>JBBIGA010000132.1:28235068-28252726 GCA_037576975.1 Alestes dentex | reverse complement strand
TATCTCCTTCTCTATCCCTCTCTCTCGATCTCTCTTCTCTCTCTCTCTCCGCCTCCTCACTCTCTCTCTCTTCCATCTCTCTATCCCTCTCTTCTTTCTCTCCTCTGTCTTTTCTCTTTCTCTCCACCTCCCCCCTCTCCCCCTTCTCTCTCCACCGCCTCTCTCTTCTCTCTCTCTCTCTCTCTCTCTCTCTCTCTCTCTCTCTCTCTCTGTCTCTCTCTCTATTCCTCCCCCCCACTGCTGGAAGGGGCAGTAGACAGGGGCGTGGGGAGTCTTGGAACAGGTCTCACAGTATAGAGTCGTTCATATGAGCGGATAAAAAAACTTAGGGTTGAAAAAAAGAGTGCGCCATAAGGTCTGAATTGGTTTCAAGCAGGAGGAAGGTGTTGGAGGGGGGAGGGTCCACGTGACCAGCAGGGAGGGAAGCAGAGAATAGATTCTGTGAAATGGAGGAGAGAGAGAATGACAACAAAGTGAGAGAGAGAATGACAAACAAAACATCTTAAATCTGTGATCTGAAGGAAACCATTTCTGCTCCACATATATATATATATATAGATAGATAGATAGATAGATAGATAGAGAGGGAGAGAGAGATAGTGATAGTATATATGAAACCATAAAACCACTTATTTTCATTTTGTATCTCATTCTCATTATGACAGCTATCATTTACACTGTCAAAAGTCCTACACAAACAGACAAACAGAAACAAAGTGACTTAAATTGGTTTGCAATGACTTAAATTGATTTACATATTTCACTCGAAACTGAATTATAACTGAAGCCAGTGGGCAGATATTTACAGCCAGCAGGTGCAAGATCATTTCTGTGTTACAATCAACTGCTACTGCTACGGTGGAGGCAGATAAAGATTAGGTTGAAAAAGAATTCCAGAGTATTCCTTTTTTTTCAGTGCGACTTTCCATCGTATCCTTCTTTTCCTCCCCCTATTCCTCTTTTTTTTCAAGCCCAGCTGCCTTGGCTGCACACAATGCTGGAAAGGTACAAACCAATCGTTGTAAGAGCCAGAAGCCAGGATCAATTCCCGGACGGGGTGGCCAGTCACAGGGGTGTCACCGATACCTCAGCACACCGCTAATAGCTTTGTATTGATCCACCTACGGAAGGCATGACTTAGTGGCATTTGGTCGCGTGATCTGCACTAGGATGCAGCAAGGATGTTAAGCCTTGTTTGCTTTAGGCTTTTAAGAGTCTCATCTCACAGCCTTTGATGGTTCTGTTATAAACAGTAATTGTAAATGAACCTTAAAAATACTGTAAAGCAATTAAAGCTTGTCATAGAACCAAACAGCTAAACTAACTCAGATTGTTTTTTGATATTTGTAGTTAACAGCTCTGTAACAGCATCTGAGAAACACAGAAGTTGATGATGATTTTGTAAAGAAGGCTGTTTTGTTTCATGACATGGTATCAAGCAAAGAGATGGCAGGTTTTGCCTGTAGTGCTGTAATCTCATCCTCAATGAAAGCAGTACACACAATTTATAACTGGAAGGCTGCTTTATTGTTAATAAAAAGGTTCGTGCTCAAATGAAGATAATTTTATATGTTCTTACTAAGAGTCCAAGTGGTTGTGCCACACACACACACACGCACACACACACACACACACACACACACACACCCACACACACACACATACACACACCATAATATGTCCTCCTACAACACTGTGTCAAACAATAACAACAGTTTGAAAAGCACTTTTGAATTCTTTTTCAGCAAAATGGAAAAAAAATCATTTTTTTTTTACCATGCTCAGAATGGAACAGTCCAATAAACTGAATACTGATACAAAAAAAGTGAGTCTCAGATGGAAAGAACACAAAAATCAGAAGGCAAGCAATTTTTGTTTTCACAAGCCAAGTGGATGATACACAAAGCACAAAAAAGCAACATCTGAACAGTTTTGTAACACCAAATCTAGGAGAAGTGGGCTTTTTTTTCCTCCCTTGGTTTGAATAGTTATACCTCTGGCAGTAATTCAGTCACCTAGTACAGACTAAAGTCCCTGATTTGCTTTGTGCTCCATTTTAATCTCCCCTCTCTTCCCCCTCCATTGGTTGTTTAGTATGGCACCATCCTCCAAGACTGCAGAAAAAAAAAATGCAATTCAGAAAATGCAGGAACATGGAGAAAACGCAGAAAAAGGCACACACAATTTGTGAAGTAGCACTGGAAACGAAACGATGAACAAACGGAGGAAGAGCAAACAGATGTACTGATAAATATAAAAAGCCAGTGTTCTGGTTTAAGATTTAATTACGGCACTCAAGTGTTTGGGGAGGCCTTAAAGAAATGAGTTACATCAGCATCTCAGTGACTGTTGAATTTTTCAGACTCAGTGTGTGATCACGTTGTCCGTAAGTAAGATGGACCATATGTGCAAATGTGTGTGTTCGGGTGTGGGACATCAGAAAGTTAGTACTTGGGATTCACAAAGGTGTGCTGGTAGTATAATCACGGTCGTACAGTAACGAGTTCCAAGCAGCTCCAATAAAAACCGTGCGTGAACTTGCCCCCAAACACAAAAATGTTTGACATCCACTGGACGTGTTGCATATAAACAAAATTGTGACAGTGCTCTTTTATATATATGCTCTCATACATATGTATATTTATATATATTTATATATATATATTTTGTATAGTTCGTCTTATACAGTATCAATGGTACAATATATCATTCAGGTCCCCTCTAACAATGTGAAATGTTAGAAAAAGAAAAAAAAAATGAAAAGAAAAGGTAACAAATTTGACAAGGGTGTCAGCTGGAAGCCATTCTTACATTGTTGTTATAATCTGATTAATGGTAGTATTTAATCTGTAAAATTCTGTATTTACAAAAACCACAACAATGCATGCTGTTTAAAAGAAAAGCGTATATTACAATACTTATCGTCTCTCTCAAGTTTATTCTTAACGTTTCAGCAATTGTGCCATGTACATCATAGCCCCCACTGAATGATACATTAATATGTCATACAGTGTGTAAACGTGATTTTACAACACAGTACAATTAGGTTTAAGGGGGAGGGGGGTGTCAGGAGAAATTGCATGGTAGTCTATGCTTTATACTGGGCACCGATTTGGTTGGAGTCCGCAGTTCCCACTCTGATTTGGAGAGAGGCAGTAGGCAGACCCATAAACAGGTCAGAGAGGGAGGGGGAGTGGGGCTGTAAACACGAAATACACAAAACGCACACATACACTCACACACAAGCACACACTCAGGCTCTGATGGTGTGTATTATCCGACTCCAGCGGGGAGGAGTGCCCGGTTAATTACTGGGACCTGTCTATTGTGTGGTGAAGGCAGAGAAGAGCATGGCAGGTAAGAGCAAGTTAGAACTATTAAAAATTCCACTCCTTGTTTTCCCTGAAGTCCTTAGTGAGAAAGGACTCCTAACTAGTGATCTTAGTTGCTTAGTGTCCTCTAATTTCCTCTAGCTTCTTACGGACAACCGGATAGCCCACGCCATGATGAGTGGAATCTCCTTAAAGAGACAAAATAAATATCAAGATGGAGAAGACATTTTGCTCTCTCTCAAGGCTTAAAAATGTGTTTTGCATCAAGAGCAAAATTAGATGGCAGTTTGCTCAAGAGGCGCCGAACGTAGTGTCTTTACGTTGTATAGGCATTTTTACCAAAAACAAATGGCAATTAAAGAACAGGTGAGTGTCAGATTTCCAGAGCAAGATCCCTTGCTGAGGTACACTGGGTAAGGTCTGACAACACAAGCATCCTTTGCTTTAACCCAAATAACCTGCACATTACTCCCTTCTCAGACCAGAGTTTCAGGCCTCAAGTTCAAGATCTATGCCACATAGTCCCCACTCTATCATTCAACAGTCAGAAAGCTACCCCACGACAGTAAAATTGGTGAAAAGCTGTAGATTCAAAATAGTAGCTACCCTACTGCTCTCCCTCGCTTCTCCAAGACAAAACATATTCTAACAAAACAGACAACCCCTGATATGGTCACCATGAATATGTATTACCTTTAAAACAAATGTACCAAGACAGCTGTCCTTACAAAAATGCATGTTAAAGAGGTCACCTCCAACTGAGGTCTGGTCCCGACTGACAGACAAAGCATTGTAAGAGATTTCAAATGGCATGGTGGCTTGCTGCAACCTTTGAATGTATGAAGTTTACCTTTAAAAAGACCCTTGACTGCACATAAAAGACCAGAACATAAGGGTCAAATCATATTGCTGGTGGAAATAAAAACAAATCAGGGTCTGATTGCCCAAGATTTGATTTGACTATTTTTAAACTTCAGTACATCTTTCCATAAGTTCCTAAAATCTAGGGCAGTGTGTACTGTGTAATGTGTGTTGTAAAAAAATCTTTTGAAATTCCACTGACTTCTAAAGCTATCTAAACTCATCATGATGGGATAGCTGGTTAGTTGCAATGTTGATGATGGGGTACGTACGAATATATTTTTTTGTCAAACCCAAATATTTGAATATTACCAATTTTCTCCCCTTTCCTGTGATAGCTACTGAAATGTTTTACCAGTGGACAGCGTCAAACTTATGTTCAAGCCACTCTTGTGGTCTGAGCAGAAGTGTCAAGTGGACTATGATTACACATGCATGATTTCTGATCAAAACATGCCACCATGCAAGTCATTTCTATGCATTGAACGAGCACAATTAATTACTTATTTATCTGGAACCTGGTCTGAGCAAGTCCCTTTCAGCCCAAGTCGAAACCCTGATAAATGATCCCAACCCAATTGCAGTGTGAAAGCCCATGTAAAAAATGTCTCTTTTTTATGTCAGTATAACAAATAGATGATGAAAAGACTAGTGACATGGGCTGAATGTTTCTTTTTTACCATCTTTTTTGCTGATCAAACGATGTAAAGATGCAAGTATATTCATCACACACAACTGAAAACCCTTGCTTAATGTTCTGGGTTTTGTTTTTTCTTTTTTCATTTTCTCAGCATCTCCCATCATTTCAGTCAACTCTGCTGAGACCTGTCCGTCAGCAATGGCCAAAGACAATGTTCCAGAAACCTTCCTGTACCAAGTGGGAAGTTTCCACTGGATTTCGGCAGTGTAGTGTTTGCAAGGGGTTAATCCGTAGCGGAGGAATGCTGAACTCCACGCATGGTGGTGTAGAAGAATCCGTCTTCAACGTCTACTCTGTATACCGCTTGGTCCTATGGCAGGTGGTCCCTATCAAAGATAACTGCCAAGGGCCTTTCATCATGTTTTCAGTTATTTTTGCCTCACCAGCTGCTGTTTGAGCAGTAAAATCTTGGTCATTGAGCACAGATGCCACACAGTAAGCTCATTATGGTTTTGGTTTGGTGGTAAGTGGTAAGAAACCAAGCTGCGTTCTCTGTACTGGTGCATCTGTGTTGTCTGTAAACAACTTTTTTTTTAATTTTATGGGTTTTCATTGAAAATGATTTTTTTGTACATTTTAGAACGGATACAGAGTTTTGTCTCGAGTTATCTCATTTCGCTGTATAAGCACTGCCGTACTTCTAACACTTAGATTCCTTGACATCTTTTTGGTTTTTGCCTTTCTTGCCTTTGCTTTCACTTTCGTCTAGTTTCTCTTTCTCAGGTTTGGTTACACTGTCGTAAGAGGGCAGTGATGCGGTGGAGGGTGTGCCCTCCTTCTTGTCCTGGTTGGTCCCTCCATTCTCCAGCCTGCTGCTGCCAAGGAGTCGCTTGCAGATGAAGCCCCGGCGCACCAGATGAGCACGATAAGCCCGCTGGATGACCGAAGCAGACATGTGCTCTTGCTTGCGTCGTAGCGTTGTGGTGATGGGCTCGAAAGACACCTTGGATGGGTTTGCGGCAATAAAGCGCTCCTCCATCTGCTGACGCATCATGTCCAGATCACCACTGTCACCCAGGACACGTTTTGTGAAGGCAAACAGGATGTCCAGGCAGTGGATGCGGTCTCCGCTCACCATGGGCAGGTCCATAGCAATCAGCTCTATAGTGTTCGGCTTGGGCACTCGCAGCGGGTGCTCTAGAGTGTCGGCGAAGTCACTCAGTTTGGCAAATGCAATAAACTGTGAGGCTGTGGGGTCAAATTTCTCCCAGATCTCATAGAAAGACTCAAAGTCGTCCTCACACAGAGGGTCTGCACTTTCCTCTGTCGCCACACTGAAGTTTTCCAGGATGATGGCAATGTACATGTTCACCACGATCAGGAAAGAGACAATGATGTACATGACGAAGAAGAAGATGCCTACAGATGGGTTGCCACAGTTGCCCTTTACTGTGGTGCCAGGGTTCTCTTTCTCAGGGTCGCAGTCTGGAGGATAGTTGAGGATGGGAGCCAACAAGCCGTCCCACCCTGCGGAAGTGGTGATCATGAACAGGCAGATCATGCTGTTCCCAAAAGTTTCAAAGTTGTACATGTCATCAATACCGGCCTCACGTTTTACATAGGCAAAGTTGGACATTCCAAAGATAGAGAAGATAAACATAACCAGGAAAAGCAGCAGGCCAATGTTGAACAAAGCTGGCAGTGACATCATCAGAGCGAACAATAAGGTCCGGATGCCCTTGGCCCCCTTGATCAGACGCAGGATGCGGCCGATTCGGGCCAGACGAATGACCCTGAACAACGTTGGTGACACAAAGTACTTCTCAATCAGATCTGCCAGGAACATACCTATTGAATAAAGAACAAAGACATGAGGAAGAGAAAACAGTTAGAGGTAGCAAGACCTGCATCCTCTTGTCATTCACAGCTGTCCTGTATTACAATATTACTGCACAATGTTGCATTTTAAGGAGCACAAAAAAGCTCCTGTAGTCACACTGTACACAACATAAGTCAGGTTAAGCCCGCTGTTTGTACGTGTGAATGTCTTTGCCTTAACAACACACAGAAAGACTATTTACTTACCCACAATAGATAAAATGACCACAACACAGTCAAAGATATTCCAACCGTTGGTGAAGTAGTAATGACGAAGGGCACAGAGCTTGAGGACAAACTCAGATGTGAAGACCACGATGAAGATGAAATTGACCCAGTACAGGATGTTCTCCGTCTCATCGGATTGATCATCTGTTTCCACCATCATAGTGACCATGTTCAGGCAAATAAGGATCATGATGGAGATGTCAAAAACCTGCTGCGTCACAAAGTCAAACACCATCCCCTGGATCTTGTTCTAAAGAGGACACGCATGAAAAGGAACTGAGATTAGTTACCAGTCATGCCTGCTAGTTCATATAAGTACCTGACTGAGGTTCAGGGTTGGGATACCTGGGGCCTAGGTATGGGTTTCTGTGGTTTCTTTGAACCTAGCTTCTTCATTGCATTGTAGTACTTCTTCTGTTCTTCTGTCATAAAGATATCCTGACCTCCAAAGTATAGGCACACACAACATTTCATTACAATATATTCAGAGCATAAGTAGCAGTATTACAGTTTTGAAACAAAGTAAGAGAGGAGACTTATCTTTTTCTTCTGCTGGTTGAAATTGTCGATGATGACACCAATGAACAGGTTGAGAGTAAAAAAGGAGCCAAAAATAATAAAGATGACAAAGTAGATGTACATGTAGATGTTGTCCTCATACATAGGCTGATCCTCCACCTGAGAAGACAATACATCAAACTGACCTCAGAACGTTGTCACAGAACCAAGATGTGGCTGTTTATTCAGTTGTAAAATGCTTACCCTTCGAGAGTCAACAGCTGCATACATAATGTCCATCCAACCTTTGAAAGTAGCCTTAAGGAGAAAATAAACATGCATTAATAGCTGGGAAATACTTATAAATAGGATAAGACATGAGCAATCATTTAAAAAAGACCAAACAAAACTTTAGATTAGGGTTATGCATTAGTATAGAAATACAAGAATATAAGGTTTCTCCCTTTCACTAGAAAAGTGAAAAGGGAGAAACCTAAATAAAATTAAATGTGGAAAAATACAATTAAAATGCTGGAAACATTAAGGTCTATAAGCACAGGGGTCACGAAAAATGAGTCTTACCACTTGAAGCAGAGCTAGGTAGCCAGCGCCCACGTTGTCAAAATTGATCTTGACGTTCTTCCAGCGTACTTCAGTGTAATTCTGATTGATGAGCTCAAAGCACTGCGTTTTGTTGTCAACATCCTCTGGGTCGAAGTACTCCTCTGCAGTTTCATTGTAACAATAATAATACTTGCCCGCAAACAGATTGACGCCCATGATACTGAAAATCAGCCAAAAGATGAGGCAAACCAGCAACACATTCATAATGGAAGGGATGGCACCCACCAAGGCGTTGACTACCACCTACAGCAGAGTGAAAAGATAAAGCAGTGCAATTTAAGAGACTTGAAATATGCAGATGCACACACACATACACACACAGTTACTCACAGCTACGCACAAACACGCATACTGTGCACCTTTATATTTGTATGGCACTCTGCTGTCAGTTTTAGACACTTTGATACTGCATTTGAAAATGCTACTGCATGCCATATTCTTCATGTTTTAAAATATGCTTATTGAAGCTTATTTTAATGCATACAATACATAGTTAATATGTGTTTTTGATTTAAATGCACAGTCCGGCCAAAACTATGTGGACACCTGACCATCAGACCTAAATAGGCTTGGGCATTTATTTGGAGCTGGTCCTCCCTTTGTGTCTGTAACAGACTCCAGGCTTCTGGGAAGGCTTTCCACAAGATAGTGGAGTGTGTCCATGTTCCCACAAATTTGGAATCATGCAACTGTTAAACATTAACTTTACCCTAGGGGACCTCACCCAAAACCTGAAAACAGCCCTAAGCCATTATAACCCCCCACCCAAATATGACTGTTGGTCATCCCGCATTCTGTTAAACCCAAATGAGTTACGCATCACAAAACACATGATTTTAACACACTATATGCTTCAACTCTCAGTGGCCTCACTCTCTGAATTTGTGGTTTACTGCTCTGTGGGCTGGTTTAGCCCCTAAATTGGTCAAGTTCACAATAATAACACAGTGACTGGAGTATATCTAGTAGGGTATAGATTTTATGTACAAACATAGCAAAGGTGGCATCCTATGGCATTGCCATGTTTAAAAAAAAACGGAGCTTTTCAGTCTATCCCATTCTACTGTCAATGCTTGTCTATGAAAACTGCTTGGCTGTGTGTTTGATTTTGTACACCTGTTAGCAATGGGTGTGACTGAAACAGCTGGACTCAATAATGAGGAGGGGTGCCCACATACTTATGGCCATGTATTGTATATTCGGAAATTTCCACAAAAACTGTTCAGAAAACAAAAATCATTCATTTGTGTCGGATTTATAATTTGTTTATAAATGCAATCAGCATCATAAAGACCTGCCATACAGATATGGAGTGCAGACTCAACACAATCCCTACAACCACATAACAGCCTTTCCCTCTACCTGCATGGCTACCAGCACCAGCCCCTTGCCCCCTCCCTCGCTACTCTACTCTCTTAAACCCCCCTCCGCCCACCCCCCAGCTTTAACATCACATCTGGCAAGCAAGAGCAGGACTACACACACTGTATAAAACCCCACTCCCACTTTCCCTCCTCCTCTCCCCACAGCCCTGTTCAGGATCCCATCCACCAGTGAGTAGCGAGGAGAGGAGCGCCATGGACGCTCACTAACTGTGTTAGGCAGGCCGAGCCGCAGCTCTCGGGCAGGCAGCTGAGCATGCATGTTTCTCACAGACTCCACAGTGGAGCCATATTCCCTCCTTACACACACACAGATAGATACACTGGAATGGCTGGATTCTCCTAGCAAATACAGGGTGTTGCCTGGATTAAGGGTAAATCCAATAACCTCTAGGTCATTTGATGATGAAGATGTTGAATCATTTAGGAAGGAAACCCTTCTGACCGTTTTAGAAAAAAAGCTGATACAAAGATTAAGGAAAATGCTCTTCAAAGTGTTATCTCTGGATAACGTGGAATAAAGGTAGGGACATGTTTCTTAGGCAAAACTAATGAAAGAATGCTATGGCCCTCTGCCAGAATTCTTTATAGCGCTCACACACCATAGTAAAGAACAATTTCAAGAATCAAATTCCCAATTATTTGTAATTACACTGGATCTTATGAGACACCCTTAAAATGGTATATGCCAGGAGAATCACTATTGTCTATTGATAGATCACACATTTAAATGTCACAGAGACATTGCAGTTATTTGTGGGAATCAACACATTGATATAAAAGTGAGGGAAAATGGCTTTCAAAGGTGCATAATGTGCATTGGCAATTGAACAGGACATGCGTGTTACATGGCATCTTTGTGCAAACCCAAGAACCGTTAAAATCAATAAATAAATGGATCAGGAGAGGCACCAGCACAGAGAGATTTACATATGTTTGCAAAAAGTAGGAGTATTTGACGCATCAATTGACTAATTAGAAAAACGGAGACAGATCCTTTGGGAGTGTATGGAAATTAGGGATCCACCCACAATTTTCAGAACAGGCTAAAATGACTTTACTAGCTTCTGTATTAACCATAACAAAAGGCATGTAAAATGGATTCCTTCATTAAAAAGTATGATCATCCCTGAGGATACAAATTTTTAAGAATTTCAACCAATTCGCTTAATTTCCTCACCTCTCTGCGCTGCTGTCTCCTTATCAAGTCATTTATTCATTTTTAACTCTTATTTTTTGTTCATTTCAAACAAAATGGCATTTCAGTTAATGAACATAGAAGATGATTAATATAAATCATATATATAATAGGTATAGTATTCATTTACATGTTCTCTTTCTACTACTACATAATATTACTTTGGGATGTATACCTAATTTAGCTTGATTTACAGTTTAACAGAGCTTTAGATACATAACATTCCACACGTCACCCAAAAATGACATTCTTAGAAGATCTACGCTAAACATGTAAAATGAAAGAAAATAAACTGAATAAAGAAATATTAAGCAGTTAAGTGGGTCTTCAATAAAGTATACAGTTTGCCATGTGTTGGAAATTGGTTCTTCATAAACAAGAGCATAAACAGCGGCATAGGCCTGCAACTGATGCAGCAAAAACTGAATCACTAAATACAACAGTTATCTTTACTGTAAAATACTGTCATTTTTGGGTCATTTGATCATTCTATTAAAGGACACAAGTTTTGCCCTGTGAAATGGGCAAATTTTGAGCCACAGCGATGATAATCGGGTTTAAGGTATATGCATCTCTCTGCTCTAGTGGGTCCAGTCTCCCAGTTCCACCACTTCTAACAGGAAACACCGTGCTATATCCTAAGAGTGCCATGCTGTGAATAAAACCGCTTACTGCCAGCAGGCCACCTGGTCAATTTCCTAAGCTTCTGTTTTGATTCAAGAAAATCTTTTAAATTTCCATGTATCTATCTTCAAGCACCCCGACCCCGAGTGCGGGATAAAGGGGTAGAAAGTGGATGGATGGATGGATATCTTCAAGCATTTTCCTCAGAAGTACATATGTACATATCTCAGGATGTGTGTCACACATACAGGACCTAGAGCAGAGATACTCAATTCACGGTCCCCTACAAACTGCAGGCTTTCTACCTTCTGGTTAGCGGATAATGATTCGAATGGGACCAAACTGGAATTTGAGGTCCAGATTTGAGTACCTCTGAGCAGGAGGTTTCACCTCTTTTTGCCGTAAAAATACACAGAAGCTTAGCAAATATTGTCCTCTCACACCCACACTGTTGTGTGTGTGAGGTTCTCTTTATTTTCAGTCCTTTCAGCAGATCCTGGACAAGCAAAAGAGAGGTGAGGCGTGGCTCCAGCAGGTTGACCCCACAGCACTGCGCTGGCCTGGGCAGCACAGGGCCGAGCAGGCTGAAGTGTGTAGGGTGAGATGGAAGGGACGGGGCAGGGAAGTAGAGAGGGAGAAAGGGAGCTGCACAGTGCTGCAGGTGGGAGGAGGGGGCAGGAAGGAGGTGAAGGAGGGGCAGAAAGACAAGAGAAGCTCAAGGCAACCAGTCCACGAGTAAGAGAGGGAGGACTGAAAGCGACAACAACCAGGCACAACCGCTCACAACCACCAAGCAGGGCTGAGTGCTGAGAAGGCTCAGCTTAAAAACCATGTAACTGCCTCTAATTTACTAGCTGAAGAAACCAGCTGCAGGATGTAATTGAAGACTACACTAATGGTCCACTAAATAGAAATACAATACTGTAAAAACATCTTGGACAGCTTAAGAAAATTCTATTTAAACCTATTTATCTGAGACATAGGCATTTATTTGCTTGAATAAACACTAACAGTAGAAAAAAATACAAATAAACATTAATACAATAAACTATATGTATAACTGCACGTGTGAGATTAACTATTCCCAAACTGCACCTTTCCAAGTATCCAACAAGATATCAATGACTTTTTTGGGGGAAAACAACATTTTGCTAATTTACTGCATTCACATTGATTTGTATTTATTCAAACATTATATAGTGTTTTTACAAGCAAAAACACACTTGCTGTCCAGATAAAATTTTTAAAAATTTTCTTGGCAGGCCTTAGACTAGTCCTACATGTAACAGCCGTCAGCACTGTGCAGAGAAAGCGAGTATGTGAGTGATTACTCCACAGTACAAAGAACTGTGTTGCACAGGTCATCCACTCTGAGGTGGCTCTAAGTGACACTGCATGGGGCGAGCAGAGCGGACAGTTCAGTGGTCTAGTGGATCTGTGCTGCTGGTTGTTCTCTGATAGATGCAGAAGGCGGTGGGGTCAGTGGGACAGGGTAGAAATGGAGGGAAGGGGGCTCTCCATTAAAAGCAGAGGTTGAGAACCAGGCCAAATGAGCAGCCAATTGCAAATCAAACACTCCGCGAAATGGTGAGGCTTATCTTCATTTTCAAAAATGACTTTTGCATGATACTATTTTTCTTAAAGGGCCAAATGTCACAAAACAGTTGATTTTGTAATCATGTTCTAATTTGTGATGAGGCAGCTTTGAAAAGGGTGCCTTTTTTGTATTATTATCTTTTAAGATCTTATGTCTTATTTCCTGAAGAATTAACTATGAATCTGATGAACACAAGAGGATTCCAGTAAAATCAGGGAATACTTGTGTTCGAAAGACTTGTATATTTTTAATTCACATTTTTGTAGCTGCATCATGACTCAAACATTGGCATATATGATATTGTTGTTCATGAAAAGGGTGATTTGTTTTCATTAATTGCTGTTTTTAAAAAATCCCCCTGGTATGACTTTGGCGTTGTTGTTTTCTTTTGCTCTTTTTTGATCAGTTCTAGCATGCTGTAACTGTTCAATGGGCATGCAGAAGGATCAGCTCTATAGCTTTTCTTACCCTCATCCCTTCAAAACGTGACAATGCTCTGAGTGGTCTCAGGGCCCTGAGTGTCCTGAGTGATTTAATGGGCCCTAGATCGGAGTAGCCCAGCGCATTAGCTATAAGGCTGACTATAGACACCTACACAGAAACAGAGAAGCAAAAAAGGATCCAGACTGTTAGATGTATAAAGTTCTCTAGGAAAGAGATGGTCCTAGAGCTGCTCGATTGTTGCTTTACACACAAATAGAAGTACTTGGGTGGGTATATACATATATAACACTGATTTTATACATGTATATATCCTTAAGAGAGAGAGGCATGTTTAGTATGGGTTATAGGCATATAGGGATTTAAAGGCAGCGGACCGGCGCCTTGTTTTTGATTTCTGTTAGTTTTGGGAGGCTGATGAATCTTGTGAGCTTCTTAGTACCTGTAAAGAAACTTGTGGTTGAAACAGAGAGACAGAGAAGCATAAGACTCAAATACAAGGATAAAGGAGGCAGAGAAGCACAACACCAGGCTGATTTAGTACTGAAAAGATTCAGGGACTTGGGGAGGTGGGGGTTGGCAAGGAAGGGTTAAAGGAGGCAGAGAAAGTATCCCTGCAGACGTTCAAAAAACCCCAACAGACTACAAGAACCTTACCCTTGCCCTTCTAACATTGTCTCTCCTTGTCGCTCTCGGCTGAGTCATAAAATCCCATACAATTTAAGACAGACATATTAATGGAACCTAAGAGAAAGAATACAGGTAAACATGTACATATATGCCAGGTTTGCAGATTTCACACATCAAATGTAAAGATACTCTTAAGACCACACTGACAAATTGTACATGAAAGGAAGGGGAAGATTATGGGAGATCACCTAACTGGACGGCACTGAAAGGACAAGTTCATACATACAGAAACTGAAGCCCTACAAGTCCCAAAGTGCCATCCAACTTCCTAACGTGCAGACAGCTTCCTAGGGTTAGGGTGCATCTATATAAAAAATCTACATTTGGAAGCCTCAGTATCTTGCATATGTACTCTATACAAGAAACAGATATAGTGCATCTCATTACTTTATCATGCAGTTTGGAAATCAGGTTTATGAGTTAGGCTGGCAGAGAAACCGGAATGTGTATGGATGGGCACTGACCCTAAAATCAGGGCTTGAGTTCCTGCATAAAGGAAAACAAACAGATCTGAACATCTCCAATCAGCCACTGACAAAGACTTTGTAAAAACACAGCAAAAGTACACGACATCCAAAGCTGACCAACTCACAGAGGGGATTCTAACAAAGGTGAAAGCTTTATCCTGCATTTGGAGACCACTAGGGGTTAAGCCTGGAAAAGCATGACTTGTATGAACGATCAATTTTGTCAAACAAAAGCTTCAGATTTTCTCTTTCTCCTCAGGATTTCACCAAGCAAATACAGTTTTTAATCATATTTTGACACTGTCCGCACTGTCCTTATGACAGTGGTCCCCAGACCCAGTCTTGAATAAAACACTTTTCTGATTCAACTCATTAGATTATTCTCTATTAGCTAATTAATTTTTGAGCTGTGTTGGGTGAAGAATAGTAGGAAAAACAAAGAAAATAAAGAAAAGTGCTTCAAGGCTTCAGGACTGGGACTGAAAACAACTGTTAATGTTACCATGTTAAAACACATTAAAATGGTTCCACAATCATGTTCTCCCAAATGCCAACGAATAGATCTCCTGTACCAGCAACTGAACGACTTTGCTACCTTACAACTTTGCCTGTAGTTCATAAAGCTTTCACCTTCATCTAAAGGTTGGATCTTTGCAGGTAATTGTCACCTTTAGCCTCAGTCTGAGCCCGTGGAGGGCCCCTGTATGGAGGGCCCGGGCCCCTGAGCCAGTCGGGATGGCCCCCAGTTCTAGTTCTCTTCATGTGCCAACGCTCTCGCTCTGCAAGGCAAGGTCAATGAGATGGGTGGCTGTGGCCGAATGAAGACAGGAAACTAAAACAAAAAGGAACATAAAAAGAAGCAAACAAAATTCAAATATAATCCGAACATAATCTAAATGATTAATGAGCCATACTCACACCAAACATACACAATCCTACGTTAAGGTTATGGTGACTTATGGTTTGTGGTTACTTGTCCGACTTTGGATATGCTCAATTCCTGTAATTACAGTAAGTACTATGATGACTTTTGATCATTAACTCTCCACAGAACAGTGAAGGAATCTTTTGTTTTACAGTTTGAACTGATATTGCCTTGATCACTAAATAAAGACTACCAATTACATTCTACCACATTCCCTCAACACTCATAAATTGAAAATCAGCATGAGTATATAAGGACAATGGCATGAGCAAAAAGGTAATAAACCAAATGAGGGATGAGACATATACATACAGACAGGGAGAGGAAGTGTGATACGGCAAAGCATGCTGGACAAGATAGTGGTCTCTTTGTTGAAGCCCCTCTGAGCAGCACAGTGTCAAAAGCACAGCACAGGACAGCAGAGGCACAGAGCACAGACAGGACACAAAGCAAAACAACGGCAGAGCAATGGCTGTTGTCAAGGCCACACTCACCGTTTGCTGCATGTCCCCAACACCTCTACATCTCAGCACTCAAACCTCATGTATTCCCAGCATACAAGCAGGTGTGGGTGGGACAGGGCAGATAGCACTCTTTAACCAGCTTGGAAAATGTAGCCCAAGTGGTAGAAGAGTATTCAAAGGACTACAAGTCCCATCAGTTAAGGCAGGAAGGTTGATAGGCAGGAGGGGTAAATAGGGAGCTCCTAGAATCAAAGTGTTCCTTTTCACTTAAATTGTGACTATTTAATATCCTCTTAGTGTAATTACGAGTCATTTAGCTGCAGAAGTTCCATAACTGCATAGTAGTTATAAGAAACAATTAAACTGGCTCTTTATCTATGTTTAGATAGAATTGTGCCAATTAAATCCAATTTCTGCCACATCAACTCTCCAAGTTGCCTGGCACAGTCTAGGTCTGGAACAGAGTTTTGGGAGTGATGGGCTCTGCTGAAAGGCAGTTAGATCGGGAACAAAATCAGAGCACACACTCACACACACACACACACACACTCACACACACACACACACACACACACACAGAAAATGCATCTTTTAATCGCAACCATAATACATCTACACACCATGAGAAGCACGCAGGCACCATGACACACCCATTCAAGATTGTCCCAGGTCCCTTACTGTGAATTCGACCTCTAAGTGCTTTAAATGTAGCAGTTTGATTCAGGTAAATCTAAACTTAACCCAGAACCCACACCCACTGTATACAGCAGGTAATCATACACAAAACACTGATTTTTGAACACTGACTTTAAAAAAGGTATTCGGGAATTATACAGACATTTCTGTATACATTTCAAGAGCAACACTCTTGTAAACTGACACAGAAATGCGTGACACTTGGAGGGTCTCTCACAATGAGGGCTAAGAATGAGGTCAGTCCAGAGACACATATTCATTATACACTGCATTGGACAATACGTAGACACAAATACACAAACAGTTTTCAGAACAGGAATCTTGTAGGGCTGAGCAGTGCTTGAATATCATATCAATAATCCTTGTTATTGATGGCTGGCCATGACTTGTGTTGGTTTTTGATTATAACACATGTCCTCACAGTTTAATCTTTTTTCCATCCTTTTAAACTGTCAACATGTAATTACACACAAAGTAGGGAAATATACCATTGTACACAATTCTTTGCTAGGAACAGATCATTTGAGAGTGTTTTAGCAGAGAATTGTTTTGAATATTCAAGCATCTCAGAAGCACAGAGAAGTAAAACATTTTCATGGTTATGCATGGGTGAGAAGGCTGGGGGTCTATAGATAAAATAAGTCAGCAACTAAATTCAATGACTTCTACCAGAATTACTGATTCGTTTTCATTACGTCACCTCTGCATACCATTACACTATATCACATATTATACTCAGTATCATCTTTCATATGATTTTGCCCAACACACTCACACCTTGATGAAGAATCATGGGAGCTACTGTTCACTTAAATATGTCATATTTGCATGGCAACAGCAGATACTGAGTAGATATTTGTGTGAAAGTTTCTCATTTCCCTTGCTACACCACTTTCCACTTAAACTGACAGCTCAAAGACACCACAGCATTATTTTCAGCTATTTTAAGCCCTCTCTAAAATCTCCCTGAACGTGACAAGCTCCAGCATTGGCATTTCTATCAACATGCATAGTTGATATTTTGCCTGATGTCTGAGCTGCTGAATATAGATATATAGATATAGATATAGATATATATATATATAGATAGATAGATAGATAGATATAGATAGA
>JBBIGA010000132.1:28194547-28228594 GCA_037576975.1 Alestes dentex | reverse complement strand
AGAGAGAGAGAGACAGAGAGAGAGAGAGAGAGAGAGAAAGAGAGAGAAAGAGAGAAAGAGAGAGAGAGCATAGTCTTGAGCTTGAGCAGCATCCCTATGGACTCCAAAGAAGTAAGCAATGGGAAAGGAAGAGTCGGACAGTACCAGGTATCTTAATTACTAACTTGAACAGAAGCAAAATAACAGCGACAATGAAAAAACAAAGAGATGATTGTGTGATTCTCACCAGGTTGCCCACTGATAACACATGATTGAATTGGTCAGTCATTGGATAATGCTCCATGGCCATGAAGAGAGTGTTGAGGACGATACATATAGTGATGGCCAAGTCCACAAAGGGGTCCATCACGATCAGATTCACGATCTCCTTTATCTTCAGCCATATAGGGCAGCACTCCCAAATAAGGAAGGTGTTTGAGAACTTGTACCAACATGGTGGACATTTCCTCTGAGATTCTTCCAATTCTACAAAAAAAATTGGACAATAAAAACACATTTAATTATTATATATGATTGTGTACTCTTTTGCTAGCACATTCTTTTTAACTGACAAAGTTATCATTTTAAAATGAAAACTAAAGGAACAAGAAAAGATAGGCTACCCTCTACTAATGTGTTGGTGATTACACTCATGACACTGTTTGCCCGTTCTTTGCGTCCAAAAGAAGCATTGAGTTGGTCCATAGACACCATTAGAGAACCTGAGAGTTTCTTCTTAATCTCAACGTCAGTCGTTGGCTGTTGGGGGGAAAAAGCACTGAGGTCAAACATAAGGGTTCATAAGAGCACATAGCATCGAGAGTCTGGAAGTTGAATCACAGGAACAGAGGAAAATGGTCGTATAAGAAAAGACCATTTAAAACACAAAAAGTCAAACAGAATCATGTTAAATACATTTTAGTGCAACATCATGTGGACTTCAGACAGAGGAGAGGAGGCAAGCTGAAGAAATCTCAGTGTTTCTTTACAGAAGCTCTTTACAGTGGTACCTAGATGTAGGGTGAAATAATGTTAAACCCCTTTATTAAATTAAATCAGTCCATCTAAAGACCATTCTGGTTCTCCTCACTCTATGTACTTCTCTCTCACTCTCTCTCTCTCGCTCTGTTTTTCTGAAGACTTCATGTTATTGCACCTTCCAGGATGCCAGAGAGGCAACAGTTAACGTGCATCAGCATGCACTCAGTCAGAAGAGTCAGAGAGGAAAAATCATAGACACCATAATCCACCAGTCTGCTTTCATGCGGCAGCTAGATACACAAGGGCTCTCTGAGAGATTTTGTAAGGTTTGCAAACTACCATGCTAGCTATAATGAGGAAAGAGAGTAGTTGACTGCTGTCCATTCAGAGTAGAATTGACAAAGAAACAAAAAACTGAAAATAGAAAAAAAATATAAAAAGGCTAAGAAAACAAAGAAAAAATGAAAGAAAAGGGGGCTCTCTGCTTTGTCTCTAGTGTCAGGAAGAACAACTCACACTGAAATGAAATATGAGCCAGAGTGAATGGGATGTGATTCTGACCAAAAGACATCAATGTACATACAAATCTACGATTTTATACAGCCTGTTCCTCCTGTACTGCAATATAACACCCACACCAGTCTTGTTTTCTGTCATGGGACACACTATGCCTGTGTCAGTTCCGTGACCTGAACCCTGATGGACCACGCTAGAGCAAATGACTGCATTACTGGAGAAACAGAAAGAACAAGAACCTTCACAAATGCCATTGCTTAAGTGATCTGGCACATGCAGACTTCTTAATGTCCATCTTCCATTAATGGATCTCAAACTACATTACAACTTTTTCATCCTAAAAGCAATGAGTTGGAGGAGATCATTCAAAGAAAGGATGTGGACGTAAAGTGAAACACAGATTTAAAAAACTGGATGAGAAACCAACAACTGCATCCATGCAAAGGACATAAATATGAAGGTGAAGAATATTCACCTGTGGGTAATGAAACATGCAATGCCGACATATTTTACATTAGCATTACTTATTATTGTTGTGGTAAATATCTATAGTCTATAGTTATCATGGGTAAAGTCTGTTCAAGGCAAGGGGAAGCATAAACAGGCTATCAGCAGATAGCAGAGATTCAGCCCAAAACTGAACAGCAAATTAGAGACCAAACTAAAACAAACAAACAAAAAAAAAACATTATCCAAGAAGTCCCAAATGCATGAGGAAACAAAAGAATAACAGAAAATTAAGAGAGAAAAAGAGAGGGAGAGGAAAAAGCCAAGATTCCAATAGGAAAGATGTCCATGCCTAGACTGATCTACTCATAGCCTTCCTTACGCTGTCGTCAGAAGCTGCCTTATCTATTATCACCTCAGGCAGAAGGCGTCCTCCAGGCCCAGGCCCGATCAGGGACACCACCCCGTTGCAGTCCACCGTGCTATTGCGCTTGCCATGGTAGCCGCTGTAGCTGCTGCGGCGGTACGGGCTGAAGAGTGAGCTGCGACGTTCCTCACATTCCTCCACTGTGCTGTGCTCATCGTCCGCAAATTCATTCTCAGAACCTGCGTCCCGACAGCGGCCCTTGAAGCTGAAGATGCTGCTCTTACTGTTGTGCCGTGACAAGAAGGGTGAACCTGGGATGCTGAGGAGAGACTGTGGCAAAGTGAAAAAAAGGAGTTAGGGGTCCCAGTGCCATATACATTTTTGTGTTTTCCTGTTCTAATCAGATAGATAGATGCTTGTATTGGCACTGTATTATTAATACAATGAAATTACAATAGCTCACCACAGTGGTATCAATCAACATGCTACATGATTACACACAATCCGATTCATACACCACAAACAATATTTAACAGCAGCCAAGGCAGGTAAAAGGTAGATTAATTGGCAATACATACAGTATAAGCAGCATAAACAAGAGTGCAAAGATCTAAAGTGCAATAGTGCCAGATTACAATACGAGGTAACAACGCAAAAAAAAAACAAAAAAAAAAACCCTGTAATAATTGTAAGCTAGACTACTTAGGAGTTGTAGTTATTATACAGTAGTTGACTTATTTAGGAGCTGAATGGCTTTAGGAAAAAAACTGTTTTGCAATCCGCTGGTGCGTGTTCTAAGTGGCCTGTACCGTTTCCCTGAGGGCAGGAGTTCAAACAAGCGATGACCAGGATGAGAAGTGTCCTGAATGATGTTATTTGCTCTTCGGTGATAGCGAATGTTTGCAATGTCATCAAGTGAGTGAGAAGGGGAGCCAATAATTTTGTGGGCAGTCTTTATGACTCTCTGTAAAGCCCTCCTGTCTGCCACTGAACACCCTGCATGCCATGCAGTGAGGCAGTATGTTAATGTGCTCTCGATTGCTGAATGGTAAAAACAGGACAACAGTTCTTGACATAGGTTGAGCTTTTTTAGGACTCGCAGTGACGTATGTTGACCAGGTGAGGTATGTTGACCAAGTGAGGTTGTCAGACACGTGTATCCCCAGAAATTTAAAACTGTGGACAATTTCCACACAGTCTCCATTAATCATGATGGGAAAATGGTCAACTTTGTTCTTCCTGAAGTCTAGAATTCTTTTGTTTTGTGAGTGTTCAGTGACAAATTATTTTCCAGATATCACAGGGTCAGATTGTGAACCTCCTCCCTGTAGGCTTCTTCATCCCCTCCTGAAATGAGGCCAACCACAGTAGTGTCATCTGCAAATTTTTTGATAGTATGTGTAAAGTGAATATAGGAGGGGACTCAACACACAGGCCTGTGGAGAGCCTGTGCTGAGAGTGATGGAGGAGGAAATATGGGAGCCCAGTTTAACAGCTTGGGGGCAGTTGGAGAGAAAGTCCATAATCCAGGTACAGAGGTGAGAGGAGAGGCCCGGCTCCAAAAGTTGAATCGAGATTGCCTTTGATGTGCTTCAGGCTCAGAGATGGCACAGATCTGATACCAGGAATCAGCAGGAGATGTTAGAGAGGATATCAGAGGCTGAGAGATGGGAATGATTCCAGTCCAGTGATAAGAAATCTGGCTTGTCGGTTAAGTAAACTACTTGAGTTTTAGTATGACAGCTGGATTTAGTGTTAGTGTAGTTAGTGTAGCAGTGTTATAGAAGAAATCCCAGACCGATCATTACTGACTGATCCTCAAGGTTTCAATACCACGGTTGGTACGGGAAAAGAAAAAGTGATATCTCTAATATACTCACTTCAGTTCAGAGAGGCTTTGTATAGCAGTGATTGTAAAGTAATATAACTGATATGCTTCTGTATGATCTGTGTTTTATAATTTGGCAAAAAGCAGAATGAGTATTTTTTAGTTAACCATCTGGCATGCACAACCTCTGGATGAACCTTTCTTACCTGGTTCATGATGGAGGTCCTACGGCCTAAGCGGTTGTCAGGGAAACGGAATCTACTCCTCTTGCTGCCGTCATCCGATTCAGACTTAACAAATTTTTCGCTGTCTCCCTTTTCCTTGTCCTGTTCCTTCTGCTTCCACTTCTTCTTGCGGTTCCGCCGCTCCTTGGCACTCTTGGAGCTGAGTTTAGACATCTCAGAGGAGCTGCACGACAGGTTCCCGCCTCCATCATCCTCCACTGCGTCCTCTGATACCGTACCTGCTGATGTTGCCATGGCATTCGCCTGTCAAAGCCGAAGGACAGAGAGGTTAGTCCAGGTTTAGGGCAGTTCTAAATCCTGATATGTAAAATAAGAACGACAACGACAACAAATTATGGAAATTTACTGCTATTAGCAGAAGCAGGATAGATCCATAGAGATATAAAGAAACGATTACAAATATATAGTAACATATTAAACTACTGGCTGACCTGGGCCTCCTCTTGCTGTTTCTTAAGCTGTTCCAGCATGGCTTTAAACTCAGCCTCCTTCTGCTCAGCTTCCTCCATGGTGGCCTGATTCTGTTCCTCATAGGCCATGGCTACCACAGCCAGGATCAGATTCACCAGGTAGAAAGAACCCACAAAGATCACCAGCACAAAGAAGATCATGTAGGTTTTCCCTGCTGCTCGCAGCGTCTGTAGAGGAAATGATAGGGAGCCAGCTTCTCAATATTCACCAGATTTACATCAAACTGCAACTCATCACCATATTAATGTTTACGTCTCAGAGCTCTATGTAACAGCCTCTTCTGAAGCACCTCTTACTGATCCTGGAAATGTGAAACTTGCATCTTGATATACTGATATCAGAAACTGTATTTGGAACAATGCTAATAACCTTTTGTTATAGTCTCAATCCCTTCTTTGTGACCTACTTTCACACGCACACAGTATGCATGCATATACATCAGTCTTATTATACAGACAGGATTGGAGGCCACTTCCCCCTCAGGGGTGCTGGAGTCTGAGGGAAAGTGGAAAATAGAATTCAGACATAGCCAGAACGGTGAGGAAAAATTAGGTAGGGCAAATGTATCCTTTAATTTATGGAATATGGAGATAGAATGTGAGTAGAGAATATAAAGTCTCTCAGATCTAATACATTTCATGAAACTGCCCCATAAACCAATAAATCAAGCAGGTCATAAAGATCCGTGCAGAAAACTACATGAAGTAGGTTTTAACAAGATATAAAGACAAAGTAATTATTTAATTTGGCTGGATGATTACAGCGTTTTGAATCCTCAGTGGTGAAAACTAACTAGCTCATTTGTGCAGCTGCAGAGGAAAGGCTTGGTGTAGAGTGCGGAGTGTAACTCGGTACTGCTGTTACTGAGAGTGTGCTGCAATCGTTCAGCACATTCATTATAAATATGCTTCACAGCAGTCAGAGGAGTAGCTCATGCAACTTACTCCATCATCCTGATCAGCTGTGAGAGAATAAGGGATTGTGACACACACATCCAATAACTAAACTCCCTTTCTTGTTTTCAGTTTGGCATGATTAATTACAATGACAAAATGAATGACTAAATAATGAATAACGATGCACTGGTAGAGTTTTTTGTGCATTAAGTCAAGAGGTACAAGAACAAAAACACCTATTTGATTCTAAGAAGAAACTCATAAAACTCCAAGTATCGATGTAACAGAAACCTTGAAACAAAACACATACTGTCTCATTAGGGGAGCAGTGAGCGTGAATATGAGCCAGCACAATACAGAGAAGCAGGAGGTGCGAAGTGCACACAATGATAGTGAGCAAGTATTAAAAACATGGATTTTACTT
Source organism: Alestes dentex (assembly GCA_037576975.1). Lineage (NCBI taxonomy): Eukaryota > Metazoa > Chordata > Actinopteri > Characiformes > Alestidae > Alestes > Alestes dentex. Next base: position 28,222,440 of record JBBIGA010000132.1, on the reverse strand, counting down.
GGAGCAAAAATAGGGTAGCCTACGAGCTGAGAAGCTCCCATTTGAGAGAGATTTCTCTTCTGCTTGCTTGCCAGTGCTGTAATCCGCAGGTTAATATTTCATGCTTCCTCCCTGTCACTCCTATGCAACTCTAAAGTGTTTTAGCTTTTACAGAGTGGACTACAACACTCTGCTCAATGCAATGGCCTAACACAGAACTACAACAGACAGTTTCTTATGGGTAGATTTAGCCAGCTTGTATGTATGAAATTGGATATACTGTTAAATGACAGTAACAGTTTTGTATTTTAAGCTGCAACGATTATTCAACAGATCTGACTACAATGATGATAGAGAAGAAAGTAGATTTCCTATTGTTAATGTGTCACTTACATACAATAGTGCAACCGCAGTGTTAATATGGGTGTCAGCTCCAAAAGATTGCAATAAATATACGGTGACATAGAACTTTAAGCACTGTCAGCAGCAAAGGGAAATTAATTCAAGAAACCATGGCTCAGAAAAGTCAGAGCATGGTGCAATGAACTACAAAGCAAAGCAGAGGTTTCACTTGAACACAAAAGATATGAGAGGGACATTTCAGACATGCCTCGCAAAGAAACGAATAAACGGTGACAAAAATGGAAAATAATCTTAATTTCACAATTCTTGTATTCAGTCACACTTTGGATTTTATCTTGTGCACTTATTTAAAATTATTCCTCACTGAAACAAGAATAACTGTTGCCCAGTTAAGCCAAAAAAAGATCGCTTACATAAACAAAAAAAATATTTGCTAGTTTTATCAAGGTACTTTTAAACTTTTAAACTTGTCTCTGCACACCTCTTTTAATCCTTAGAATGAAATGTAGGAGTATTCACAAACATTTTCAATGCTGTCCAATCCACACTTTCAATATAGCATGTATTTGAAATGTTAAAATCTCGATATCACTGACGCAATAACAGACATGTCTGATGGAGCAATCAGCATGATGGCTAAAGAAAAACATGCCCCTTACCAGCATGTACAAGTTCTCCCAGAAGTCTTGCGTCATGAGTCGGAACAGAGCCAGGAAGGCCCAGCCAAAGCTGTCAAAGCTGGTGTAGCCATAGTTAGGATTCCGCCCAGCCTTCATACATGTGTAGCCCTCAGGACAACGACTGAGCAGAAACGCACAATGAGATAAAACCATTCTCTCTTTCTGACAGACCGATTTTAATCAGCTGTAACATTTGCAGAACGTTTAGGGAAGATCAGTTTTTTAATAAAATGTGTATTTGGCATTAAAGCTTTAATGTGCTGAGAGACTGTATCAGGGCAGAATAACTCACCCAGAGTCTGAGCTGTTCCCACATAAAAGAGCATCCAGACTGCCAGGGAGGAAGTAGAAATTGGCTGATGACAAACAGAGAGAGAGCTTAAGTTAATTACTTGTTTCCAAGAGCACTGGAGTTTCGTGAATTTCCGGCCACTCCCTGATCTACTTCATTACAGATCCAGACAAATGAAATAAACTAGGCTGTCCTTTTAAAGACTTCAGTTAGGCCAATCTGATTTAAAGGAAATAATCAAATCATGTTTAAAAAAAAAATTATAGTCTAATGAAAAATTAGCTTAAATCATTACAGTACAGTCTGCAACTGCATAACACTTTGAAGGTCAGAGGTATCAGCGCATGCACTGTGTGAGAGTGTGGTGACGCTGTGAGACTGTTTAGGATGCTGCTCACTGTCATTGTTGATGTATTCATTCCAGTCGAAGCCACGGCTGCCATTGCCATGGTAGGTTTCGGTGATGTTGATGGGCCAGATGACGCATTTTTGCCGCAGGTTCCCCATGAAGAGCTGCAGGCCGATGAGGGCAAACACGCTGAGGCAGAATACAGTGAGGATCATCACGTCTGACAGCTTCTTCACTGACTGGATCAAGGCTCCAACAATGGTCTTCAGACCTGAGATGTGGAGTAAAACACACACACACACACACACACACACACAAACACACACACACAAACACGCCCAAAGAGGAACAGAGATAGTTGTATGTGTGTTCACCTGCCAGGTGTGGATGAAAGAGGTCTCGAAGCATGATCGGGAGGATCAGAGGTAGAGGAATTTGTTGCAGCTAATTTTATACAGCAGTTCTTTTGACTTCTGACTACATTGTAAAAAATGTTCCATTAAATGTACGGGAAAATTCTGTGTAAGTCGACTCCTTCTTCAGTGGGACCTTAGGATAAAAAACAGTGCCCATTCTTTGCACGCAGAGACAAATGTCCTCACTTCATGTTGGAAATTATATAAATGTACATTAAATTATGCAAAAATGTGTTTCAATTCATGAAACATATCACAATCTGTATTACGGCAAAATGTATTCTGTGCACTCAACGGATATTTCTTTATTTATACAGTATCTAATGACTAATGCATTACGTCCCACCATTGTTAACCAAGGCAAAATGCTAGAAATGAAACCTATTACTGCAAATACACTACAGAGCAAAGAATTACAGACTAAATTAAGCTAAATTAAATCAGTCCTAAAATGATTTATAACACAATTTTCACTTGCTCATTTGAGTTTTCTCATTTTCTCATAGCTGAAGTTAAAAAAGGCAAAGCTGGCCTAACTAACAATTATGTGCTAATGTTAACTGTGCAGCTAAGTGGCCAAGATTCATTTGAATTCCATTTGTGTCAATTTTATCTGAAAAACATGAACAGTTTTGAGAAACTTGAGCACATGAAATTCGCTATCAAATTAACAGTAAGACATCACTATAAAAAGTGAAAGCGAAAGAAACAAATCTTAAAATGTGCTGGCTAACATGATACATAACTGCAAAGTGCAGATAATATTTAGGCTTAATAAAATTTATTTGATCATAGATGAGAAAAATAAAAAAAAGAAAAAAGTTCAGCGATGACTGTACAGTTTTCTCTTAAAAATCTTGTAAGACTCCGCTGCAATGGCAAGTAACCAGGAACTGGTTAAACTACCCAGCAGTCAAACTTATAATTATGAAGAAATGAAAGTTACATGCAGATCAGTGATTTTCTCACTGGACTGAAGAATAGCCAATAAAGAAGAAAGATATTTATTACAGTGTAGTCTGTGATAGAAGTCAAACAAGTCCTAACATTCTGTTTAAAAGCACTGGTCACTGATTAGCTCAGAGTAAACTGAACATTTAAGCCAATTACTATAAATCATGCCCAGACCTCCTTTATACAACAAGTACCACAGACACACAAAACAAGTAAGTCAACAGTAATCATATACTATAATCAATATGGGTATACTGTCACACAACACTACACAGAGACTGTTTGGGAGCCATCTCTTCCCATGCTCAAATTCCACACAGTGTATAAAGAACAGATTGTGTAGTCTGTGTATGAGTCGCAAATTACTTATATTATTGCTGTGCAACTCAGCAAATACAAGAATCAGTCTCAGGTTACAAAAACATAAACTTGGGCTATGCTCAGATCTTATTTGTTACTTATTACTACTTATTTTACTTTAGGATTTTTACATTTAATGCTTATTCTAAATGATTAGTATTTCAGTATACAGGGGGTCCTCGAGTTACGACACAGATCCGTTCCTACGACAGTGATGTAGCCTGAATTTTTGTGTCAGTCAAAACACGAAACACATCCTGTCCTAAGTCACTTACCTATCCTAACACAGTAGTAAAATCATACTCTAGAACATAAAAACACAACTAAGCCACCGAAAAATAAATATAATGTACACTGTACGGTAGCAACAGAAAAAATGACAAATAATGAGTCTAAAAACACCTGTGCTTTTAACAGTCCAAAATGGTGTGGGTAAGTGTACTGGGGGCACCAACTCCCTCACTCACACGCCGCGTTACTGCGTATTCTGCATATTCTGCATATCCTGCATATACTGCGTATTCTTCTGCAGCGTGCAACCAAACTTGTTGTGGGAGTGAGCGTTGTAGACTCGAAACGTCGTATGTCGAGACCGTCTCAGCCCGAGGACCCCCTGTATTTTGTCCTAGATAACTATGTATGAGACAAATAAAGCTCTTGCATCTTGAATCTTGAATCCCAGTGTTCCCAGGATTAACCTTGAGAGGAATAACCTTAGCAATGAAGAGAGGACTCCCTGTAACACTGAGAAGATCCTGACGTCCATTAATCTATAAATACTGCAGTACAACAAGAGGGCCATGACAGAAGGAGGAGAGAAGCAGGCATGGGAGAGGGGGGTGTGGGGATCACATGCAGGTCATTTAAACTCTAAGGCTGAACAGACGCAGTCCAATGCCAAAGTCTCTCACAGCTCCATTGGACTTGGAGTACCATAATGTCATTAGACCCATACTGCCCCATACCCAGCAAGCCCTTTTTATTTTACTCAAACAAAAACGAAATCTTAGCCATTAGGTCAGCTTGCCACTGATTCACAACAGGCACAGTATTATTGTGGTTCTAGACCTAGACCACCGCCCTTAGCCCAAAAATCGGAAATCATACTGCCATACAGCGACGTGTCAAGAGTCAAACACAGTGTCATTTAGGGTCTAGCAATCAGAACTTGATTATAAGGGGAAGTCAAACTTGACATTATTGGTTAACATTATTTCCCCCCACTCACTAATATGTAGTGATGTGTCACTATCTTTGATGGAACATTATGGGACAACAGTAATTTTGTCTTTTAAATAATCTGCTTATTATGACCAGATGAAACAACAAGGTAACATTTCACTTTGATTTTACACTGACTAGCAAGTAGGCTTCAGCTGCAATTAAGAATCCTCAAAAACAGCCCCTAACGTTACATGTACTGGTCATTATTTGTAGGACTTTAATAACAAAGAAATCAATTTTAAAATGTATCTAAAAGTGTTTTGGCAACATTTTTGATATTCTTTTTTTTATTTCCAGGTCCACTTCTTGTTAGGATTCCATTGCAAATAAAGTAAACAAAAAGTAAAATAAAAGACATAAATTCAAATAAATAAGTCAGCCAAGCTCTTAGTAGGCTATTATTCTAAAAGCAAGTGTTTTCCAAAGCAACATGCAGCATAAAATATATCACAAACTAGGCTTGGCAGTCTTCATAAATAAGTGAAAGGTATTTTCTTTGGGAGTTCACTAAAAGCTATTGCAATTTTCATCTCAGAAACAAAAGATAAGATGCTAAAAAATACCATCAATTCTATACTCTGAAAGGTATATCGCATATCTTTTCTGATTGTTTGTATAACCTCTCCACATTCCTGAATTAACAAATCAAATCAACAAATAAAAAGGTTATCTCAGGATTATTACACCAAAAGCCACTTCTGCATTATATAGTAAAACAGAATTTTGGATCACTCTGCCTCGTTACATTCCTTTATCTGCTTAATATATAGACTGAGCACTAATATTTCTTCACCTAAATCTACAGTGGCTTGATGGTTTTCACCAAAACACAAACTGACAAATCAACTAACCTGGCTGTGCTTACTGTCTATAAATTTACTTCAAGTACACCTTACAGGAGCCAAAAAGTCAAGTTCAGCTGTTTTACAGAGGTGTTGGATTTATGCTGCTGCTCCAAGAGACTCTCTGAGTTAGTTTGTGTCCATTAGGATAGAGGGAGTGCTGACACTACAGGGCTCTGACCGCTGAGGAATTGTAGACTGCAAAGCCTATCAAAAATGTATAAGTACCATTTTTGATCATTTTGGAGGTTGAAAAAAAAAAGAAAGCATAGTAAACGGTCGTCTCCAAATTAACCTCTGCTAAAATAATAACACTAAAATCAAAGGAAACGGGTCAAACAAAACAAAACAAAAAAACTCAGCCTCAGTGTTTAAATTGGGCCTCACCTGGAATGACAGAGATAGTTTTCAATGCTCGGAGAACTCTGAACGTTCTCAGCGCAGATACATTCCCCAGGTCCACAAACTCTGTTATATATCTGAAATAAGGGAGGATCACACACAGACACCAAAAATGACCACCACAAACACAGCAAGAACACCACTACCACGCCACCAGGAGCACCAGGACCAGGAGCTACGCCACTCACAGAGCCTGTCCACGCAGAGGGGGGAAAGAAAGGAAAAGGAAAGGAAAAAACATGTACATATGTACACACACACACACACACACGCACGCACACACACACACACACACACCTAACACCGACCCGGCCCCACCCAATCACACACGCTCTTACCTGGGATTACAGAAATAGTTTTCAAAGCCCTCAGCACTCTGAATGTGCGCAGAGCTGAGACATTGCCTAGGTTTACAAACTCTGTTATATACCTGCAATAATCAAATCAAAATTACACAGAGACACGGTCACAACAGAATTTGGTTGTGCATAAAATTACACAAAATGTCATTATTTGGGCTTGTGTGTAAGACAGAAAATCAGAGCATTTGAAGAGAGCAGTTCAACTAAAGCACTACTGGAGCTGGATCGGTTTTGCCAGAGAACACTGTGCGGAGAACTTAACTGAACAATAGTAATGGGATAAAGTGTGCAATTCCCAGCTTATTCTGAACGGCTATGGCACGAGTGGTTCCATCAATGTTATGTCACAGATGTCATACCCTTTAACAATAACAACACACCACACGGCTGTGTCTGTAAACAAGGTTTGTTATTCCATCAGCATGAGGTCAGTTCAAACTAGGGCTGTCACTACCGATGATATTCGTAGTCAGGTCATCTACGAATTATTTTGACAGTTAATGAAGCAATCGTTTCATTTTGTTGAACCCCTTAAACAGAATTCTAGTACACTTTATAGGGTTCCTTTTTATCAAAGTTTTTTTTTTTTTTTCATAAACCAAGGGAGAATCACAATCACATTTGAAAGAGCTTTAAAAATGAGTGTAAACTCATTAATATGAAATCAACAAGGGACAGAGGCACAGAGCTGGACTGGAAGAAAAACGTGTACTGAAAAAAAAATCATGACAAAAATAAGAATTCCTAGAAGGAAAGAACCAGCTGACTACAACAAGGGATTCATTTCAATGGCCTGACAATTAACACAACTGTCTAAAAAATAACCAGGGGTTTAGAATAAAGAGGAAAACACAGAGACAACAGGCTAGCTAACCATTTTGGCCTGGTCAGATATGCGATAAAATGTCCCGATAAATCAAAAACTGAAATATCTTGCCAAGCCATCAGTACTAAATGAGATTTGTTTTTGAGCACAGTGTATGGTGCAGTGTAAATACTACAGATTACTTTCTGAAGAGTTTTTTTATGCTGGGCAATGATTGAAATTTAAATTAATTCAAAAGTAGTGTACTGCATACTTTCATTTTAAAATATGAACAAAAGTGCAATAACACTTGGTTTGCAAACACTTTAAACAAATAAGGAGCTTTTTAACAGCAGTGTTCCCTTTAACACAGTTACACAGCTGCAGTTCAAATATTTCTGTCAATCTCAACTTAAACATTAATGTAATCAAATAAAATATAAAACCAAAGCCAACTGCCATCGCAGGCCATTCAGGGTTTATCTGGTTTATTACAGAAAAACAAGTTATCCTCAGAGTCTAGAGCATATGGGGCAGAAAAAAAATCATAACAGCTGCAAAAGGGAACCAACTCCTTGTGAAAGTCTATGTTTCTGAATGCAGTGCCATTAAAGTCCCTATTGGTGTAATGGTCAGGCGTCCCATTACTTTTGTCCGAGCACAAAAACACAAAACAGCTTTCAAAATAAAACGATTTTTAAAAAATCTGTGTTAATGAGCTAACATGCCCAGCCCTATTTTTTTTTACTTTAAATTATGTTGTATATTGTTCTTGTCTTTATGTGTCTGTGCAGTCATAACTTGCCTGATTCCTCCTGGATCAATAAAGTTTTCTGATTCTGAAGTTTACTTGTGCAGGTGAAAGTGACTGCCCCTCTGTTTAGTACAGTACATTAATGTCAAAAAACACATGGCTATACAAATATTTTACCTTTTGAAACTTATTATGCCTAGTTGAGCAGAAAAGCTGCCGTATCTGTTGTAAATGCTCCTTCTATAGCAGTAAGCCAAAAACTTTAGTCCTAATAGGAAGTTCAGTGCTATGTTTATCGTTGATTAAAATCGAGTATTTATGACAGCCCTAGTTAAATCATGCCTACTTTTACTGAGGATTACAGAAGCCCATTCGCTCCACGATTGCTGCCATAGTGGATTCATCGTGGATTCACAGATGTCACCAGTAATTTTCAGTGTTCCTAAATATTCCAGCTCAAATAGAACTAATGCAAAATTCACTCTAAACTTAATTTATGAAAATGAAGTAAATGATTTTTGAGCATTCTGGCAGGGAAATCAGGGCTTGAGGAGGAAAAAAGGGAGAGAAAGAGAGAGAAAGCGTTAAAGTGAGAGAGCAATGACTATAAGGGTTTGCCAGGAGCTGCCTGTGAATGGCACTAAAAACAGTCTTGCTGGAACATTTTCAAGGTGAACAGCCTTAGAGGGGCAGAAAAAAAAGGCGTGAGTATTCTGAGCCAGCAAGCAGGAGACAGGTACATTGCCTAGCAGATTGTGGAGAAAGGAAATAAGACAGAAGAGACAGAAAAACGAGAGAGTCGATCAGAGAGGAAAAATACAGACAAAAGGAGAGATAGAGACACAGAAATGATTCTCATGTTATGTGCTTATACTGCTAAGCTCTGAAAGTCCCATCATCATAACCTTCTCTAATGCAGCAAAAATGATAAACTGGCCTAAATATTCTTAAACGTAGTTACTATATTAAGAGATTGTTGTAAAAACATTTATAAGGCCGAGCCACTTACTCCAGGTACACATCTGTAAAATTAGAAACTTGAATGCTTCCTCATATTGTAAGTTGTTTTGGATAAAAGTGTCTGCAAAACGAATGTATTGTAATGTAATTGTAAAAGCAAAATAAATAATAAATATTATTTATTAAATATATTACAAATATAGTAAACCCCCGCTTAATCGTGGTTCAGCAGTCGCAGCTTCGAGGATTTTTTCTGGGATCTGAACTAATAATTTTTCGTGGAAACCCCACGCACCTACATGGAAACCGCAGATATCCTCTGCAATTTATTTTGCTTTTGTGACATCCAGGCCTCGTCAGCCACGCCCCCTCATCATCGTTCTGGGTTGTTTATATTTGGGCGCGGCGGTTAGCAAGGCAATCAGACACCTGAACGGAATGAGCTTCAAACATAAACAACCAGCACGAGGACGAGGGGGCGTGGCCGACGAGACCTGGACGTCACTGCTTTTTTTATGCCAGTATATAATTTTTCATGCATTTTAGTGCTTAATTATTTAGACATAAAACAATTATTTAGACATGTAACATAAATAATAATGTAAATTCAACTACAATTTACATATAAAATATAACCAAACATTTTTGGTACTGTCCAGAGAACAGAAAGAAGGGCGTCTTGGGATGGTGAAATATCCTGTACTCAGAGGCGGGAGGTTTGAAAATAGACAATCTGAGAACGTTATTTATTTCTGCTTGCTGCTGATTGGCTGCTGCCCTATGACTCACGTGGCGCTATCTTGAGTGTTTTTAAAATTTTTCGTTTTGTTCTGTATTTTTTGGCCTGTATTTTTATTACTGTAATTTAAATTAATTTATTACTGTATTTACCTGTTTATACACAAAAAAATATGAATTACCGTACAGTCTATACAGGGGTAATCTCGGTGATTTACATTCTAGCACTGCAGGAGTTCAGTGTAAACTGTACAGTACAGCTACGGGTTTACCTTTACATTTTCTTTAAGGGTAATGTATGAAGTGTTTGAAGAGTTTAAACTAAAGTGTTTTGGGAGCATATCTGGAGACATATTTAGGTTTTACACTATAAAAATAGGCTTTTTTTTTTTAACCACATCACAACTTTGTGGCTTTTCACTATACGCGGGTGCTCTTGGAACGCAACCCCCGCGATTGTCGGGGGTTTACTGTATATGATATTTTCTTGCATCTTATAATGACAGATTAGATATACTGCTATTAGATATACTGCCTATGCTTTCACCTGGCACAGCCCTTCCATCTAGTGCTGCAATCTGATCCTGCTGCTGCTATAAATACTACGGGTTGCCACTGTAAAAGCTGCAGATGTGTCTGGAGGTGGATACTTACGCCATCGAGATGACCATAAAATCCAGCCAATTCCATGGATCCCGTAGGAATGTGAATCCATCTATACAGAATCCACGGGCAATGATTTTTACTGCTGATTCGAATGTGTAAATTCCCGTGAAAGTGTACCTAAGCAAAAGAGGAGAGAGCAAGAGGACAGAGGTTACAGATATAGTAAGTAAGTTAGAGACCCTATTAATAGAGCAGGAAAGACCCCATGTGCAGAAATGTCATCACTGGCATATCAAAACCTTATGTCCGAAACTTTACGGAAGAAAAACACATTTTTTTAAATGTATTTTTTTAACCCTTAGAACCCCAGCAGGATTCATGCCGAGCTTTGTCTGATGTTCCTCTGTCATGTAGAACCAAAGTTATTGTATTTTAAAAAACATGTCGCAATAATAACCCCTAAAAATGGCGTCATATGCAAAAGAACATGTGCAATAACGAACACATTTCTTTTATTTTAGGTGTTAGAAACAAATGAAAAAAAAACCCACAAGATCTCTGAACCCGGGAGAACTTTCAGGTTAGTCTCCGCCAATAAGTGGATGGGGAAAACCCTTAGAGGGAGGGGGTCTGGAGTGGCCAAGCGGCACCAATTTTAGACCATTTTTATTTGTTGAAAACAGATTATAATAATACACTCTGAGTTCTAAGGGTTAAACAGTTTTGGACTATTTCTATGTATCTCTTCATTGTGAAATATGTGTGTGTTTTCAAACGATGTGAATGAATTTCAAATGACAGCACTGATAATGTCAACAGGGCAGTCATCTTCTGCCGCCGCAGACGATCTGACGGAACTCATAACTAAGAAAATCTAAACATGCAAAAAAGGGGAACATGCAGTGAGGAATATATACTTACTCCACTTGTTTGGACCATTCTGGAGGATTACTAAAAGTCATGAATACACAGTTGGTCAAAATGGTACACATGATGATCATGCTGAATAATGTGCTAAGAGTTAAGGAAGCTGCGATACATCGACAAAGAAAGACACACTGAGTGCAATAAATTGTGTTCACCGCTTCAGATTTTTTGGTCAGCCACAATTACTGATGGCCTGGTGAAAGCAACTTCAAAACTATTCATTCAACTGAAAATATCTGATCAGACACTGTAAATAAGTTATTTATTCATTTTGTTTACCCATGCTGTCCATTTCTTTATTAAGTAGTTGCATAATATGTGAAAGTATGAGACGAGTCTTATTTAAATATACACTATATAGACAAAAGTATTGGGACACACCTCTTAATTATTGAATTCAGGTGTTTCAGTCATTACCACAAGTGTATAAAATAAAGCATACCAAGACATTTTGGACATTTTGGACAACTTTGTGGACACAGTTTGGGGAAGAACCTTTTCTATTCCAGCATGACTGTGACTCAGTGCACAAAGCAAGCTCCATAGAGACATGATTGGAAGAGTTTTGTGTGGAAGAACTCAAGAGATCGTGAGCCAGGCCTTCTTGTCCAACATCAGTGCCTGACCTACGGAATGAATGGGCACAAATTCCCACAGAAACTCCAAAATCTTGTGGAAAGCCTTCCAAGAAGAGTGGAAGCAAGTCCAAATTAAAGTCTATGTATTTGAATGCAGTATCATTAAAGTTCTTGTTGATGTAATGTTCATACATCCCAATACTTTTGTCCATATACTGTTTAATGTTCTCATTAATTAGTTTTATTAGCTAGAACGCAAGAACTGCAATAGACTCTTCTGTCGATTCGCTCTACGGCTGCATTTTTCGACAAGGCAACATAAATCATCAGAACAGCGGCCTCTGCTCTTTTACTGTCTTTCTGTTTTTAAGACACCAGCTTCAAATGCACACACATTATACTTTCCCACAACTGAACAAATCGCTCTTGCCAGTCAGAAATCATTAGCCTGCAACAGGATCCTTAGCCATGATATGCTCTGTAGTCTGACTGGCAGCGTCATTAGTATCAGGCCCTGCTCTCAGAGAGCGCTTATGAAACAGCAGGAAAATAAACACACACATCAAGACATTTCTCACATGCAAACAAGCTTGAAAAGGATATGAATGTATCAAAATTTTAATAGCTATTCGCCTAGCAAGATTAAAAGGGCTTATCATGTACAAGGATGGTGTGGCACTAAAGCGGAAGATTGTTTTCCCTTTGTTAAGCACTATAAACGTCTGCAAAGAGAAAAGAGAGGGGTTGGGGAAAGACAGAGGGACAGAGGACACACAAACACACAAGAGAGAAAAAAAGAGATACCCAGGTTAGTTTTACACAAAAATCTCATATCAGCATTTTAAACATCATCATCACATGTCAACATTTAATACAACAGCCATGCTTTAACTGCCATTCATTTTTCTGAAAAAAAAAAAATCAAGTGAGTAAATAAGGAAACAATATTCAGAGAAAAGTCCCATTTCTGAAACACTGGTGGGCATCTGGAAGCAGAGGAGGGGGAGATTGCTAGCTGGACCATAGTGTTTTATGGGGGGGTGGGGGGGTGGAAATGCGCTGTGCTTGCTCTCTTGCGTGTATCCCTCACACATATCACACAATCTTCATTAATGTACTAATCTGTCATTTTTTTTCACAGTTTTGCAAAATAAAATCACTGTGGCCACAGTGGGCAGCATTGTGCCCCACACCTCCAGGGTTGGGGGTTTGAATCCAGGTCACGGCCTGGCCCACGCAGTTACAGAAAGTGAATGTGTGAGGGTCTTGCAAATATATGGAATAAAGGGATGAAACCAGTGATTTTAAAAGTGGGTGGGACATGCCTCAAACTAATATAAAGGTTCTAGCGCCCATACTGGGTGTGAACTATTAAGATTTCCACAGGTTAATGTGAATTTTCAGCTTATGTTATGCATATGCTCCTGTATAACCTGCGAGTACATGAATCTGTCTAGGACTGCAACAACTAACTGATGAAAATGACAATAATTGATTATAAAAACACTGAATTTCAATATCAATGTCTATATTTTTGCACACTGTGTCACAGAGCTACATCACTTCAGTGTAACTCGCTGGCTTTTGTCAGAGAATCTTTCTTGTAGACAGAAACAGAAAAAAGAAACAAAAAGTTGACAAAAGGAATGAGGGAAAATTGGGAACCTTCAACAAATCCTGGACTGACTGAGGTTTCCGTTAAGGTTTGTCTGCTACAATTTGAATCTGAAATGAGGGCCAGCGGCTCCTGAGTTTAAACTGCAGCTCAACTACGAGCCTTCCGCCACAGCCAGCACAAGAAATGAACAGAGCCAACATTTTACATGCCAAGCTACATTCAGAAAGGTATTTCTACATAATCTCCTCTGTAAACAGCCAGTTTGGACACAAGATTCTGCATCAATGCTCCTGCTCTGCATGCTCTGTTTAAGAAACACAAGCAGTCATTTTTCATTTGTCTTGAGTATTTAACAGCTCTAACTGCTCTTCTTGAACAGGCCATGCTGGATTCAAACCAGGCACGAGGGTCTCTCCGTCCTGGAGGCAGATATAGCCTCATAATTGTTTAAATAAAACATCGCGGCTGGCATCAAAGTTTAATAGGGCGCTGTGTGCATTTGCAGGAGTGATATGCACCCCTGCACTCTCCACTGTGCTCCAGCCTGCAGCCCAGCCGAGGATTCTTCATCAGCACCACAGACAGCCACAAAAAAGGCCACATTTGTTCTTCAAATACGACAGAAAGCTGCCAGAAGTTTCCACAAGGGGACCAGGCATGAGTTTATTAGAGGGACAGCTCAAGTTTGACCTCTTGGAAGAGAAGTCAGAGAGGCGAGAATGTGTTGGTTTGGAAATGAAGAGACTCTGAGTGTGTTGGGAGGAGGATGCTGAGGATGGAGCTGCTGGGAAAAGAAGAGGAAGGCTTGCTAGGAGGTTTATGGATGTGGTGAGGGAGGACATGCAGGCAGTTGGTGTGAGAGAGGAAGAGGCAGAGGATTGAAGGAAATGGAGATGGTTGGGAGCAGCTAGAAGTAGAAGAAGAAGAAAAAGATTTGGGGTACACCTCCCTGGATTAGCAGTACAAAGGAATATAACAATTATGTCTGCAGCCTCAAAAAATAATGCAAAGCAAATATTTTAGTGTTGCCTAACCACCTGCTCTTGCAGAGCACATCAAATACATCATAAAATATCGGTGACAAATCTCACTGTCTGTACAAAGTCGATACGTCTGTGTCATTCTTTACTTGGGGCAGCTGGTGGTCTAGTGGTTAGGGAATTGCCTCTGCGATCAGAAGGCTGTGGGTTTGAATCCCAGGACTGCTAGTGGCAGCACAAAGGTACCCTTGAGCAAGGCACCGTCCCCACACATTGCTCCCTGGGCGCCCCCCGTGGGAGGCAGGCCACTGCTTCACTGTGTGAATGGTTTGCATGCAGAGAAAGAATTTCACACTTTGTGGTGTGTTCACACAAGACTACAAGGAGCCACTTTACATATATATATATAATTTTTTGCAATTCTGTGCTGATTCCAACATGAATAGTACATCCCTAAAACAAACACTCTCAAAGGAGCGCTGTTAAAGGAGTGGTGCAGTGAAAACTCAAATTTACACACTTTTGCACTCAACCAAGAAGCAGATGATGGAGGACGATCAGGCTTACTTGGAGGCCAAAATTTACTTCTTTAGTAACATTACTAGGCAGCAGTCAACCAAAACTTGTGGATGTGCTTTGGGAATCATTATGACGTTCTGTGAGCCATGAAAATGGCTCACAGTCTCTAACTGATAACAGTGTTTTTCACAGTGTGACCAATCACAGGTCCAGGTGAGCCTTACTGGGTGTTCTGATGCATTGAGGCCTTCATGTAATTCAACAAAAGTAAAATGACTTTGGCCTGATTCGCCAAGGTGTTTTTAAATGTTCAGTATTCTACATTTTCCTTCTATTTCATTTTTCCATGATGTTTGTGTTGGTTAGTCTAGGAAAAACATCATTCATAATAATTCATTCTTACATCACCATTTAAGAACGATTACCACAGCATCAGTTTATCTGTAATATTTAAACAGGCATTTTTTGTTACTGTGCCTTTACTGTTTTCTGATTGGCTGCCCTGTACTGCAGCTCCTTAGAACTTAGATAGCGTGAACTTCCTTAGATAGCGTGAACTTCCTTAGATAGCGTGAACTTCCTTAGATAGTGTGAACTTCCTTAGATAGCGTGAACTTCCTTAGATAGCGTGAACTGCTATCAAAAAAGATGAAAAAAGATGAAAAAAGAAGTATATGAATGTGCTGGTTTCGTGACATCACAAAAGCTGTGATTTGGAAACTGTTTTTGAAGCTTGGTTTCCTGTATGAAGGATGCAGTGAATGTATACAGCCTTTTTCAGAGGTAATGATGATATAGGCCCTTTAATGTACTGAAAGGCATCGAAACTGCAATATGTAGCAATGAAATCGCAGTACCAGTATTTTGTCCGTGCAATTCTAAATCAGATTTTTTCCAGATTAGTGTTTGGTTGCATGTTTACATTTTGTTTTTTTTTTTAGAAATAAACCACATCAACAAGACTAATAAGGAGCTGGATGCTGTTTGAGGGATGTTTTTACGGAAATGATTGGGGTAACTACTGACTTGTATTGTTTGTTAGAAAAATTAGTCTTTCAGCACCACCGCTAAAATAAAGAAGCTAAATTTGGACTCCAGGCATGTTTCAGTTGATGGACATCATCAGGCATCCATGGAAAATAGTGTGTTTTTTTATTTTTTTGCTGAACCTTCAAAGGACAACACTTTGTGCTATTTTAAATTGAAAATGTGCTGAAACAGCAAGCGGCTATTTTGTGCATAGTAATCATTTTGTTTCTGAAATGACCATAAAAACAAACAAAGGTTCAGAAACAGGTTGACTGGGGAAACAGCACTAGTGTACAGAAACAAACACGCATGCCCAAAGGGCCTAGTTTATTTTGAGGTTCATCTGACTGGTTCTTGCATGTTAAAGAATTGGGTTAGGAAAGTGCAGTCCAGTAAATATCACGCATAAAGTGTGACCGAAGACTGAGGGAGGCGAGAGCTATTTGGGTCAGACTGAATCAGGCCACCATGCTGTCTGCATGCCGAAGAAGCGGAAGACTACAGCAGAGTGTGAGAACACACTTAAAAAGTGTTGTTAGATTAGTCGAGAGATCAATATTCATCTTCTTAGATGACATGCTGACAGCAGGAAATGGATAAACGGGGTCAGAAAGGCAAATTACAGCACCAACACAGTGCTTAAGTCCACCAGAGAAACACAAGAAGCAATTATGTGGGGTTTATGCATGTGTGTTCCTACACATGCATGGGCAAAACCCCACCCATCTCAAGCCTTTCAAACTCTCTCTGTCTCTCTCTAACACACACACACACACACACACACACACACACACACACACACACACTGAATAAGTGCAATATTTGCTCCTCTGTAATGCATGGCTGACCACAGAGCTACTGAAAATTTCATAATTCAGAGCTTAACAGCAGAAAGAGAGAGAGAGAGAGAGAGAGAGAGAGAGAGAGAGAGAGAGAGATGCAGAGAGGAGCACAGGAAATGAACTAAAAGGGAGAGGGGGAAGGAGAGGATGAGAGACCAAAAAGAAGAAAAAACAAGTGATGAATAAAATAGTAGGGCTGTCACTACCAACTATACTATTAACAAAGAACTCTGATGACTATGTTAACTAATAATCATATATACACAAATTATAAAAAAAAACCTTAATTACACTTTTCATAAACTGAATATTTCAGAGGAAAGAAGATGAAAATTATTGAACACAGACTGTATTGCGATAAATGTTTATAAAAAACATTACAAACATAAAGTGTATCACATTATTAGAAAAAGAATACCATACACTCTCTGTTGTCTCTGGTGGTCATGTTTTACAGTGACTGGTTTCAGTGTTTTCTGGATATAAACTCTGAAAAGGATCTTAAGAAGAAAAAAAAAAAGTGTAGCACTTAAACATATTAATATAGTTGCATATTACAGTATATTTGTAATATAATTATATGAATGACTATTTCAAGTATCCAGCACATCACACTATTAGAAAGCCTACAAATAATAATAAAAAAATACATAAATTCATTGGAGCAGAGAGGAACAGAAACATGCTTGTCAGGGAAAAGGGAGGAAATGTACTTGCTGTTACAGCAAGAAAAATGGATGATCAATAAACGACATGACAGGGGGCAAGGAGTCAGGCATTTTCAACAGGACCCTGAAGGTCACGAGGACTGATGCATTATGTCTGACAAGTGCTCACTCTGATATGAATTTTAAACTACGTAAGTAAGCAAGGCCTACAGAATAGTATGCAGAGAACTACAAAAGAAAAAGACACAATGTGCTGTTACAGCTACACAACGCAATGAGCTACACATTAGACCTGATTCCTAAGTATAGGCTGCTAATGGCATTTTTATTGCAATTCACATGTTAGAATTGTTGACAAATGGACCATACAGGGGAGGACAAGAACAAAGTGATAAAAAAAAACAAAGAGAAGGGAGGAATGGAGACAAGCAGACTGACGAGAAGGGTGACACAAGAGCAATGACACAGGAGAAGAGAAAGAAATCAGGGCAGAGTCCAGCAGGGGGAAAGAGAGGAGAGACACAAAGAGATAAAGGACATAAACAGAGCGCAGCAGGTCAGATGAAGAAGAACAATAGACGGCAGGGCTGCGCCGTATACTGGACGCCTGATCTAATGCCGTTTCTGTTTGTGAAAGACTTTCAGTAAAACTAATTAGTAGGTTTTAGGATAAATCAAGCTTTGTGTGGTAATTGTGTGTTAACTGACTATGTATTTTCACTCATTTCATGCAGCCGTATGAAACGGTAGACAGATGAGAGGTGGAGTCAGAGAGAGTGGTAGCAGCAGAAAAAGGAGGAGAGGAGAAGAAGGGAGAAATAACACACACACACGCACACACACACACACACACACACACACACACACACACACACACACACACTCAAGTCATTAACCAGCACTGCAGCATCCGCATCATACATCAGCAGACGTCTCACATAAAAGAGCACCAGAGCCTGCATGCAAGCACACCTCGGCCTCACCTACCACGCGCTACACTGTCTGGGGGGAGACAAGAGTACACGGACAAACAGATCCAGACTGTATCTCAGAACAAACCTACAGTAAAGGTGAAATGACGTAACGAACCGAAAAAGAATGAACTCATGGCTGAAACCGAAAATCACTAGACACTGGAGCAGAGGCCAAAAGCACATTTGGATTTATTTTGCACCATTGAGAAAATGTATTTATTGTGCTTTGCCTTTTAACTGAAACACCTTAAATATTGTCAGTCTTTTCAATAGGATGAGTCTGATTTTTGCACACCAGTATACTTTTGAATGCTAGCAGATCTGAGAGGCTCTTCTTTGGCACCAAAGCTAACCCGTTGTCTTTAAATGTGATGTCCACATGCTTTTGTAGACAGGAGGCCAAAAAGGGCACTTTGCCCAAAGGGGCAGGTTCTGGAACACCTAAAGCCCCTCTCTTTGCACATGTGTAATATCAAGGGTTCTGTTGCTATTACGCAACAGTTCTTCAATCAAAATATAGAAAAAAAGTGAAGAAAGCCTAACGTTTACATGAAGTAGAAATATTTATCAGTCAAAAAATATTCTGCCCAAAAAGTAGTACTTTTTAGTGTTACAGATACAGCCATGAACCTTTTCAGTTAAGCTCAGACTTTTCAGTTTTTACCAAATGTACCTGAAATCTCCATTTGTCAGTCAGCCTGTAAAGCATTGCACAATCTGCCATCCAGACTCCAGTTAGTTTAATGTTAGTTGTTCGACGCATCTGAGTACAGGATCTCTTTTAAATGCATTTTCTTCATCTTCTAATTTGAAAGGATGGAAACAGACCAATCTTGGTGAGGTCAGGGTAAATAAGCTTCCTGATATTTTTAAAGACTAGCTGTATGGCAAAATAAAAGATTTTGATTATTTTAAAACTTTTTTTGAATCAATTCTGTGTTATTTAACAGTTCTGATGTATTAACCGTTATTCAAATTAAACAAAGAAAAACATTTCTTGTAAAACCAATTACAATGATGTTCTCCACAGCAGGCTGGAGAAAGCTGTTTCTGGCAGTCAGAGAGGCGTAGTGCCCTGGCCTCCACAGACTCGGGAAGCTTCTCTCTGCTTTGGTGCATTTCAGGAACATGGCAAAGGTTGCATCATAGAAACAGAGAGAGAGAGAGAGTGAGTGTGAGAGAGAGAGAGACAGAAAGAGAGGAGAGAGAATAGAAATGGAAAAATGCAGCAAGCATAAAAATACAATAAAGGCTATAAAATGAGACTTGCAGCAAGAGAAGATTACTGATATGTTGAGAGAGGAGAACACGTCCATATCCTCTACAGAGAACAAACTTCTGGACAATTAACTGTATATATACCTTCTTTACATTTTTTAACTGTTAGTGTTCAAACCTATGCACACAACTAAATATTTCCAAACAAATCTTTCAAAAACATTTTATTTCCAAACAAATCTTTCAAAATTTTTTTTTTTAATTTAAGTTTTTTGTATTTTAGTTCCATTGTGCTCCACGTATGTGTGATTTTATGACCCCTAAACAGAAATAATATATTATTATCTTCTTTTTACAACCCTTCTTTATCCCTTACAATTAAACAGGCTGATTTGGTCTGGGCTGTATATGTGCACTGCACTGGCTGCATTATATGACGCTTAATTCAAAAAGCAGTCCAGGCTGAAACACTCATTTGAATTTCACGGTGTGAACTGCAGTGTTAACATACTAGAGCACTTTTAGAGTGACTCCTTCAGTAAAGCTGCCACTGTATACAGCATTACAGAAATCCACTGTTTACGCCACCATTTGTAGCCCGTTTTTCATCACAAAGTTGTCTCCGAACGCCGGAAATGAACACATGGGCGTGGGATTGTTTAGAAAGAAAAGACTGGAAGAGTCATTTTTAGAAGTTCATAACTAAAATATAATAACTGAGTAATTGTTTCATTTATACCCCATGAGTTTAAATCAGACATGATTCTACTGAAGAATAAAAACAGAAAAATGGTGCAACTATACCCTTAATATATACAAGATGGAATTTTATCCATATGATACAGAGATGCAGCAGACTTGTGAGAGGTGAAGTCAGAGAGGGTTATAGAAGGAAGGGCATGTATGAAGAGGATGAGTGAGAGGAAAAACAACACATACAGCACAACGGACTCCTCATGAAATGTGCATCAGCCTGCTAACAAGAACAGGTAAATGCCTCGCAACCAATAATGAATCAGCAAATCTTGATTAATTGAAAAGGACATGTAGAAGTGATCAGTTCAGCAAACTGATTCAAACTGCCCATCACCAGGGAATACCCCCCTGCCCCCCAAGGCCCAATCCCACCAAGCCCCGCCCCAGTAAAGTGCTGCATCATCAGGGACAGTGAAGACATTCAAGAGAGCCACTGCTCTCAGAGGAATTATGAGGCATCAACAGGGCGGAGTCCGCTCTCCGTCATTCCCTCCCTCCTTTCTGCTTCCTCTATTCATCTGCCTCATCACTCCATCCCCCACCAAACCACAGGCCCACACATGTTTCATCAGCACTGAGAGCAGAAGCTGCGGCTGGATCAGCTGCTCCTGCAGCCAGGCTAATTGTTCTTGACAGTGTAATGGCTCGGCCTGTGGCTAAGAGGCTGTAAAAGCTGCTGGCCAGAATGTCCTGTACTGGACTCGCTATGAAAAGACAACAGTCCAGAGAAAAGGGAGTCATATTTCACTGCAGCAAGCCAGTCTCACCTACAATTACCACAGCTACTACAGTAACATATCAGATGATAAATGATGATGAATCCCACGATGCTTCCTTCTTGCTACACAGATTTCCCATGCACAAAATGAAGGAAGCTTAAGGGGAAAAGTGCACAGATTAAGGCTGATTAAGGGGTAAACCTACAGAATTTTCTTACTTCACTTTCAAATTTGCCCCTTAAATAATAAAACCTCCTGAATTAACGCTTTAAATTTAAGACTCAGAGGTTTTACACTCATGCCTTAAATCTAATTTTAAGGTAAATAAATTAATGGCCACTTAATTCAAATTAAGAGGGTTGGTGTATTTTCAGGGGTAAATTAAGGTAGGGTTAAGCACATTTTAAGAACATTGTGTTTTGTAATGAGTACTATATATTTTATACTATATAGTAGTAATATATACTGCTATGTACTATATATTTATGCTATATATACTGTATATATATATATATATATATCAGTCTCCCATTGCAACCCTTTTGAATATCATAAAGTGATCCTAGCAATATTTTAATTTAATAATTAACCCAGAGCATTAATGCAATTGATACACCAATGTGCTTCAGATGTAATGTGCCAAAGCCACAAAAGCCACTACCACTGATGCAATGTCTTTGGACAGCTCAATGTGCTTGGGGGGCAGCCAATAACTGCCTATTCTGCTACGTCAGCTAACAGATGGGGGTATGGGGGGAGGGAAGGACATCTTACTCACCCAGAGGGGGTAAGACCATAATGCTCTTTTTGGTTTCCTTATCACGGATGGCTGTGGCATCACTGGAGATCAAACTGGGTGTGATTCTCAATCATATTTTTATTCCTTTAAGTGATTTTTCATTCTTTTAAGCCAGGCGAATCAAAAAGCAAGCATGAACAAATCGATAGTTCTTTTATACCTACACACACATTTTGAGCTATCTAGCATGTTTTCTGCGTTGTTTGGTGTGTAAAGGTGGATAATATATATTTTGCGAAATAAATTTTGCATAGTTTGGTATGATAATGATAACACATGATCATGTCCCTAGATATGTGTGAACATTTGACCAGTAAACTATACCAGCTTGACTGTTTATTACTGTCCTGTTTGCAGGATAATAAAGCATGTTTGAATTGAGACAGCTTTTGTTTTTGTGCTGCTAATGATGGCCGCTCCAGTGAAGTTGCCAAAACATGGCAGCTCACACCACACGTCCACCCGTGTTTTTTGCCTGTGCTTTTTCTCCACAGAGGGTTTCACTGGGAGTTGGTAATTTCCTTCTTCTGCACTGAGCAGAGCAGTTACATAACAGACAGCACACACAGCCTGAGAGGGAGAGAGGGAGAGGTGGAGAACGCAAGAGGGAGGGAGGGATAGAGCGAAGGAGAAGAAAGGGGTGGAGAACAAGAGAGAGAGAGAGAGAGAGAGAGAGAGAGAGAGAGAGAGAGAGAGAATACAAAGAGGAACACAGACACACATTCGCACGCATTCACACACACCCTCATACATACAAGTCTAAATGCATTATTTAGTCCAGGCCAGTATGGCCTCACTGGTGCACTTTTAAGCACACAGAGAAAGGACAGCGCCATCCACCTTGAAACAACAACAAACCACCCCCGAGAACGCAGCCAGTCATTAGAGCTCTGTATGAATCTGGAGGAGCTGCACCATAAACACAACACCATTAGAGAATATACTACACTGTGCTACGAAAATATAACTGGTGACGCACACAGCTGAACTCAAACTGAAATGACTTCTGTTTCATCCAGGTAGCAATTTCCCATTTGCATGATGATGGTGCATATATATTACTATATACATATACATATTGGGGTACAGCTAATAATAACCCATTACTATGTGTATGTATATACATATATTCATATTATATATATATTTATATTTTACATATACATATTTTACATCTTTAGATCAGATTGAATCAGATACACGCAGTCCGTTTTTTCAGTCTAATGCTTGTTAAATAGTTGTAATTGTCTTTTTATATAATCTAATATAATTAATAGTGACCACCAACAGAGAGTCTTGGATGTTCAGGGTCTTGTCATGGTTCATCACAAGGTTGAATCATATTTAGAAATCTTTTGAAAAGTACATCCAATACATTCTACATCTCTATTTGTTTTATCATTTTCTTATTTGTTTAAAAGAAGCTGCACTGATCTCCATTTGTATTTACTTAGCTTGATGAAACTACAACAGGGGTCTTGTTTTTTTTT
Organism: Alestes dentex; assembly: GCA_037576975.1. NCBI lineage: Eukaryota > Metazoa > Chordata > Actinopteri > Characiformes > Alestidae > Alestes > Alestes dentex. The sequence continues at coordinate 28,199,237 of JBBIGA010000132.1, read as the reverse complement.
TGTCCAGAACAATAAAGTATTGGTTTGAACACACATGTTGTAATCATTTCTAAAGAGATGGTACATGACTCAAATATCACATATTTTGTACAAGTGGAGACTGGAAGCGTAAAATGGCTCAATAGCATCATAAAAAATGAGAAACACTCAAAAGCTATGATGCTGCTGTCGTTCAGTTGAGAGAAGTATTCTAAATGGGTTAAACAGAAGGAAAACAAAACCAAAAAGGCACCCAGAGCAAAGCACATGATCCCCAGTAATCTATGAGGTATATCCACACTATGCTGGGTAGATACAAAGCAGACTTAAGTGCATGGCACATATAAACAGAAATATTTCTCTGTGATGATAATCCAGGGAGACAGAGATGCATTTCTATATTTTATGAATATCAGAATCAGCAGATACGCACATGCAAAATACCAGGCATCAAAACCATAGGCCCAAAACTGCCACATCAGTTTGAGAACACTACGTACCAACCACGCAACCACTTCAGCACTCCTCTTTAACTCCTCACTCTCTGCTCTAGTCTTGGACACCAACGTCATTATGGTCATCATTTTTCTTCATTAAAACTTTGTTCAAAATATCGTGAGGAAAGCAATTCATTAACTGAATGTATTTTTATACCCATAAAGCGTTCTTTAGGATGTTATGGAAATGAAAAACACGTATAAATAAATACGGTAAGTATCTTTGACTGCTTTCTGTCCGGTCAATATTTCAATTTTTGGCAGGTTTAGCCACTGTTCACTATGATCCACTGTCTGTATGTTATTTAGATTTTCTTAATCAATTTTTTTGACTTGTTGCACTCCGCTTACTGCTTGCTGATTTTAAATATGCTTTACAAATAACACTCAATTTTACAAGACTAATTAAGGCTCCCTTTGGTGTAATTTTAAGAGATCGGGTCCTCCGTAAGCATTGTTAGCGAATAGTCAGAGGATTTTATTTGGCTCATTTTGGACGAATGAGCATGTTGGAAGAGCCAACAAAAAAACAAAAAAAGAGAGCAGCACAAAAAAATGCCACTCTCAAAAAGCCCACACACAGAGAATCATTTTTCTCCACCAGAGCAAGTAACGTTTCATCACTAGGAATGCATGTTTTAACCACTTCTGCGATTCAAATGTCTGACATTCATATTCTTTATTTTGTACTCAGATTTACAGCTTCAGACTACTGTAGCTCCTGCTATAGAGAACTGTTTCCTTTCACAAAGGGGCACTAAGTGTATATATATATGATTTTAAGCTGAAATCTTTGTGGTGTGTTTCGCAGGAGACAAGAGACAATGATGAAATGGCAGAATTTAGCATAGCTGGCGCTACTTCTTTAACACTGGCTTGGACTATTCCGGGCCTCACAATTACCAAACTGTCATCAAATTAAAAAGTTACACAGGTACAACGAAAACATTTCACATTTAAATGCTGTATACATTAACAAGATATGGATTCTTCTCTAAAGCAGATTTTCTGCTACTATCAAACAAGAGCTTTCTTCTTCTTTCTCTTTCGGCTTTACCCTTCAGGGGTCGCCACAGCGAATCATCTGTCTCCATTTAGTCCTATCTGCTGCATCCTCAACTCCCCCACCAACTAACTTCATGTCCTCTTTCACTGCATCCATAAATCTCCTACTATCAAACAAGAGCTTTCTGATGATCAAAATGAAAGGGGATTAAAGCCAGTGGCTAAACCTATGGGATGGTGGAGCAAATACAAAAGCAAAGAAATGTGACCACTCACTTTCTGGTTCACGTAGAAAGGGTCAAGGTCTTCCAGTGGTGTCGCCACCATTCCCGGTGGGATGTCGCCGTAGATGAACGGCAAGCTTTTGCCCGCCTCCAGGTCACTGTTGGGCTTGGGCTTGTTCTCGTCGTCATCGTCGCGGTAACTGCTGTCTGGCTTGGGCGGAGGCTTGGCTTTCTCCTCAGCGATGCGCTTCTCAATGTTAGCCAGAGACTCCCGGGTAAAATATTTGAAGCTGTCAGGTCCTGGCGGTGCGAGCAGGGGTGCAGCCATGTTTTCATCCTGCAGCGACTCCTTCCTTAGTTATACAGCCTCCAGGGCAGCCAGCGCTGTGACAGGGCAGGAGGAAGAATGCCAGGTCAATGAAATGAGCAAAATCAAACCATTACTACAAGGTGCGTGAGCAGAATTCTACCTGAGCATCTGCTGCATCTGTAGCATTCAGTCAGTTACCACAAATGGTAATTACCATTAGTGTTCCTGCACTTAGAAATCCCAGAAAACTCATTCACTCAAAACATGTTTGCAACAGAAACCAATGTGCAGATGCTGAAGTGAATTGAACAACACTAGACTTTTCCTTTAAATGCTGTTTTTGGACTGTACAAATTTTGCACATCACAGAGTTCAAGACAGCACAGCCAAAAATTCTTTAGTGGCCAGAATACAGTCATATACACGCATACACATATACAATACAACAGACACAAAGCACAACTGAGCAGGTCCAGATACCGCAGACAAAACCTGTTTTAAGGTTAGACATCAAACACTCGAACACACACACACACACACACAAGCCTCCACAAAACTAAAAATAACAGCTTACAGTTCGAACAACAAATTGTTGCTAAATTTAGAGTGAGTTAAAAAGGATCCAGCACTGGATCCTGGATGACTCACACCCTTATATGGGAGATGAAAAATAGCCATGGTTATGAGGGCCTGCAGGTGGAAGCGACAGCCTCTGTGAAACATTCTGATGCACGACTCATTGACAGTTTCAGTTCCCTGCTACAGGGTGGGATCCTTTTTGGAGAATTAGAGATTTGCACAGAAAAGAAATGTCATGCACTCAATTTACTTGATTCAAACAAGCTTAATTTAGTTTACTCACTTTGGTATTAACTGTTCATATTTTATTCAAATGGAAATAATGTATAAATGTGAATCAAGCAACTTCCAAGCAGCCAAAACCCCTTTTTCAGTGCAGCCAAAGACTAAGAAGCATAATGCTAGAGTATGTGCTTCTGTTCTAATAAGCAGCAATAAAAGACAAGGGGGATGATGAGGGGACACGCCTTATGTCACTGGAAAGTGTAGTGAGGGGGTGGAGAGGACAGAGCAACAGTAAACCATACTGTCCACACTGTGTGGTGTGTGCTGCATTTCCTGCTGATTCATAAATCAGCTGGCATTTGACAGGCACTTACAAGCCAGACGCTTAAACAAGCAAGCAAACCCTGCCTTTACTGCATCACCAATCATGAGAACATCGCTACATTCCATCAGCATTCACAGCCACTTCGCACTCTGCTCTGAATGCCTTTAAATAACAAAGCTGTTAGTTATAATGGGATGTAATTAAGGGTTTATAATTTCAAGGCTAAGTAACTGTACAGTACTTTATATTCCACACAAAGTTCCTATTTGGCCTTTTAATATATAGGTTCTTATGACTGTGAAGGTCAAACGTCTCTGAACATTTGGTTCTAGAGAAAACCTTCCGTGGATGTTCTTATGATGGACACCATGTGATTCTTTGTTTATACATATAGCTCTTTAAAGAACCACTGAACTAAAGTGGTGGTTCATTGAACTAAATGTGGTTCTTCATTGCCATAACTCCAGATTATTCTTATAAAAGTGCCCATTTATCTCACTGCACCACATCTTTACCCAAATGTCTTCCTATTGTTTCAAACAGGCCTTTCGTAACACATCCTGTCTCTCTTTTCAAAAATTTGCACCTGAGCAAATTCTCCCAACAGTACTGGTCAAAAGTGCTCTTCCTCTTTTCTTACCAGTACAATGCAGTCGGAAACATGAGACAACATCTGCATTTCTCATGCAATGAAAATATGAAGACGAAGAATGACTCTAAAAAGGCTGCATGTGACAAAAAATGCTTACACTGCAAATCTCATGAACAGGAAAACCAACATAACAAGAACACTACTCTGCACCTTCACACAAATGTGAATTCACTCCTTTCTTAATGTGACCCTGGGTGATGACCTTACACCATATTGAGGTGTGGTGGACAGTCGGTTCTAGCTAAGCTATGAGTCCTCACAAACCCTATTGCTGTTTTCCAAATTAAACGAAACAGAAAACCAGCTAAGAAAATCAGGCCTAGCATCTTAAACCAAACACACACATCACAGCATAACCTCCAGTACAACTTCCAGTGCAATTCCCAGCATCACTCGTAATACAAACAAGCTGTAGTATGTTCACACTTTCACTCCCAGCACATTTGACCTGCAGTGTTGTTCCCAATACATAAAACTCCCAGTATTATTCCCAAATATCACTCCCAATACATAAAACTCCCATTATTATTCCCAATATTATGCATCTATTATTCCCAATATCATGCATAAGCCACTTTGCACTACTGATCTGCTTGTATGGCACACTAATTCTTTACACCCAGCACTGTCAGTGTTACATTGTTATTTGCTACACTAGGGTTCTTGTCATTGAGTTGCACTATTGTGTATTGTCCATATTTTAGTTTCTTTCTTTCTTTCTATTGTCATATTATCTTTTCTTCCTTCTTGTCACACTGAGCATGCTAAAGACACAAGAATTTCTCTATGGGATAAATAACGCTACCTTAATATCATCCCTAGTACACAAACTACCAGTGTTTATATTACTCCCAATACATAAAACTCCCAATGCTATTTCCAGTATCAGCCCCA
>JBBIGA010000132.1:28173840-28191253 GCA_037576975.1 Alestes dentex | reverse complement strand
CATCGTGCTATACTACTACTACTACTACTAATACTACTAATAATAATAATAATAATAATAATAACTAATAATAATAATAATTATAGTATTATTATTATTATTAATAATAATAATAATAATAATAATAATAATAATAATATGTAATACATTGTACTCATTGGAACCAGTTCAGCGAATTACTGTTTCCAGAGTAAGGTGGGTTATTTTAAGCTTTGCATCTAGACACAAAACTTACTGTGTTAAAAAGGGGGGTTCCACCAATTTTTTTTAAATCCCTGCATTATTCAGTCATTGAGATGTAAACAACGTCATTCAGAGTGGTTTGAGGTGAAATTATTTATTGTAAAGAGATTTCTTTACAGTGGTGATTGGAGCCAGGGCTTGTGACGTCTAACACAAATGTAGTTGCCAAAATAAACAGTGAACCTACATGTGTCTTATGACTTAATATTATGTAATATTGATGGTAAAGCTAAATCTGAAAAAAAGTATTTTTCTTAAAAATGAAGCTCTTTAAGTACCGTTTTGCCTTTAGGTTGAATGGGATTTGTCACAGTGCATTCATTTAACATAATCATATTGGCACCTTGTCAAACCTGTCCGTTCTTCCCCCTGTCCTCTAAATATGATGACCTTGCCAGACAGCATCTGTGACGGATCTTAATTTTTCATGTTCATTTTTATTACCTCTACAGGCAATTTCGTATTTTATTCCCTTTAGCTTTATGGAAAGGGCTGTAAACAATATAACGTGTATTATTAAATGATATTATTGTATTTAAATGATATATGATATTATTTGTGTGTGAATAATATACATACAATGTGACTAAGTCTATAAACAGAGCTTAAAATCAACACTATCCCTTTTCTAACAGAATTCATTTTTAAATACAGCTTTTCACAGCTGTAATGAGATGCTGTAAAATAAAGTGGCTACACCACAGCACACAATGCGAACAATGTGAAGTTCTTCTCTGCATTTAACCCATTCACCAAATGAAGCAGAGGGCAGCCAGAAACACAGCGCCCGGGGAGCAGTGGGTGGGGGCGGTACCTTGCTCAAGGGAACCTCAGCGGTCCTGGGTTTCAAACCCACAACCTTTTGATTGCGAGGGCAACTCCCTTACCACCAGACCACCAAGTTTTTGTGATGTGAGCCGCTGCTTTTTGCAACATAAGCCAGAAAGCCTTCATCTATTTTCCCTCAGAAACCCTCCGCACTGCAGCCAGTGTCTGAGCCTCACTCTCACTTTCGCATCTCATGGAATTTTGGTATTGATTATGTCACAGTGGCATCATTCAAAATCTGTCAGTTATTCCTTTCCCCCTCCATGTCAAGTTGCTAAGAAGAATCTACCATGCATAACCCAGCTCTGTACATTTTTTTTGCTGCTGTAGGGATTGGTGAAAGTTCAGGTATGATTACTTTGGTGGTACTTCATGAATACTGTACTATAAAAAAAAAACACGGCACCAATGAGGTGGCTGCCATGCTTGATGCTCCGATCTTACCTTGTGTCTTTCTTGTTCACTTTTGTTATTCTTCCTTTTTGTCCGGATCTTGCACAGTCAATGTGGCAACTACATCTATCGGATCCAACAGATATACTCTTATTAGTCTGTAATGTACTCCCATGTCCATGTTTTTAACTCGGGACCCAACCTGGAACTTTTGGTCATGAAAGCTTGCCCTTTCTATCTTCCTCGGGAATTCACCTCGGTCATAGTCCGCGCTGTTTATATTCCGCCTCATGCGGACTCAGACTCTGCCTTGTGTGAGCTACACTCTCACTCAGCACCATTGTGATGGGGGACTTCAACAGCATCAACCTGAAATGTGAACTTCAAAACCTCCACCAACACATCACCTGCCCCACCGGGGGGCACGAAGACATTGGATCACTGTTACAGTCTGTTTAAGGACTGTTACAGATCACATGTCATTTATTTCTACTGTTAAATTTTTTTAAATCATTATGGTTGGGCATCTCACTGCATTTCACTGCATGTCATACTATGTATGATTGTGTAAAACATTCATTTGAATTTGAATGTAACTGTAGGAATGAAAGCTAACAAGTGAATATTTCAGAGATTCAAGGTATCCAGGACATAGTGAATTCCTGGCAAAAAGACATTACACCCCTTATCCAGTTAATCAGTATGTGTTTTTGTGTTTTTAAGACTGTGGAGAGAGGCCTTTGGTGAGTCCACCAGGCGGCTCCCGTGTTTTAGGTGGGCATTTTGCTCCAGAAGGTGCCTGGCCTTGGCAGGTCAGCATTCGTATGTGGAGTTTCAGTCACGTGTGTGGTGGCTCCATTCTCAACCGCCACTGGATTCTCTCAGCAGCTCACTGCTTCAACTGGATAAGGTGAACAGCTCATAACTTACTGCACCTATTGTTATGTAAGCATATCTGAATATCTTGACCTTGACAGATAAGGCATTTGTATACAAAGAGCTTCTGTAGTTGATCTTCATTTTCTTCATGCTCTTTTTTTTATCGCCTCTCTACGTGCTTTTGTGTTTTATTTCTATAAACTGCGTAGGCTATATACCCTATAATGCATATTATTCAAGTGTATTATTGTTTTTGTGTGAACAGTGCATATAATTTGTGACTAATGTGCATGAATAGAGTTAAGAACCAGCACCATCCATTTTCTAACAGAATTTAACTCCTGTCAAATGATGCTCTTCACAGAGTTATGAATACTGTGATATGAGCCTCTTTTTGCAACATAAGCTGAATGATTATGTCTTCTCCTTCTGTCCTTCAGAACACCCGCCACGCTGCTGGTGGTGGCTGGGCTTCACCGTCAATCACAGAAATCCAGGGGTGTCCAGACACGCTCTGTAATAAGAGTTATTACACACGAGGACTATGATCAGACAAATAAAGAGAATGACATAGCCCTCCTGCAGCTCCGCCACCCGCTGTCCTTCACCTCCCGTGTGCAGCCTGTGTGCACACTTAGAAACGAGACCGAGGAGAGGGACCTCAGCCTCAGCTCCTGTTTCATCAGTGGCTGGGGCAGTACAAAGTATAAAGGTTTGCCTCTGCCTCTTACTGCACTTAAAACAAGGTTTACAGTAGCAGAACTGACACAGTGACTCTTTATACTCAGTCTTATTAATCGTAAGACTTAATATGCAATACCCACTTAATACCTAACTACTGCTATAAGTTAAGCGGTTATGTAAACTGTGGACTGACAAAAAAGCCCTTCAGGTTTGATAGGATCTTTTAAATTGTAATGTACACTGTTTAATAATTAATCTCTTTCAAAAAAATACCCAAAAATTATTCTTTGGACAGATGCCACAGAAGAACAAACTTCTGGCGCCCTAAAGTTCTTTTAATAATTTATTTTTTTGTAAAAGAGATGTTTGAAGAACCTCCAAATAACGTATCATTTCACTTTTTCATAGAACAATAGGTCTAAGACAAGAACCATTTAAGAACTTAGAGTATATAGAGTATGTGCTATAGTTATAGTGGACAGGCCAGTTTTGGTGCCCCCTGCTTCATGTTCTTTTGCCCCCATAAATAAATGTAAATCATTATTTTAAATTATCACTAGTATACAGTAAATTATCGCTTTTAGTACATTCTTTTTCAGTACATATTGTTTAAATGCACGATTGCGTCTCTATGTCAGGGGCTACAAATGATTGTTGGGGGTGGGTTGCTCTGATCCAGCAGTGCCTTGGCCAAGATTAATGTAAGTGGGCAACTGCTGAAGCTGTGACAGGAAGGTAAAGCCTTATTAATGATAAACATTAGACTTAGCTGCGGCTACTGTGTTAGCTGAAGGTTGGCATGTTGGCTCGGGGTTTGCAATTTAGCTCACATTACCTGCTTTTTCATGCTGTATCCATAGACAGAAATTATGAATAACATCTAAGTGAAGTGTAGCCACTTTCTAACATAAAATGAATGCTTGATCTGTGGGTGCAATGCTGGGTGAAATTTTGTCATACCCCTAAATGTAGATTTCATGACTAATATAACATGTCCGATCTGATTCATTACTTCACAGACGTGAATGTAGTCATATGAATACATAGTTGTGAACACATCTTAGTATTCATCTGGTTTACTTCAGGTAACTGAAGAAGTCCTGTGTTGTAATGGAATGAAGAAAATAAATTGTGCATTGGCTTGTAATGATAAATAGTTTTGGGGCGGATTAGGAAAGCATGTAACTTACAAATTGTCTGAAATTGATACTGTATGTTCCCTAAGCATGCCTTAGTTTAACTGCTTATTTGCTGGACAGCACAGCGAATACACTACATGGACAAAAGTATTGGGACACATCTGTTTTCAGGGTTTGGGCCAGGCCCCTTACTTCCACAGAAGGGCAATCTTAATGGTTCAGCTTCCCAAGACATTTTGGACAACACCATGCTTCCAACTTTGTGGACACAGTTTGGGGAAGAACCTTTTCTATTGACTCAGTGCACAAAACAAGCTCCATAAAGACATGGATGGATGAGTTCAGTGTGGAAGAACTTGACTGTTCCACACAGAGCCCTGACCTCAACCCCATCCAACACCTTTGAACTGGGACGGTGATTGCGAGCCAGGCCTTCTCGTCCAACATCAGCGTCTGCCCTCATAAATGCTCTACAGAATGAATGGGCACAAATTCCAACAGAAACTTCAAAATCATGTGGAAAGCCTTCCAAGAAGAGTGGAAGCTGTTACAGCTGCAGAAGGGGATCAACTCCATAAGTCTATTTATTTGAATGAAATGTCATTAAAGTCCCTGTTGGTGTAATGGTCATGTGTCCCAACACTTTTGTCCATATAGTGTAGATTAGATAGCTAACAAACAAAGAGGCTCCTTCAATAACATTGAGAGTAAGGTTTTAAATTAAAATACTTCCTGGAAAATTCATTCAAAAACTGAAACAAAGTGACTAATGTTTATGTCACCCCAGTTTAAATGTACTTGAATATCCAGAACTGTCATAGTTTTCAGTTCGAGCAGGTGAAGTGAAAGGGCACCTCTGTTAGCTTGATGCTAACATGATATACTGATTGACATAAAGGGTCTAGCATAAAATAGCATTACTGTGATGATATAAATCAAATGAAAGAAAGACCAGTCAGATGTCATTCTGATGCATAACTTAAAGAAAGATCTTTAAAAATAGGCTAAAATCAGTGCATGTCTGTGGGTAACATGTACAGGGGCACTGAAGTGAGGACTTCAGTACTAAGCCTCCTGTCGGCGTGTTTGATGGTGATTAGTGTGTCAGCCACATTTGTTTGATTTTATTTGAATCTATTACCTAATGAAATACATTCATAGCTTAATGTTTCTATACTGGTTTTTAAGAAACCAGCCTGCATGGATCAGACTAAACACCCCTGTGCTGCTCTAAAGATTTGATAATGCGGAATGCTCTAACTGAAAACAAAAAACTAAAAAAATCTGACTGTAAATTCCAACAATAACTATCATTTATTACATGATTCTTTTGAAGTAAATAATATGTACAAGAAAACACTGAAGATTATTTCAGAACTACAGTGCACTACGAAACACAATGTACTTAAAATGTGCTTACCCTGCCTTAATTTACCCTTGAAAATACACCAAACCACTTCATTTGAACTAAGTGGCCATTAATTTGTGACACCAACCAACCCCTTTATTTTACCTTAAAATCAGATTTAAGGCATGAGTGTGAAACTTCTTAATCTTAAACACAAGACATTAATTCAGAAGGTTCTACTGGGGCAGCTTTGCTTTAGTTTTTAAAAACTGCTGACATTTCTCCTAATTTCCAAATAAAACATTGTTCTTTAATGCATAATTTTAAAGGACATGAAGATACATAAAATTAAGAGAAATGATGCAGTGTTTACAGAACTTGATTAATTCAAAGAAAATAAATCTCTTGTTCACTCTTAAACAAAATGGCAATATATACCTTTGACGAACATCTAGTAGTATTTTCCCATCCAACTGGTCACATTGCAAGAAGAGAGTGTTGATTACAGCAGTGTTTTTATTATTTTCCTCATTAAATAAGATTTGATTCAGGCGATCACCTAATCCAGGGGTGTCAAACTCCGGTCCTGGAGGGCCGGTGTCCAGCACAGTTTGATGGTTCTCCTCCTCAAACACATTCTCTAAACCTGACAATTAACTGGTGAGATGAATCAGGTGTTTCTGAGCAGGGAAATCACCAAAACGTGCTGGACCACGGCCCTCCAGGACTGGAGTTCTACACCCCTGACCTACTCAGTACCTCATAAAGCAGAATGAGGTGCTAGTGTAGGAATTTAACAGACAGAGCTGTATGGTTGGAGAAAATTAAGAATAAGGTCGAAATATTCTTGTTAACAAGTTGAGAATAGGTGAACATCTATAATGCTTTGAGGTTTTGAGGCCAGGACTCTGTGTGGGCCAGTCAAATTCTTCCACACTGAACACAAACAATCATGTCTTTATGGAACTCGCTTTGTGCACTGGGACAAAGTCATGCAGGAATAGAAAAGGTTCTTCCCCAAACTGCGTCCACAAAGTTGATAGCATGATGTTGTCCAGAAGGTCTTGGTATGCTGAAGCATTAAGATTGCCTTTCACTGTAAGGGGCCTAGCCCTCAAAAACAGGTGTGTCCCAATACTTTTGTACATATAGTGCATATAGCATCTCATATATACAGTATTACTACGTTTTTTAAAGAGCATTAAAATAAGGCACATTTTAGGCCCTCCTGCCCTCCTTATTTTTTCTGTATCATAAATGTCTTGAATCAAGATTCTGTCTATTTTACACTTCACTTGGTGTTTTTCTGCTGATGTTTTTTGTAGAAATTATGTAAATCTCAACACCTCTAACCACCTGAATTTCCTACTTGGACAATATAATTGACCTCCGATACAGTCTTTAACAAAGACTCCTCATTTAGAGCCCACTTAGCAAAAACTAAGTCATCACTTAATCTGGTCTTCTGTGATGATGTATTTACAGATTTTCTCCAGAAAAAGACCCTCAGAAATACCTGTGAGGCTAAGCTCTAAAATATAGACATGTTGGCATCTGTTCCCATTTCTGGAGATAATGGAGGCTAAAAATAACAGTTAAAAAAAAACCTCAGCAAGCAGGATGACAGTGCGTTTTATCTTCAGGGGAGTTCGTGGAAACACTGCAAGAGGCTGAGGTGGAGCTCATTGACTCTGAGACGTGTAACCAGAGGGACTGGTACAACGGTCACGTCACTGACAACATGGTCTGCGCTGGATGGGAAAGCGGTGATGCTGACACATGTCAGGTAACATTTGCCCATCATTGACCATAATTTCACCTGACCCACATTGGAACATTATTCACTTGTGAGCAATAGTTAAACAAAAAAATTATAGTTGCGCAATTCCCCCCCTCAGTTATGCAAACTGCATGACAAAAACTCACTCGCTTCACATTATGATTCTTTAAAAGACTTGCTTAGGTGGTTTCTGTATGTCATAAAGCTGCAAAAAGCACACAAACAAGTCTATTAGAATCATAATGTGATTCAAGACCAGTGTGTGAAGCTTTAGGCACGCAGTTTGAATGATAATTGGTGGGCTGTTAACTTGGAGTACTTGTTTGCTACATTTGCTTCATAGACTTCAAACTTTGGACACCAAACATGCTTTGGCTGAGTGATGATATATTGGAAGTGGACACTGTAAATTGAACTCTCTCTGTAAATGTGTGTATGTAATGACTTTGAAGGGGGACAGTGGAGGGCCCCTGTCCTGTTACAGCGAGGTCACGGGCAGGTTCTACATTTACGGCATAACGAGTCATGGAGAAAAATGCGGCCTGCCAAAGAAACCCGGCCTGTACACGCGTGTCATCCGCTACATAGCATGGATCAGGACAGTGCAGGAGCGGTATGCTTCCTCAGCCACAGAACCCACTGTCTTAAACATCATCGTCCCTGTCCTGCTCTGCCTGGCCTGGACACTCATCTGAAGCACCACTGGGCAGCCGCTGGGTAGTTCTGGCTGCTGGGCTCTTTTACAAGGTACACTGATTTCAAATAAATCACTTAAGCATGTAAAAAACAACCCTGTCTGACATTCATTTTGAATAGGTCTGTTCATTAAAGGCCTAAACAAATGGGTCCAGATTACAGTCACATTAAATTTTGTGAGCTTTTGCATGTCCATGGTTTGAAACCCCAGAGGTGATACGTATCAACATGGATACACTCATGGTTTTTTTCTCATTCAAATTTTGGTGCAAATACAGTGAGAATATTGAATATGGAACCCGATATTGTGTATGGAATTGTGGGCTCAGTGTATAGTCACACCCTAACAACACAAAAAATTATTGTTATGATTATTGCTAGTAGTAGTAGCAATAGTAAAAGTAAAAGCAGTAGTAAAAATAGCAATAGTAAAAATAGTAATAAATATTCTTATTGTTCAGATGAAGAAAACAAACAGGTATGGAGTTCCGTAGACACATTTTTTTTCCCTTTCACCTGTACATGGTGACTCATACAGGGATGCACAATGATTTCGATATTATATTGACATCGGCAAATATCATGTAGACGGAAAATATCAGATATCAGCATCGGCCCACAAATCCATGAATCCCTAGACAAACATAAGCCATATGCTCGCATAGAAATATGACAAAATGTAGATTTTAGTGGGTGTCTTGGTATTAGAAAGCTTCTGCTCCTGTACTACCTTACAGTGACCTCCTGTTTTTTACGGGTTCTTCAGGCGTTAAACATTCATGACGTTAGCATGGAAGCAGTGCAAGTCATGTTCAATCTGGCTCTGGTGTATGTCATACTAGAGTGCATCAGTGTAGCTGGAACTCTCTAAAACGGCTGTACCTCTTCCTCTGACCTCCTTTTCCAAACTTCATAAGTATCCCTACTTCTTCTCATGGGACACCTTTTCTTCATAAATAACCGTAACACATAAAAATTCAAGGTGTATTCGAGACCGGGCCTCAGGGTAAAGTAGGACAGCGTTATGTGAAACTGCTTGCTGCTTCCTGTATGACACAGATGTCGAAGACAATAACAGCATTATTTCCTACTGAAATACCTCCAAATACCACCAAAAATATGACAGCTTGTGGTAAACAAGAATTGTTGGCCTGTGTTTTCCTGCTGGATGAGAGGAGATACTGACCTCTGGTGGATAACCACCAATGCAACACTGGAACACCAACACCAACTCCTGCTGCTTCTGCCGATAATGGTGGCGGCGGTGGTGATGATGATGAAGGATGAAACATAGCTGCCCACCTGAGTGTCCCTCTTAGGAAAGACAAATACTCACCATTTCACACATTTTTGGTTTTGCAACCCACTTTTTCTTTCTGACATTGTACCACTGCACACATATGGGCTTACATGTATATTTTATGGATGAGCTTTGCTCAAAAATTATGCAGAAGGCAAAAAATAATGCAGAACAAATTGTCTTTTTAATGTGTTTAATTAAATCTAAGTATTAGCATTCGGTTAGGCATTGTAATGAACAGATTTGCCACCCCTCCCAAAAAGCACTACACTTTCATAGCTGGTCCATCAGAACAGTCAAATAAGGGTCCTAATGGCACTAAATACTAATGGGAATGAATACCAATCTAATCCAGTTGGCGTACCCCTAAAAAGAGTCAAATGGAGAATTAGCAGCTATATATTATAAACTGTTTTAAGGTTTTGCAGAATGATGATGCCAAAAGATTCATTTGAATGTTTCAGAATGGCCCCGCAGAACCACATGCGCATAAACACTCACAAAAATCTTCCAGAAGACTCGAGCACATGATGCCAGAGGCATTAAAAGACAGATTAAAAGTGCAAGTTCTTATTTGTAAATGTTGTGTAAAATAGTTACAGTTTTTATTTATGATTCTTCTTCTTAAGCCAGTGATGCAAAGAATTGCCATCAAGTATTAGAGATCAGTCAAGTTTATGGGACCTGATGACTGGCCCACTTGATTATACAGTAACACCAGTGAGACACTACAATAATCTACACACACACACACACATCGCCTTCCTTAATTTCACCATTCCAAAGTCCCTTTGATATCAGTACAAACTATAAGTACAGCAATAAAAATAAAACAATAAAACATAAAAAAGTAAAACTTCCACAGGTTTCATAAGGCATGGAGTTTATCTTGAAACTTTTTCTTTGACCCTAAGTGTACATTAGTTCAATGCATATAAATCTCCAGATACACATCCAGTATCTTCAATAAGTTTGTGCTTCCTGTGAGAACACTTTAAAATCTAATCCTCACATTGGTTATCGAATGCTGTGCATTACTCTTGGCAATATCAGTTATAAAATCTTTAGTTGCGTAAGCAAATGGAGGTTTGCATGTAAACCTTTCAGTTGAACACCATTAAAACAAGTAGTAGTTCTGAGTAAAAGCCATAAGATATGAACAAACCTATCTGCATGAGAACCATTAACAAGGTGTGTTAAAACTAGCACAGCCTACCACGCTGGTGATCCTGTTAATACTCAATCATTTCCATGTGAAGTTTTGTCCAGCACAGGAGAAATGGCACTAGTGAGCTTGAGATGAGCACCATGAGGGTCCAGATGGTTTTTTTTTTTAAAAGCCCTCCTGAAGGTGGCACGATTAGCCATTTTTTTTTTTTGCTCTACTGTATATGGTCCCAGTCTGTGTGGAAGTAGAACGTGCAGCTGAAAGCTGGTGATGTTTTTCCTTTGCTCAGCAGCAATTTTCTCCCCAGATGGACATAAACAGCACTGGACTTGTTAAAAATTTGCGTTTGCACTTCCAGAATGAAAAATTAAGGACACTCCCCCTGAAATAGAAGCTCAAAAGCTATCGGGGGTGAAGAAGGAGGGATAAAGTGCAAGAAGTTTCATGTATTAGTCCCTCCGGTCTTCTGTCCAGTCTCAAATGAGACCTCAGAGTTTTTAGGCCAGTGGCACTGCCAGTTTAAACATTTGCTTAATGGAAGAAAGGATTGCGAGTAGTTCTTTGTCCACAGCTGTTTATGTGCACGACAAAGGCAGCAAAAGTCAGTGAAGTTGCAAAGTTAAAATCATGGTGATGGGAGTCAGCGTGGTTTAACCTGTTATTGCGGAAAGGGCTTCTAGGAGAAAAGCACCAGCCTCCTGAAGTTAAGCAGCCTATAAGGAATGGTCAGTTTTGTTGAAGAGTCCACGGCAAAATGCTGACTGGAGAGGGTCGCAAGTATGATCACATTATTGAGAGACAGAGACTACACTGAGCACTGATGCAGAAAGAGGAGGAGCTAATAAAAATGATGTTGGAGACGGTGCTCCTTCATCCTCTGGCCTCCAGATCCCCATGTGTGCCAACAGCAGATGAAGAAACGGCCAGGCTTGCCCTGTAAGCACATCTTTGGGTGGGAGGTTCAGCTTGAAACCCTTGGAGGAGCTCCAGTGCATGGCTCACATGTTGTAGGCCACATATATGGGGTCCAGCTGGTCAGCCAGGAACGAGTCCCGCAGGTGCATGCGCTGCTTCTCACCTCGTGAGTTGATGGGGATGACCCCAGGGTCTACAATGACCACCACACCCACAATCAGGTGATGCTCCTCCAGAACCACGCTGGTGACCAATGGCACCAGGTCCAGGGCCTCCTGCTCAGAGCCACTCAGCTCAGCCACAACCACCAGCAGATTGGTCCATGTGAACACAGCACTGAGGGAGAATTAACATACAGTTCAATCACAGTCAATCACTGAGGTGCTAACAATCTGGAGGGCAATATTATTGAAATGTAAGCTAAATTAATCTTTATTCCCCAGCACCCGGAATGCTTGTCGCATTAATACCACAACAATTCAGGGGCAAACAGCCAGTTTACTTAGATCATTTCAGGAGAGGTTACTTCATAACCTACATAATTTAGGCAGTTAAAGGACATGCATGCAGAACTTACATTTTAACTTTTGCTGAGGAAAAGTTCGTATTAAAAAGATATAGTAGTATTTAAGCAACCCAGCAAGAAACTATTTGCATGTGAAGCTCTTCCACAGCAGTCATAGGACTTTTTCTCTGTAGTCATCCCCACAACCTCTTAGCACATTCTGTACTAACACAGAGGACAGGATATACCAGCAGTATTTCATCTAGAAATATTCTATTCGTAAGCAGCCTTTTTGTGTGCTAATATGATGCCAGTATCCATTAGCACTATGGAAATGTAAGGCTGCGTTTAACGCTTTTGAGATTGGGAGTGTTTAAGTGCCCTTCACGTTCTATGTTCATAGTGGAGGAGCATGTTAGCCTGTGATTGCATTTGTGCAGTCTCCATTATTCTATGCTGTCACAGACTGACGACATTAGAGAGGTGCTAAGAAGGCTATAAGAATACTGTTACTTTTATGTTTTAAATTAGCTTTTTTTTCCCTTTGAACACGTGTGTGTGTTCATTTAACCCGCACAGTGCCAGTATATATATATGTGCAGAACGCCGGTACTTTTACTGTACTTTAACACTGACTTGCAGGTTGTGCAGGTCTCCATGCTGTTTCTGTGTATAGAGTGAAGGATCTCCACACATGTGATGTGTCTCTGTGTTCTCTGCTGCATGTCTCGTCTTCTTGTGGTCTCGTGTTTAGATTTCACTATACGTGCCAACGGTACCGCCCCTTTTATGAAGGGACTATAGTAATTGGTTAAACCAAGGAACGCATGTCAGCGTCAGCCAATCAGAGGCAGAGACTGCATTGTGTACACAAGCAAGGGCAGAGAGAGAGAAAAAAAAAAAACACGACTAGTCGACTTCTCTCAGGGCGCATCGACTCGTGACTCTATAGTCTCTATATATATATAATTTTATTTTTTTTTTATTTTAAATGAAACTGCAGTCTCATCTTTTTGTGGCCAAACCAATGGTTCTGAATGAATTTGTACCATTGAAACAACTCTGTTTCTCCTCAGTTGAAGAGGTTATCCCCAATGTTATCGAGCCTTCCTTTGGTATCGGCAGAATCATGTACTCTATTTTTGAGCACACGTTCCGCATCAGAGAGGGCGACGAGCAAAGAACGGTAAATATCATGACTTAAAATTCATCCATTAATATAATGAATCTGTAATACAAGGGTTTGTATGTGTTGCTATGGAAATAACTGCTACGACTGAGGCTTTTATTTTCTGTGGTCAGTTTTTCAGTTTCCCTGCCACTGTAGCGCCCTACAAATGTTCCATCCTACCACTCAGCCCAAATCAGGAATTCGTGCCATTTGTACGGGAGCTATGTGAGTATCTGGCATAAACACCTTTTGCATGTTTTAAAAGTGATTAATATTATAAATATATATTGGGGGGTATAATCTTATGTTATAATCACACTACTGTTCTTAAGTTTTATTATATTATTCTTTTTATAGCTGAATTTGGCGCCTCCTCTCCTCTTACATATGGTCATGGTTCCAACGTCAAAATGTCCGTTAATATCCCCTGCATCGTGTGTACTGCAAGTTTTTGATTGATTGAAATAATTTTTAAAGAAAATTCTTTTTGTGGTCGAGTTGGGTCTGTAATTTGAGTAGTCAGAGAGGATGGTCGAGTCCCCTTTAAAATATGTGTTGTAGAGAGAGTCTGAAAAGTCACAAATAAGGAGGCCGGAAAGGGACAAAAAGCGAAAAAACAGCAAAACGCAGAGCAGATTCATAAACAGACTTTCAAGACACAGGTCAGGTATTAAAAAAAAAAAAAAAAAAAGAAAGAAAAAA
This sequence comes from Alestes dentex, assembly GCA_037576975.1. Lineage (NCBI taxonomy): Eukaryota > Metazoa > Chordata > Actinopteri > Characiformes > Alestidae > Alestes > Alestes dentex. The sequence goes on along the minus strand of JBBIGA010000132.1, from coordinate 28,177,502 downwards.
GTTACTGTAATCCCCTCGTGAATACAGCTTTGTGCACTTTCAGACGATCTGAGCCATAAATGGTTTGGTAATTTTTTTTTTGCCCATAAAATCTTCGTTTGGGTGTTCATAACAACCACGCTTCGCATTTTCTTACAGATATGCATCTAGTTCATTGTAATGTTTCAAAACTGATGCAGTGTTGGTTCTAATGCTTCACTTTCAGATCAATGCATTTTTTATACTCTAGTAATTAATAGAATTACTCAATTTTACCTTCTACTCCACAGCTGAAGCCATGACCAAAAACGGCGTGTCCCACAAGGTAGACGACTCCTCAGGGTCCATCGGGAGGCGCTACGCCAGAACGGATGAGATCGGTGTGGCGTTCGGGATCACTATTGATTTCGACACAGTCAACAAGACGCCCCACACAGCCACTCTCAGAGACCGGGACGCCATGAGGCAGATCAGGGCTGAGGTATTACAGCCGTTCAGCATCAGCCGCACACATGACCAATCAGAGCTCAGAGCTCTACAGCAAGGTCTTATAACCTGTACAAGCATGAACGATTGGGTCTCTGCACTGCTTGTTTCTGCCCTTTTTGCTCCCAGACCTCACTGAACAATTTAACTTTGAAAAGGCTTTGCGTACAAACTCTTCACTTTCTACATTTAAAAGATGCACAGCACCACCTAGTGTTTGAAAATTGGAATTGTTTGCCACCAATGTTACATTTAGGTACTTGACAGGTTTTTTTTTTCTCCCAAATATTAAATGTTTGGTTCAAATAATTGTTGTTACTAGTATTTACTTGATCTTACAGACTGAATAATGAACCCTAGGCTTCAAGGATTACATAAAAAAGGAGGTTTTAATAAGTTTGAATGGAGATCAAATTTTCAGATGTTCTCAGTGATCCTCATAGTTTTACACCCAATACACCCAACTCCTCACTCTCATAACTACATAACTTACGAATTAATTTCATAGCAGTAACTGATTAATTCTCTTACTAGTGTTGGGCATGCAATATAGCCATTCATAAAGTATGAATTAAAAAAAAATGTAAAATGAAATCTATATTTTAAGGACATTGTATCTTACATTCAATACTCGGCACTTAAAAACAACCCAAGTTGTTTTTGTTTGTTTTTTTACCAGTGTAGGCTTTCACTCTCCTTGATTTATATCCTGAAAATATTAGAAGGGTGACTTACTTAGGGACCCCTTAGTGAGCTTTCTTTCTCTCTACCTAGCAAGATGCACAGCGCCGCCTAGTGTTTGGAAATTTAAACTCCTCGAGGTTTTGCCACCAATGTTATATTTAGGCATGAACAATTGTTTTTTTTAATCCCAAATGGAGAATATGAAATGTTTCATTTAAATAATTTTTGTTACTTGTATTTAAGTAGTTTTACAGACTGAATGATGAACCCCAGACTTCAAGGGTTAAATTAGAGTTAAGGGTTTAGTTTATTTGAATGAAGCTTAAATTCATTTTCAAGTGTTCAGTGATCTTTGTAGTTTTACACCCACTTTGCATTGAGGCATTTCTCCGTTTTTGTGTTTGACAACTGGAAATGAAAGCTAATTGACTGTTTTGTATGACTTCAGGTTCGCGAGTTGCCTGAAATCGTCCGAGACCTCGCCAACGGTGTGACCACCTGGGCTGAGGTCGAGAGCAAGTACCCCATCTTCGAAGGCCAGGAAACCGGGAAGAAGGACACGGCGGAAGAGTAAACAAGCACTGGCTTCCTCCCCCCTGCCCCCAGCACGCCGGGCAGCCATGGACATTTTTTACACTTTGCACCCATAGGAACAATTTTACCGCATATAAACGATCAACGTGCACCAGGCACTCTGTGAGATCTGCGCAGTTACAAACATCTTATCAAATAAAAGAAAATCGATCTGTAATCCTTATGCTACAAAAGAGGTTTATAGATATCTGATCATGTCAGGGTTCAAAGACGCGTCATACAGGTGTAAGGGGATTGTTTTAAAGGGATAACTGTAACTTGGATTCTGTGGAAAAGACGTTTTCACCATTGTTGGGTAGCTGAAGGTATGGAATGCGTCTTTGGTTCAATAAATAAGCCAGCACTTTCTGGACCTATAACTGAGCTGTGTGTGGTATGAATGGATCATTGAACACAGACCGTCAACATGTGTTTGTGTGTATACAAGCGTGACTGCTGTATTATAGTGCACACACTGAACAAATTACACCGTGAATAGCTTAATTTCCAGTTGCCAAACACAAAAACAGAGACACGTCCCAATGCAAATTGGGTGTCAAACTATGAGGATCACTGAGAACACTTGAAACTTAGTAAACCCTTATCATTTATCTTATTAAACCTAATAAACCCCTATCATTTATCTTAAACATTAAACCCTTATATATCTTATTAAACGTATTACACCCTTATCTTATTAAACTTATTACACCCTTATTAAACTTAATAAACCCTTATCATTTAGCTTATTAAAACTAAAACCATATAATTTATCTTATTAAACATACTAAACCCTTATTTCTCATTAAACGTAATAAACAATTATCATTTATCTTATTAAATTTATTAAACCCTTATCATTTATCTTATTAAATTTATTAAACCCTTATCATTTATCTTATTAAACTCATTAAACTCTTATCATTTATCTTATTAAACCCTTATCAGTTATCTTGTTAAACTTATTAAACCCATATTTATATTATTGAACTTATTAAACCCTTGTCATTTGTCTTATAAATCTGCATAATTTATCTTATCCCTTGACACCTAGGGTTCATTATTTAGTATTATACAGTCTGTAAGACTAATGAAATAAAAACTAGTAACAAAAATGATTTAAACCATTAATATAAATATAATACAATATTACCCACACACACTATACTTTCTATATTATACTTTACTATATTGATCAATTGATTTACACAGATTTTTCCAGATATGAAAAGCACTATAAAACAACAGTATTTGAATCTATACTATCCTGTAGTACTAAAACCAACTCGGGTTCAGTCCAGATATATAGGGATTTCAAAGCACTTGTAGTCAGACATGCTCAGCAACTGTAACACACTACAGAAATACTGCAGACTTTCTGTTCCACAAAGGGTCTAGTTATCTTCATTTTGATGCCTGGCATCCAAAAAGTACTTCAGTGTTTAAATAGAATACAACTTTCTTGGTTTTAGGCATCTAAGGGTTACGAGCAGCAAAGCAGCAAGTCAGATTCGTTTTCAGATTCTCAGTGATCCTCGTAGTTTTACACCCAATTTGCTAAATCCTCACTCTGATAACTACATGACTCTAGAATTAATTTCATAGTCATAGCTGATTAATTCTCAGGAGTTACTAGTGTTGGGCATGTATTATAGCCATTCATAAAGTATGAATTTTAAAAAATGTAAAATGAAATCGATATTTTAAGGACATTGTATCTTACATTCAACACTCGGCACACAAAACCTTAAAACTTTTTTTTTTTTTAATGTAGGCCTTAATCTAGCCTTCACTCTCCTTGATTTATATCCTGAAAATACTAGAAAGGTGACTTACCTCAGTCCCCCCCCAGTGAGCTTTCTCTCTCTCTACCTAGCAAGATGCACAGCGCCGCCTAGTGTTTGGAAATTTAAACTCCTCGAGGTTTTGCCACCAATGTT
>JBBIGA010000132.1:28129876-28147081 GCA_037576975.1 Alestes dentex | reverse complement strand
ACACACACACACACACACACACACACACACACACACACACACACACACACACACACACACACACACACACAACCTGACAGCCTAGCCCAGTGACACTGGGGGGCAAAAGTGCTGGGGCTAAAGAAAGACAAGGGATTGGTCAGCTCGTGGTGTGAGTCACATGAGTCATCTCGGCTGGAGCGAGTCAGTCCAGGTGTCGGACTGAGGAACGGAGTGAGACAAGAACAGAACGAGAGCTGGAGCGCACAAAAAAAGTCATGTCTTGAATTTACTTGATTCAAATGAGAACTATTTATTGTGAATGAAATACAGCAATTGCAATCAAATTTAATGTACTGTTTTTCTAGTCTGTTACTTTTGGCAGAACTGGCCCACCAGGTCTCAACTGCGGTGGTCAGCAGCTGTCCCACAGGGAGGAGGATCAAAGGTGGTCACCACAGCCAACCCCACAACCACAAACACAGTCTCGCTTACCTGCCCCCAGGCCCTAAACACACTCCGTTAAACACACACACACCTCTTTCACAGTTTCGCACCTCACGGGCAGCCTGTTCAGAGCACCAGTGTGTGGTTCATTCAGCCGTGCACCATCATTAGTGGTTTCTCACAGTCACAGGCCCTTGAAGAACTGGTGGAATTAATCAACTTTGCATGAGTCATCGTGAGCCAAACATCACCGATTGCCAATCTGGTGCAATATGTCCTCGTTCGACCATAAGGCGCAGTGTGTACTGTGTTTATCACCACGGCTCCTCTGATTACAGTTGCTTTCCTTTTCCTTTTTTTTTTGTTCGATAAGCATAACACGTTACTTCACACTGTAACCCACACACTGAGTGGTCCCAGTTGTGTAACAGCATTACTCAGCTGAGTCCACACACACGTTCCCCCCACGACACACGTACACACAAGCAGCTTATTTCTATTCTACTTGTAATAAGGGACTGAGCTGCCAAGCATGGCCTTCCAAAGGCACATGAATATCCAGCCGACAACAAAGGCCATTGTGCTTTCAGGCTGAATTCCTGGTTATGCTGGTGCTTTAGTTGAAGTTCAGCTCAGACAGCAATTGCTGCTGACTGATCGCTAGAAAGTATCCGAGAAGGATTTGGTCTAATGCAGCCATCCGCTGTTTAATGGACCTGCTGGTGAGGGTGTATCGATTCCAGTCCAGTATTGAAAAGCATGAAATTACTGAATTGCCAATACGCCATTCACTCTCCCTCCACCGTCTCTATTTTGCTGCCAATAACCAGTGCCAGTGAAGAGTAAGATCTATATTCCTTTGTACTATTTACAGTTCAGCTCCACTGTTAAAAAGACTTTGCAGTCTTTTGTTTTTAAAATTTGTACAGTCCTGGAACCAGTCTGAGCACTATTAATCATTACAGTAATCTTAACAGAACCCTAAAATAACTCTTTGACATAAAACATTGAGGGGGGAAAAAAATTACACCCAACCTTGCATTCAGAGAGGAAACTGTTCTCCGAGCTACAACCTCTACCTGCTGGGCTTCACAAAGCAGACACCAGCCATGTACACAGACCAACACCTTTAGCTAAGCTAACAGAGAAAACGGCAAAAAAGAGAACACCACAGTTACTGGTCACATTACTGCACATTTGGGAGCCTGAGGGTCTCTGACTGAAACTGATCGTCGACTTACATTCTTTTCACTCACATAAATCTGTTGGTGAGGAAACTGAAGAGGCTTAAGAGCTTCTCAACACTGCCTTTGTGTAGATCTCAGCTAAGTTCCCCTCACTCAGACTCTCTGCTGAGGACACCCCACCTTCCCAAGACCACCGACACGACACCCAGACACAATAACAGGCGAACATACACAAGGAAGCCAGTTTTCAAAGACAGGGCGATGTGGCCAAGAGGACAAGGAGTCAGGAGAGCTTATTGTCGCCCTCATTTACAGCAAGTAATGAACACACACACACACACACTAACACACACACACACACACACACACACACACACAACTGACATCCACCGAGTGTGAGACACACACTTTCCGTGCCTGTCTCCGCTGGGATTAAGCCTTAATTTAGATCTAAATGAGCCCAGCAGTGTGAAGAGAGGTGAGTCTCCTCTGAGTCCTCTGGTTACCTTCAGACAGCTCCAGCTCCAACTCAGCCAACTGCTCCTTCACCTCCTTCGGCAGAGCCGCCACGTCCACGCCACGCTCTGCCATCCCCGTGGAAATGACCCGCAACTTCTCTCCGCTCTGAGGAACCCTGCTCGATCAAAATCCCCCGCTCACGACGCAAGGAACATACTCAGACACGAGTAACGACAAGCCCATCCGAACAGCTGCTTCCTCCGCCATAACTGTGGGAACAACTCGCACCAACGGTAGCAATGTACCGACTCGCTGGAGAATCGGCTCTTTAGAATCGTTTTATGAATCGGTTCCCACCAGTGAATCGCTATTTGCAAGGCAAAGTGCTCTCTCGCAGTCAACTCCCTAACCACCAGAACACCAGCTGCCCCAATTTTGTGTTTACATTCCCAATTGTATCCAATTCGATTTACTGTAGTGACGCTTATTACTGTAGTGACCCCTAGACCACCAGCTGCCCCAGGTGCCCCCTCAGGTAGGAGTTTATTAGAGGGACAGCTCGAGTTGGACCATTTGGAGGAAAGGTCAGAGAGGTGAGAATGCGTTGATTTGGACACGGAGAGATTCTGAGAGTGTTGGGAGGAGGATGCTGAGGAGAGATTTTGAGTGTGTTGGGAGAAGGATGCCGAGGAGAGATTCTGAGTGTGTTGGGAAAAGGATGCTGAGGAGAGATTCTGAGTGTGTTGGGAGAAGGATGCTGAGGATGGAGCTGCAGGGAAAAGGAGAAGAGGAAGGCCTGGTAGGAGGTTTATGGATGGATTGAGGGAGGACATGCAGGCAGTTGGTGTGGAGAAGATGCAGAGGATAGAAGGAGACAGAGATGGAGACCCCTAATCAGGAGCAGTCGAAAGTAGAAGTTGTTTAATAAGAGTCGTCCGATTCGTTAGAATGAGGAGTTAGAAAGAGTCGGTTGGCAGAAACTGATTCAAAGTTCATGTCAGTGTGAGGGACGGCGAGGCGAGGTCACGTGACTGAGCTGCCGGAGCAGCGTGTGCGCCTCCCCGGAGACCGGCTGCGCCATCTAGCGCCAGAACAACAGCTTGAATGGCGCAAGGGCAATCAAGGCGACTGGGCTTGAGGTCAAACAATGAGGGCGTTTCTGCTGTAAGAGGCTTCTCTGATAAACGAACGGTGTCAAAATTATAGCAAAAATTCAGTCGCAGTTTTCAGCACATCTGGGTATGTTCCACCTCACTCTGAAGCCTGAGGTTATAATGGGGATGTTTAGAAGAGGACAAATGAATGAATGGGCACAAAACCCCCCAGAAACACGCCAGTCTTGTGGAAAATAATTACAAGAAGAGTGGAAGCTGTTATAGCTGCAAAGGGGGGGCAACTCCTTATTAAAGTCTATGTAGCTGAATGCAATGTCATTTAAGTTCTAGTTGGTGTAACGGTCAAGCGTCCCAATAGTTTTGTCCACATAATGTAACTGCATCTGTAGTGCTAGATTACATTAGCGCTAATCTCAAAGCACTCGTAGTCTTCCACCTTCAAGATGCACCAATACACGGCAGTTTGTCAGTCTTTAAACCAGAAAGTCTCACTTTAAGGACTCTCCCAGAGGAGGTAAGAAGTAGACAGGCACCTTCATAACAGATGTTGCAATAGTTCAATTTTTTTTTTTTTCATTTTGGCCAAAGCATTTCTTTAAGGGTGGAAACTAGAAAAGGTAAGAGGCATTCCTGGCTTTCTGATCATTGTCCAGCTTGATCAAGAAATAACGAGGTATGAAATCCCAGGAGCAATATCGGGATATGTGTGCTATAACGAAATAAAAAAAAGCTGCCTTTTTTATTGACTTATATAGTTTTTTATTGTTGCCCAGTCAGCCTTAGATTTCTGTAAAGGATAACTACCTTCTTTTTTATCTAGATTCCCACGGTGTGTTACTTTTATGTTCCGTTTGTATTCATGCTTCAATCATTGCCTTGCTTGTGAAATGAAAAACCTCACTTTTAAAGTGGTGGTTTTTCAAAATACATAATGAGGCTTATTTAAATATCCTTTGAAATCTTCAGTACATTGTGTATCATCAGAAATGACCTCCAATATTTGAACAGATTATCTTTAACCTGGGTGGCAGGGGTTGCTGGAAGCTATCCCAGAGGGCATAAAGTAAAATGCAAAGAAATATCCTGAACAGGTCACCAGCACAGATTTGAACTCTGGACTTTCTCACTGAGGTGACTGTTGCTTCCCCAACCATGCCTCCACAAGAAAGGACATTTTCAGCAATTTCTGTTGGGTGCATACATGTAACCAAATACATTTAAGCACCGTTTAAATGCTTTTTCTTTAATCAAAACTGCAGCACGGCAAGTGTTCATATTATTCCACTTCAACATGCATGAAAAAAAGTAAATACATTTATATAGTACACATATATACAGTAAGAGGATAAAGTCGAAAATTAATCAGTCCAACCAGGAGTGCGTTTTCACCCCATTACAGAATTAGAGGCTCAAAAAAAAACCTTTATTTGCAAAAGTTTATAACCCTCTAACTACAGACTGTGTTAACCACCATCGTTCGTCTTTCTAAATATATGAGGGATTACGTTCAAATTAACTCACAAACTAAGTCCTGAATAAATTAACGGCATATAACGTTATTTGACCAATAAGGACAAATTTCATATTGCTGCCAGCGTGGGGGGTTGGGGTGGTGGGGGTGGGGGTTATAAAGTCAAACAAAACACAAGACTCTCTTAAGGCATTCTCATTATTCTGTGAAAATGAAAAAGGGAAATAAAACATCTGCAGAAATGAATACATGATTTACCAAGAAGAGACAAAGAAGGCCTAAATGAAAGAAAGGCTAAAAATGTTCTACATTTCAGTTTTACAAAAGAAGGGTTAAGGAAGGCTTTATTACGACAGAGGTTTGTGTAGTCCTCGCTGCACAACATGAAAAAAAAAACCCTCTAGAAAGTGCGTGCCAATAATAACCAGTAATATGAAAGCTCAACATTCTTCTCCTTCACCTCCCTTCTTTTTCTAACCTGGTTTCGCTAGCTGAATGCAGTGCCAGCACAGGATACAACGTGGCGCGACGGTCACCATCGGGTCAGTAGGTGTGAGATACATGTCGAGTGGTAGCTGAGCAATTCTTTAAGACCTAACGTCTACACAAACGTGCACACAATCAAACCGTATTTGCACAAACTCACATCGTCATCGGATGCGTGGTGTGATCAGGACAATCCCAGCAGCTTTAGGACAAGAGAGGATCAAAAGATTCACCACGACAAAACCTTATCATATTTTAGTGCATTTAGACATGCCCTTGTATTTTGGACTGATACCCTATTTTTGCAGTGTTACAGTCTGCAAAGAACAATGCAGGGAACATTCAAGTGACACACAATTACCAACAAATAGCAGTTAATCCTTAGATTATATGCAATCAAAGTAAAGGGTATTGGATATATCTTACAATGTGATAATCTATTCAAACAGTACAGTCTGGTAAATGTACACCCCCCCCCCCAAAGTCTCTCAGTATTATGATGTAGTAGCATGTTATCAGGGCTAGATGGCGGTAAAACAACCCAACAAAATCTGGTTGCGCTCTCGCTGCAGTTAAAAGCTTTTCAAAGGCATCTGGAACTGCATTTCCCCACAAGTCCTAATACAAATATAAAGCTTTGAACTTTTCCTAATCGATTCCTATATTTGGTCTGCAGCCAGTGAAGTCCCGGACCTCTAAGGGCAACCCAAACAAAAAAGGGCAGAAAATCTGCCTAATGAAACCGGCCAGGGCATTCGAGGCACTCCTGTGAGTCTTAAGGCAGAATCTTTTTTTTGTTGTTGTTGTTGATTTTGTTTTTTCCCTGTCAAACATCACTGCAGGTTGTGGATTCAAATGTAGTTTGAGTGTGTGAATGTGGGAACAAGTGTGCATGTGCGTGCATGTGTGTGAGGGACAGTATATAAATAAAGACAAAACATACAAATAGTTCTGCAGGCCCGATTTTCAACAATCATTGCATAATTGTCTGGAGAGGGGCACGCAGGGGTGACGAGGCAGAGTTCTTTTTTGGTTGTGTTTTTGTTGTTTTTTTTTTTTCTTAAAGAACAAGATTTTCATGGCTTTTAGTATAATCGCAAAGTGGTAGCTCAGAAAACAGCAGCAGGCAAAGGTTTTATCCCATTATTAAAAAATTAATAAAATAAAATAAAATGATAAACTAGAGTCTGAACCCTCAGTCCCAACTATACAGATATAGTAGAGCTAATGATGGAGGACATCACAGGAAAAAAGTGGTGGCACCATAACTTGATATGATGTAACACAGGATCCCTAACGAGATTTTAATTAACAGTGAAATGTGACCGTGAGCCAATTTATGGTCTGATGGTTTTTCACACAAGGCTAAAAGGAAAAACAATAGACATGACCAAACAATGACTTGGTACAGCTCGCACTGTATGATGTACCAAACAAAGCAAAGACAGTGGATAGTACATAAAACAAAGAAAAGGTTTTGCATGCCAGTATTAGTGTATCAGTCCTTTTGATTTACAAACTGCTATATTTGAATGTACTCTCTTGTACACATACAAACTCGCTCTCACACTCACACACACACAAACACAGATAAGCACATGCACTCACCAATTACAAATGTTCTGCATATAAAACATACTAAGAAGGGGTAGGAAATGAGGTCAGATATTGGTGAAGTTCAGGTGAGGCGTTCTCTTTGTCTCCATGAAATAAAAACTGTTCTAAAATGTTAGGGACCAAATTTAGAGCAAATTCAACACAGTAAGATTTAAAAAAAAACTTCTTCCCCTCATACAAACCAGATAGGAAAAATATTGCAAGGTCGTGGTGCCAATCACTAGACATAGGCTCAGTTTAGTGAGTAAAATGTGGAGCTCAGCAAGTGTGGACATGCACACCACCAGGTGCACTGTGGCAGTATTTTTGTTTTCAATGTCGACCACAAACGAGACATCCATGTTGCTATGTGAGTTTGTACGGCGTGGTAAATATGTGCATATTATCTATGCAGAGGGTTTGCATCAGCATAAGTAGGGCTGTCACAGTGACGACCCTTCAGGAAGCGCTTTTTTGTCCTACAGTCCCACTGGAGCCTGAGGAGCTTGGAGATAGAAGGCAAATTCTGATGGAGGGAGAGTGGACTTGGTAGGGGTTAAGGATGAAGATAAAGATGAGGGTTGGAGTCCAGCCCCTGTAGTCTATGGCATAGCGAACAGGAAGCTTCTTGCTTTCTCTCAAAAGTCAAAGTTTATTCCCAGAATTGAGCTGAGCTCCAGGCCAGAGCATTATGGCGTGAGAGAAGGCCAGGTAGAGGAGGGGAAAGAGGGTGCTATTTTTTTCTTTTTAGCCTCAGTCCCTCACTCTTCATGTTCCTCTGCTCCTCTCCCAGTGCGGGGCGGGGTGAGTCCCGGGCAGGCCGCCGTGGCCTCATCATCTGGCTGAGGGCTGGGGCTGTGTGGCCATGATGACGTGAGACGGCCCGCTCTCGCCCCGCTGGCTGCCCATGCCGGCCAGTACAGACATGGCCACAGCCTCAGCGGCCGCCCGTGAGCTCAAGCCGTTGGGCCCCGAGGGACCCGAAGGGCTGGGGGCCAGTGAACTGTGCTGGATGACCGGAGCGGGGGAGCCTGTGGGCTCTGAAACCTCCTTCATCGGTTCCTCTCCTGAACAACACAACAGGCAAAGTTCAGCAAAATATAGACAAACGTATCTCTTTGGTCCAGAGCACACAAACACAAACACTGTCATGTTGGCAGTAGGACTGTAAAAATATTCATTTAATTGTCCTAAATGTAGCCTGTAAGCTGTGAGTGATGATAAAAAAAATCATCACTCACAGTCCTTGGCATTTTGTTACAGTTTTTTTTAATTAAAACAAAAACAAAATGTAGAACATTTTTAATAATAAGTTTACATTTTTGTAACTGCTTGGTCTGTGTGCTCTGGCCTTACTGGAACAGTTTGGCAAAAAATCAAATTTGGATAATTTTCCACTTACCTCAGATGCACTCGATCAGCCAAGTCCTGTTTGGAGTCCAAATTATCCTTTGTTACTAACAAACACTAGAACAATAGTCACCCACATCTCATAACTTTATTCTTCATTACTTACTGTGATATTGTGACCTTACAGTTGCTTTGTGAACACCACATCTGCTGTTCTCTGAAAAGGCTACCTGTAGTTTAGTTTACTTTTGTAGCTTGGTAAGTGATCCTAACCACATAGACAAGTCTGTCTCTTTAAGAAGGCCTCAATGTGGTCTGACAATGTTAAGAGAAGCTTTGGGGTTGTATTTAAGACGACGGTTTGGGTGACCATTGTCTTCTAGAAATGTTAGCCTTGTAGCTAAATTAAAGTAAACTGAAGAAGCAAACTTTGGACTCCAAACCAGTCTTAGCTGATGGACTAAACTATTGCTTTAACGGCTGCATCAGCGTTATAAATTAGAGTCAAACATACCATCATCAAATCAGCCCCATTCTCCACTTAGAATAAGGCACCGTAAAAACACACACATCATTGGTATTCCATTATTCGCAAGTTAGTACTTATTATTCACAATCTAAAGCTTAAAATGTAGAAATATATAATCTAGAATACAATTTAAATTTCTGTATTTATAATTTTTTTATTATTTTATACACACAATAATCAGGGCTGTTATGATATACTAATCATTTTGACATCTGTGCGGTTTATGGATCACGTACTCTGATCTGATTGACACTGTTGACATTTGACATTAATATTATTTGGATTTTTTTTCAGTTACAGAATAAGCAACAGCTCTGGTCACACTGAAGTCTTTAAAACTTCTAAGTAATTACTTAAAGTTGTAAAGTTAATCAGGAGCCACATATCAGAATCAATGTATACATTCAGGTACAAACAATTTGGTTATGTGTTTTTAAACACTGATCACAAACGTTTAAAGAGTATTCTATGGCCTGTGTGTACAATGCCATAGCTGAAAACAACTTAATTTATACCTAAAACATTATAAGAACCCTAATTCAAAAATGCACACAAAATTTGCTATATCATACAGAATTCTTTTACATACAGATAAGCACACAGACAGACTGCATGCAATTAAGCCCACTCTCATGATTCATGATTTATAGGTCTTCTCTCATGATCTGACTCACCCAGGTATGCAGCCTTCTTCTGTAGAGTGGTGACAGGGCAGTCCTTGTGGGCCAGCAGAAGCTGCTTCAGATGAGCAACTTCATTTCGTAACAGAGACACCTCATTCTGAAACACATGTGCATGCGCACACACACACACAAACGCAAAAAGTATGAGCATGTCTATAATCAAACAGACTAAGAGACATGATAACAGACAAGACCAACTCATCCATCTGCTCACTCATTTTAAAAACAGGAACTTTGGTTTGTATTTTCAGATGTTTTCAATGAGTCAGATAAACCTCTCCATTACATCAATGTCTCAGTCTTTGAAGAAGACAAGTGCCTAAGGCGTGTAAGAGAGACAACCCTGGCATACTCACTGTCAGGGAAACGTTCATGGAGGTCAGTTCCTCAGCCTTCTTCTCCAGGGAGTTGACCCACAGCTTGCGTTTTTGCCTGCAGCGCGAGGCAGCCGCTCTGTTGCGCTCCAAAAAGCGCTGCCTCCTCTCGTCCGGGTCATCGTCCACTGTCCGCCGCCGTCTGCCTCCTGTGGGCTGAGCTGGAGAAACCTAAATGCAAAGGAGCTTATGATTAACCCCTGACATGCAAGATTCTATACTGCACCATTGGCACTGTGTCTTCAATGGTCAGTATCTTGTAAGGTACTACTGTCAGTCGCAAAAGCTGTGAAGTTGTATTTGTTTAATGTGTGTACTGTAGGGGTGTAAAAAAATGTTACAATTCCTAAGGTAATTTGTGTGTATTCAATTCAAATAAACTTTTCCAAGATTCAAAATTATTGAAGTAAGTAACTCAGTCATTTTGAGGAAAGAGATCTACCCCCACAGTATACAGTGAGTATACAGTGTGCAATAGCTTTGAGGACCAAATGCTCTTAAATGGGCACACTGACATAAATGGAAAATGTAACCATTACTAAGCATGTTTACTCGCTTCCTTTTTGAAAAACTGCAAGAATTCTGCAGTGGAAAGCTACCCAGCTAATGCGGAAAGAAGCCAGGTAGCTAAACCGATGGCTAAGAAGACTCTGTCTATGTTTATTAGCCCTTACACAAGTAGCTATGCTCATAAAGCTAATAGTCAAGATTTATTGATCACGGAGGATTCCCGATTATTGGTTTGCATAATGCATGCTTGGGGATACAGAGAGAGAACATACGTGAACAGTAACACGAAAACATGGAAAAATGTGAATTTTGTAAAACCACTGAGGCTGAAAATGCAATGCTGTGCAAGAGAATGCTATATAGCACAACAAATAACATTAATTGATAGTTTTAGGTGAGAATGTCCGTTTAACCAAATACAGTTAAGAAAAACAAAACTTGGAGCTCTTTATTGCTCATCCTCACATCTTTGCATGCATTTATTTGATAGAAATTGTACGTTGCTCCAGGTTATTTTGTTGCACTATGATTCTAGATGTAGCCCAGTTCTCGCTTTGTTCTAGACCTTACATGGACAGTAACTATAGTCAGTAATACAGTATATTTGTGGACCTGTGGCTGTGCAGGGGATGGGGCATCAGGCTGCTGCACCAATAGCTGGCTTTGTTCCATTCTCTGCGGCACCATGGCGCTGGAGCCCATTGCCACACCAATACAGCCCTGAGCTGATGAGGTCTGCTGAGATAATGCTGCCTTTAGTCGCTGAAAGAAAATGTCACAGACACAGGTCAGAGCTTCAGGACATCCAGTCAGGTGACTCGCACAGATGTATTTATAAAATCAGCCGAGGGTACACATGCATTTTCCTTATTCATTTCTTTTAGTTCCCTATGCAATTTCCATTAGCAAAGTTCAGTGCTCTGGATTTGGTTTTACTAAACAAGAAACCAGGCTGGTTCCTAAAGCAAGACATTAGGCTGCACTCTTCAAATTCAAGAAAACACTGCAGTCGGTGCTTGTCTGTTTGTTGTGAAAAGTGACACCTAAGTGAAATGCTCTCATGGCTGGACTAAAAATTTCAGAGCATGTTTGCTTGCCTAACAGAGCATTTCACCAAGAGTCTGGGGCTAAAATGAAGACATCGTTTCCTTACCATCTTGGCCTCAGAGTGGGGGATATAACCAGATGGGGACGAGGATCCACTGCCACTCCCCCCTAGTGGAGGGCCTGGGATTCCTGGAATGTTGGGCACCATACACATGGGCCTGGCCAGCTAGAAAGAAAACACAGGGCAGATCACATATACAAGACATGAAGTTCTAATACCAACAGCCTGTGATGACTCTGAACAGAGGGGATAGTAGGTTCATTGGTGCTTACAGATATTACAGATGGCATTTGCACTGGGCCTGGAAGCACAGGAACTGCTTGGCCATTGGGAAGCATCATTACTGGATATGGGCCTGTGGGAGACCTTCAGATAGAGCAGACAGACAGATTATGTATTTCACTAACCTTGAATTCCAGACAATATTGTATTATCTCAAAAACATGGTAGATTCTAACATAAGCATGCTATGTGCAAACATGTCCGGTTTGGAAATCAGTAACCTCAAACAAAGTCATCCCATCCAATCAAATAAATCAGCATGGCTCTGAAAGAACAATTCAATTCCAGTGTTTCCCATATCATGAAACAGGTCAGGCAGTCCACCCCACCAAACTCACACGAAGGGATACAGACATTAGGATGTAACTTCTTATGTTTACTTTTTTATCTCATGCACTCATTTTTCATATACTGCAAATCTCTCAACCCGTGTTTAAATATAAATTCAGATCACATGTGATATAAAGGTGTGTGGCATGGGTGCAAGATCAAGCTGTAGCCTTCTGGCATTTAATCACAGAAGGCTTTTTGCTGACTTTCTATGTCCTCAAGAAAACAAAGCTTTTTAGATGGACATACTGAAATATAGCATTGTGTCCCGAATAAGGAGGAATACAGACAGGAAGCTATTTGCATTGTATTATGAGAAAACCCACAAGAGCGCTCTCTTAAACATCTGCTCCTGCCCAAACACCATGAAAGTGAATCAATGAAAACGCTCATTGCTCAGTTTATCCAGACATACACACATTGACATAAGTATGAAACGGAAAACCTAATGTGGAAACAGAATCAGGCTACACAACAACAGAAGTCAATTAAGCACATGTTGTGCTTATGAATTAAATTCTTATTTCATCTGACCGAGTCCCTGATCAAAAAGTCTTGAAATCCTTAGTACAATGAAGTGTAACACAATGAAGTGTAACACAATCACACCATTGTAAAACAGTAAAATGAGTCATAGGAGCCCGAATAACAGAAACCGAACATGCCTTAACAGGTCAATTTAAAGGTGGGGTGATCAATTTTGGCTAAAGTGAGCTGAAGCTAGCTACAACTAACAGCCAAACTAATACAGCCCCTCCCTTCTGGGTTGTCTTCAAAGCCTCAATGGCAGAAGCTTGCTAACATTAGTGGCTGTTGTTCCTCAGAGCCTAAAGGCCATTTTGTTAGCCTTGAGGCTACAATTTATTATAATAGGCTATTTTAATGAGCTGTTTTTTCAAACAAATTCTGTTATTTAACACAACAGCATGGTTTGTTGGCCACTACATTAGTTAACCACCTAGTAATGCCAGCTGCACAGTTTAGAACTATGCAAAATAATCACATGTCTAGTAGATAAAAAGCATCATATTTCATGTTCTCTGAGCTTTTTTCACCACAACAATATTCACTCTCACCTTTGCTCTGGATCACTTATATTCTATCCTGTTTTTGTGCTGTGTAAGCCATAATAGGTAGTGGCAGAACTTATTAGCTATAAGTCTAGGATATGGTTCCCTGCTATGTGCTGTGAATGCACAATACAACCAACATACTTGAGGCATCCAGAGACAATTTTCTGTTCTTAGGCGTAACAGCTGCAGGTATTTTGCCAAACAGTACAAGATATGTTCTGTCTTAAAAATATCTGCCCCATCTTCAATGACTGACCCCACCTTCAACCTTCTCCTGATGCCTTACCCGAGAGTGCGGTTCGATGGCGGGGCTTGTGTGATGACTGAGGTGGGTGAAGGCATGGTGGGCTGCAGAGGGTCATAGCCCATATGCAGTGGAAGAGAGCCTGGACGTACGATGGTAGGGATGGGAGCAGAACTCACCGCTGGCTTTGTTGGAGAATTCTGTGAAGAGAAAGAAAGAAAAACATTGGCATTTCTTACGATTCCTACACCTTACTTTAGCAGTCTGGTACTCATCTTGGTCCAAAGGATACTCTGAATAAAGGAGAAGTTCCTATGGCAACTACCAGACATTCATTTTGTCAAACTACCTTAGCCCCTTATTACTTAAGAGTAATATTCCTAGAACTAACAATATCTTGCAAAGTTGGCACTACAGTGTGCATGTGTAGTAACGGCTTTGCTTATCTGTGCCTCTGTGACTGCATGACAACCACAAACTGGTGCAGCCACAGCCAAGCCACAGCAAGTTATTGCCTATATTTTCACAAATGACAAAAATTCCGGAAAAACTGCACACGCACATGTATGTGTTTGAGTTTCAAGTGTAAATAGTGTTATTCATTATATAGTAATAGTACATTAGACTTAATTGCCCCCACACTTTTTGGGAAAATGTAGTACCTATATCATCCATGTGAAAATGAAGGGCTCCCTAAATGTAAAACATGCCACATAAAGAACACTTCAATGGAACTGCACCATCTGCAACCAAAGATCAGTTTCTCGTATCACTGTGGAGGGATTTCTGTCTCTTTTTCGGTTCTTTTAGGAAATGGGGTCTGTTCCTTGCAGAACTTCTTTAATTTTAAAACAAACTACCTGTTTAAAGTTCGAGTCACACCATGGGGCTCAAGGCAGAACATAGACTAAGCTACAACATAATTTTGTCACTTATGAGCCATTCAGAGGTTTTCTTGCTCTTATACTTTGGATCTTGCTACATAAACCCATTACATTTCAGGTTTAGATCAGGACAACGCATTCTCATAATAGAGAGCAGATAATCATTCCCACGCCATCACACCTCCACCACGTTTTACTGTATTGTGGAATGCAGTGTTAGCTTTACACTAAATGTGTAACATGACCATTTCTGGCAAATGGGTTTGAAACCTTTTCCAGACGGACATAATTCAATTCAATTCAGTTCAATCATCTCTTCCAGAATTTATTTTGATTGCAGCAAAGTGCTCTGCTTGTTATTGTTTAAATTCATGTTGATGTTTAAATTCAACAGGGCTGGCAGTAATTAAGCCTGGATATGACTAGTCTAATGAATGGTATTTATCAACTAAATTTGGTTATTTATGTGACTGGTATTTAGAACTTTAAAATGATCAAAATAATTAACAGCAATTATTTTGCATTACTATGTGTCATTAATTATGATTAATCGCATTTGTCTCATTAGCCAATATTTAACACTGACAATTTTTTCCTTTAAAAATCACAGCATTTTGTTACAGCCATGTGAGTAGACAAAATAAGCTTCATCAGAATGTATTTACTACTTTCAGCAATGCAATAGCATTATTGTAGCCTTCAGCCTGCAGTACAGACTAGGAAAATGTATCAGTGGTATTTAAAATTCTACTGCTTTTGATAATTCACTGTGGTAATGTGCTACTAATGCATTATCTTTGTTAGATTTTGTTTTTAATATGCTCAGAGTTCAAAACATAATCAGAGTTCAAAACATTTGTCTGCATAGTGCAGTGTTGTTGTACCTTCCCCCTAGTTACGGGCTCCTTATTGGTGTCTGATTGACTGGAGATGGAGTCAGGGCTTGCAGGAGGGGATGAGTCCACCTCTACAGGCTCCTCCTCCTTCACTCTGACCACATCGGAGGGCGTCTGCAGAGTCATGTCCAGAGCTGAAGAGCCAGGGGCAGGCAGCTGCAGCACAGAAAGAGAGCAAGAGAGAGAGAGATAGAGAGAGATGGAGTGAGAAAGAGAGAGTGAGAGAGATTGATAGCAAAAGAGAAGGGGGGGAAGGGAGAAGCAAGACAGCGTGAGACACTGGAGCAGATAACAGTCCGCAGCCCATAAATCCCCCCCATTTTGGCCGCAGGCTGCAGAGTTGCTCATGCTTGGAACAGCTCTGTCTGAGTGACTGAACCCCTCCACCCTGTCCCACTGCTC
Source organism: Alestes dentex (assembly GCA_037576975.1). NCBI lineage: Eukaryota > Metazoa > Chordata > Actinopteri > Characiformes > Alestidae > Alestes > Alestes dentex. Next base: position 28,131,676 of record JBBIGA010000132.1, on the reverse strand, counting down.
ACAGGGTTCTTGGCCCTTTTGTCGTCATCTTCCTGGGCCTTGCGGAACTCCTGCTCAAAGGGCATGGCCAGCTCGTTGAAGAGGCCCACTTCTTCACAGTTCTTCAGGAAACGTGTGGGAGTCGGCGTCTGGTCTGGACAGCCAGGAGAAAAACAGGTCTCATTACTTACAGAACATGTATAAATAAAATTCCCACATCAGCTGCACAGCAAAAACGACCATGCATGTTACGCAACCCAGGCGAAAGAGCCAGACCGATTCATTGTTGCTCACTATTCCAAAAATCCTCTGCAGATTTACATCACTATAACTAGTTACGTGTTCAGCCAGATAAGCTTATTCCTTGTTTTCAATTTTACATGGTTTTGTTTTTTGCCCTGGACATAAAAAATTAATGCAACTATAAATAGAAACAGGAGAAAAGGCACAAATCAATATGGAGTGAAAAAAGGCTCAAGCTAAAACTATGATTTGGCTTTCATCTACAAAGTGATAATGCAAATGAAAAAACACATTTGCATTGAGCATTTCAACTCCCTATATTTGCTGAGTATGAGTCAAGAACTGTTCAGTTTGAGTCGATAAACAATATTACTGAGATGTATCACTTGAAGCAGAGCTGAGAAAAAGAAGCATTTGGATTTCTTAAACAAGGAGGCAATGGAAAAACATATTCAGAAAGAAGTTTAGCAGGATACAGCTGAGTAATCTCTCAGAGATTAATTGGTTCAGTGGAAAAGTACCTGCAATAATGACTGAGTCAGTCCGGGCAGGTCCGAATTTCAGGGTCATCTCGTGTTTATGCTTGTGGACAGCAAGGTGGTCCTCATTGGTAAACCTCTGCATAAGTACACAAAAAATAGAAACGAAATAAGAAAATCTGGCAGTGGTAGGAGAGGAGAGAGGAAAAACTGGGGGGAAGAGAGTGAAGTTGGGAAAGTAGAAATTATGAAACAAATAACAGGGAGTGGACGAGAGAGGATTTGTCTTGGAAAATGGTTATGTGGGCCAAGAACGTCTCCTTACTGAGCGATCGGCTTTCACTGAATCCGTGCCACAGCGAAGGTCCGCATCACTGGAAATGTAAGGCATGTATAATGTGTCAGTGCACACTGCACAACAAAGGCTCCTTACTGTAAAGCGAACTCCTTGTCTAAGAACTGGTCTTGGGGCTCAGCTTACAGCCCTGGGCAGTGTGCCTTTACAGCAACTGAAGCAGTGAACTTAGCACTCTATACGTTTCTTAACGCTTTCTTTTAGGGGGCAGTTGGTCGATTACATGGCTGCTGCTTCTCCCTGAGTTCGTTCCACTGTTTGTTCATAACAAAAGTGAATGCCACGTTTTGTGGAGGGGTAATAACAATGTAGATGACCGACACGTGAAGTGCTGATGGTATGGTGCAGTGCAGCGCAGGTTTCCCAACCACTTTAACTAAACAAAGCTATTATGCGTCTAGAGCAAACCTTACTTAACTGAAGAAGCACAACAATCCAGCACATCTGGCATCCAAGGATCTATCAAGCACCTTACATGTCGTTGTATACGACATTGTGACAGAGACAGTCTGAGTTTTTGATGACAAAAAAAAACATTTTACTGTTAATGTGTTCATCCTCAATAACATCACTGTCCAGTACACAAATCTCTCCAAAATGGTAACTTAAGTCAACACAAAATATAAATAATTTCTACTAGTCTAGTGTAAAGGATGGCTGTTGTATTTATACAAATGTGTGTGTGTGTGTGTGTGTGTGTGTGTGTGTGTGTGTGTGTGTGTGTGTGTGTGTGTGTGTGTGTGT
>JBBIGA010000132.1:28118653-28129776 GCA_037576975.1 Alestes dentex | reverse complement strand
GTGTGTGTGTGTGTGTGTGTGTGTGTGTGTGTGTGTGTGTGTGTGTGTGTGTGTGTGTGTGCGTGTGTGTGTGTGTGATTTTACTGGACAATGATAGTTTAGTTTTCAAGTTTTTATTATTCAGGACTTCAGCTTGTGAAGTATTATTCAGCTTGTGCACTGTTCCCAAAAGGCTAATGTCAGCATATTGGATTCATTACACTGTAAACAGATGAACTACAATGTGCTCCTCTGCACTTACAGCATTGTATAACTGCCCTAGAGCAGTGGTTTTCAGTCCTAGTGCTGCACCTCCCACCCATTATAGTACATTTTATTCTCTGACTATTAGGGAGACTTTCCAGATGAATCAGTTATGGTTAGCTGGCAGCTTGTGTGATGATATTACACAATTTTAATTCTCATAACGGCCTCTTAAAGAAAGAAACAGAGCCTGGTGGCCACACTTATTTATACACATAGTGGTTTTATTTATATTCTGAAGTGTTTATAATGGCTTCTTTGTTTATCTTTTGCCAACAAAGCATTCTGGAATATCTGAAAGGCTAAGAATGGTTTATTATTCATAAGTCTGTTTTTATTGTTTGGCCTTTTTTAAAGACTGATTACTCAATTAGTCATCAAAGTAATAGGCCGATGGCTTGATTTAATGTAAACAATATAATATAAACATATCAATCAAGAACAAACAACAGTGAACACGCAATTTACTTGGCTAAAGTCCAGTAAGGACTAACTGGCTAAGGCACAAAAATGAGGTGTCCTGAGAAAACAGTAAAAACAAAAAAGAACCAAGGAGCTGCAGAATGCTTTACTCTTCCACAATGCCAAGAGTCAAGATGGAAGCCCTAGCATTTCCAGCTAAGCCTTCGCCTGCGTCTGTCTGTCTCCGTCTCTCTGAGTGGGTTCCATGCCTGCTGGTGACTCAGGCAGAGCTGTAGGAGGACTCATCGGGCTCTAGCTTTTGCAGTCTTCTTCAGACTATTTCTGGCACAGTGTCACAGTTACAGACCAGCCGTGAGAGAACGAAGTGGAAACACAGTCAAGTGTCAGGAGCTTATTTTTAGATGTACCGGCATCACCAATACAACAACTGCATGGCTCACGCACAGTCTTCTTCCCTGACACCAAGGTTACGGTGTAGCGTCCAACATATGCCTCGCCGCAAAGGACAAAGTGCAGCTCATGAGGCAAAATGTTCCTCAGTGCACACCAGAAGCCTTCCTAATAACTTCCCCTTTGTACAACATGAAACCAAGTTTGAAGAGTCTGTCAGTTTCTAAGAAATGGGCAGCATGACTTTTGGGAAATGGAACAAACGAGTTATTTTAGCTGGTATAAATGGGCTGGTATTCTGTTACTATTACTGGCTGGCAGTCAGCTACTCACTGTGAGACAAACTTGGTGTCTAAAGACTACCTGGTCCTGTAGCTCTCTCCATAGCTTACTTTTACAATAAGAAATGTATAAGGTCTTGCACATACTGAAAAATTATTAGCACATTTTATTTGGTATTCATGGCATGAAAGTACAAAAACAATGTCAGAGTTATTGACAATATCAGCCTTTCTCAACTCCTTTTGAAACCTGCACACAGTGCACTGCAACCTAGACACATTTTCTCTGCTGTGTTTAGTATATATGCCTTTTATGGATGAAACTGATTTAAATAATATAGCATGTATGTATAATATAGTACAGTATGTATGCTAAGACACCCTCTTGTTAAGAAACTTCAGGCCAAAAGTGAGTTCCAAAGCTAGACCTGCGCAATTTACATATTAAAAACACTACGTGCTTTCTGTTATAGCAGAATCATTAGCAGATGCAGAATTATTATATTTGCATTTGTTTAGAACTACATCCCAAAGCTCCACAGAAAGTGCTAGGAATTTTCCTCTCTAAAGGAACTCTAAAGGAAGACTGTGGCAGAAACAATGGGGAACATACCTGACAGTTTACTAAAGCCCCACAGTAATCCAATATTTTAACAGTAACAGGAAATTGAATATTATATGTACATATTATTTAATAATCTTTAGTTATTTGAAACCGGATTAGTCCTCTTGAGGCACTGGCTTCCTTGTCAATCATCAGTAAAATATCTGATTACACTGTCCTATCGCTCCCAACCTACTTACTGTGGTTAACAACAACTACAAAACGAAGTGATTTGTGGCCGCTGTTTGGATGCTAACACAAGCATGAGAGAAAAAGCCAAAACAACACCTACCTCAACACAAATAATATTGTTGGTCCACTACAAAGAAATCACTAAAAAGTTATGCACCTTTAATTGAAAACACTAAAAGCACGAATTATCATACAAGCCACAACTGAACAAACATAGGCTTATACAGCATGGAAGATTTTATTGCATTAGAAACCGAAATCTATAAAAGCCTTGGATAAAAGCCTTGACACCAGCTCTTTGCCAGGGGCATGTTGTCAAGGATGCATAATCACAGCGTTTCTGCATCTATGCATCCCTGACAGCAGGGACCCGGAGTAAGTGTAGTTGGTTATAAATGATAAACACATACGTGACTACTTGACAATTGTCACAGGTGAAGTTAACTAGGGTAAGAAACAATAAAAAGGTATTAGGAGGACAATGAAATCAACCCCAGTACCTTATATTTAACTGGTTATGGCTACTGTTAGCTCAGTGATGGCACAGCTAACAGGGTAGCTTCCTTCTCAATGGACTCTACAAACTGGCATTCAAGAAGCTATTTATAACCAGCAATCCAAATGTTTTGAGGGGATATGGATTTTTAGTCCTTAAATTCATTAGCAGCTCCCACACCTTGTCCTGTGTTTTCTCCCAGTCTGATTGTGTTTATCCCCTCACCTTGTTTTGATTTCCCTGCTCTGCCCTGGTCCCTTGGTTAGTGGTCCCATCTGTATATACCCCTTTGTCTGCACTTGTCTTAGTCAACCATAACCCTTACCCGGTTGTTTGATTCTGCCCTGTAACTTCATATTTCCATAGTTGGTGTTTTCGTGTTTTCTTGTTTTGTTCATTACTGTGCATTAAATCTGTAGGTTTGCATTTGCGTCCACCCTTATCCTCCATCACCCAGCATTACATTATAGTAGCTTATCTATTCTCATATATATGCATGAATTGAAGATTTTTAAAAGTAATGAATCTAAATAAAAGACATGTTTTCAAGTGGACTGAACTTTTTAGCCTCATGGCACTTCAAAAATGTAAGTGTGAAGCCTTGAAATGTCACATTTCTTATATCCACAAGAGCTCAGCTATTTTGACAGACCGCTCCTGTTTCGCTGAGACATGCCTGAACGAAAACACTTCAAACCCCTAGGAACATATATGATGCAACACAGAGACATGGAACACCACTACAACTTCTGTTTCAGACCTGACACCTTTTTTAAGTAACCGTGTAAACCATGATAAAATACATCCAGCCCTGAATAGTACAGAGGAACTTAATCTTGGCTTCTTGAGAAAGAAACAAAAATACTCTAAACAACTCTGCTTTACATGAATTATTCATTCCAATTCACGTTGTTCCTCTAAATTTTCATGCTTGTATTGTTCCGGCTTATACCATCACTGTGACGTTCAGTGAATAGTCCCTGGTGTAAGTCTTCAGCAAGTGCCAGGGTGCCTTTTACATTTCCCTCTGAATAACTGTATTAAAAAAGTATTAAAATCCAAACCTTAAAATGAATCAACTGTTCTTATCTCACCCTACGCGACGGGCTGTCCTTCACTTCCGCTTTCAGTTTACAATAGAGTTGTTTTTTTATACTCAGCTTTCTCCCTTATCTCAGGCATATCACTGTTTGTGTGTAACTTGCAGACCACAGCAATGCCTGTAGTCATTTAGAAAACTAACCAAATGGAGAAAACCCAGCTGCCTGGCCACTGAATCACAGATGTTAGTACTGCTTCAAAAGAATGCTATCAGCTCCATCAGTATGGCGCTGGCCTGCAATGTGACAAGAGTGCTTACAGAGTGGTGCTGAAGTGGCAGCGGTGACATGGCACATGGCAAATGCGCCTGCCAGAGCTGCTCTGTGGCCACATGGTTCAATATCAATATCACATACAACAATAACTGTCAACACTTTGTTACGGCCAAAAAAATACTTCAAACATTTGCAGTAGTTAAGTTAGCAAAATCATTCTTTGAGTAGTGACGCACTAGTTTTACAAACTACCTCTTTAATTTTTTTCTCGTAAACCCCCCTGAAGGAGCCACATACATACTGAACACTATTTACAGAAAGTAAGCTTACTATTTTTTGTGTGTGTATCTTCAACTGTTGCCATCAACAATGTTTCATTTTTACCAAAGTTTGATGAGTTGTAAAGTACAAAAAGAACCAAGGTTGTGCCATTTAAAAAATACTGAGCATACTTTGAGTACAAATGAGTTTACAGTGTTCCACACACTGCACTAAATCCAATTACCCAGACATAATTCTGTTCTCTTTGTCATGAAACAGTCAGTAAATGTGTGTTCATGCGCTGATTATATCCACTATATGCTCTGAAAGGTCTATTATGACATTCTCTCAATAATGATAAATACTGTCACATTGCCCAGCCTTACTTTACACTGTACAAAACCCTGCAAAAGATGAGTATTCAAATGACTGATCACATTAGTGATATTGAAAGTCATCAGGGCATTTCCTCCTTCATGTACCACAGCTAAACATTTGTTGCAAACTGCTGAAACTGTGAAAAATGTCCAGACCACAAAAGGGGTGGCACTAATTGAAAACGGTGAAATACACTGGCCAGTAATACACTGAATGCTGATGTATTATGCACCCCAAGACTACTATACAAATCTTCTACAACAGCCAGAGGAGCATTAACTCTGGACTGGCAGGATGAGAGCACATGCACGCACGCACACTCACGCACGCACACACACGCACACACGCACGCACGCATGCACACGCACGCACGCACACGCACACGCATGGTCCCCTGTAATCTAAGATAGGTGGAGAAAGAAAGAAGACTTACCTGCCCACAGCCAGGAGCGGTGCACACAAAAGGTTTGTCGTCCCCCATTTTTGCAAATAGCTTGCAATGTAACTGTGGAAGAGGAGAAGGGGAAAACATTGTTGAAGAGTTGAAAACGAAGTGGCTCTTTCACAAAGAGTCAAAAGCCTCTGGTAGCCCTCCAGTTGTTGCCAATAAAACAGAGATGCTTCTCTGGTTGTAGGCTTAGTCAGTGCAGGAAGGGTGTTTAAAAATATCACAGGCAGAGAAGAAAACAGAGCAAGAGAGAGAGAGGGAGGGAGGGAGAGGGACAGACGGGGGGGGGGAGAGAAAGAGAAAAAGAGAGAGAGAGAGAGAGAGAGAGAGAGAGAGAGAGAGAGAGAGATAAAGAGAGAAAGAGAGAGAGATCAAGTAGAAGTTTCCCCAGTGATACTTCCTTCACACTGGGGGCATCTGGCTGGCCAATGAGGAACTGTTTACAGATGAGATGGTAGCCAGGATTTGCACAAAGCATGCCATCCCTCTTTCCCTTTTCTCCGTCTACATGTATCTCCACCCCTTCGTCTTTGGCCCCACCTCTGTTTCTCATTGTGTTTCAGCCTCCCGTTACCAGCACAAACATCCCACAATTCACTTACCACATCTCACTGACACATACATTTGAGTTATCACACAACAAGCACGCAAAGTTGCTAAAAAAAAAAGTCAAACCTAAACAAGCAGAGCAAACTGGGGCTTGTTAGACTTGTTAACGTGGTTTAGAACACAGTATGACTTTCTCTGAGCTATAAAAATTAACAAAACTTCACAATATAGCTGAACACTACATCAGCAACTCTGTATCATCTCACTGAAGTGCTGAATGAAATCTGAGTGGATTAAGAGAAGTTTGGGATATTTATTTTAAAAAATGTATTTAAAAAATGGTGGTGACTATTTGGTAACTAAAAGTCCTAAAAGCAGTGGGATATGGAAAAAAGGAAAAAAGTTGAAACAGACAGATAAGGTCCAGAGGTGTCACATTTAAAAAAATCTTGAAAAAATATGAAAACAATTATTTTTAATCAATGTTTCAGATTCTGCGCTGCAGTAAAATGAATTAACCAGCCATAATTATTCTCTTTGGGATAAAACATGAGGTTGGTCAGTGCTCTAGTACTGACGATATCCAGAATTTAAATCCAGTCACATTGCCCAGTCTTAACTGAAGGCATTGAAAGTTAGTGTATTGCACTGTATCTCAACTCTAGACCACCACAAATGTTTACAAACCTAGCAACAGGTTGCTAGGTTGTACAAGCTTTACAGAACAAAGACAAAAAGTCCAATCCTTCATGACATATCATTGAGTTTCCAGTTTATAATGTTATGCTACATATTAGGACTTTGTTGCAGTAGCTAATAAAAATTGGAAACAACAAGCCATTTGCCACCATGCTAAAGTTAGCCCACTAACCTGCACTTTGCCCAACCTAACAGCGTGGCCTTTCATATGCATACTTAAATATCATTGCACATAAGTAACACACTGGGTATTTATTTATTCTGACAATACTGAGCCATGTGCTACGGTTTCCTCATTACAGTAAGGGATTTTTTACTAGCTTTGTCCAACTTGTTGAGTTTTGAGAATGATGAGTTTTACAGAAAGTTGGACGAGTCCATTTCAAGGTACTATGTTTATATGTGACGCTCACATATTGGCAACTTGCCCTCTCAGACTATCCTAGGTTGTGGAGAACTCAAGCCACAATCATACACCAGATGAGATGTTGTTATGGCTTCACTTAATCAAACAAAGAAAAGCACAAGAAAAATAAGTTTGAACAGAACCCACAAATGAATTCATCGACGATAAGTGAACTCAACAGGCAATGAGCACAATGTAATAAGAGTATGTGATATAATGTAAGCTGGACTGCATAATAACACTAATCTTAGAGAGACATTTCTGCAATGAGCTGCCCTGATCCAGGAGAATGACTTGCATGTGCACTGGCTGCCCATTCGCAAAACCCCTCCTTCTCCTTTTAGTCTAACAAGCAACATGAGCTACTCGCCCACAATTTCCACTCAGACAAAACAAGTTTCCAGACACTCTTACTGGGCTTTTATACTGAAGTACACTCACAGACATATGCACAAGCAAATAGGTGGAAATGCATCTACAGTGTAGGCCTGTTATTGATTGGATTAGTAACTGAATAATCTAGACCAAATGATTAAAAAGGACTGAACATGAACAATTTTTACAATATGTTATTCAAAACGGATAACCGATACAGTAAACCCCCGCTTTTCACGGGGATTACGTTCCAAGAGCACCCGCATATAGTGAAAAACTGTGGTGTTGTGATGTGGTAAAAAAAAAAATGCCTATAAACCCTAAATATGCCCCCAAATATGCTCCCAAAACCCTTAATTTCATTTTAACTTTAGCTTAACACATTACCCTGTAAAGGTAAACCTGTATTCATACTGTACAGTGTACGCTGAACTCCCGCAGTGCTAGAAAGTAAAATATCGATGCCACCCCTGTATAGACTGTACTGTAATTCATGCACTTGTGTTTTCTTTGGCATGCGCTGTCGTTTTCTTTGGTATACGCAGTGTAAATACAGTAATAAATTCATTTAATTTACAGTAATAAAAATACAGGGCTTTAAGAAGAAAACTAAAAACACAAGAACACTCGAGACACTCCACGGGGGAAATTCTGGACTGCAGCTGCATCAAAGGGCGGCAGCCAATCAGCAGCAAGGACAAATAAATAACGTTCTCCGATTGGCTACTTTTAAACCTCTAACCTCTGAGTACAGGGGTATTTCACAACCCCAAGACGCCTTTCTTTGTGTTTCTCTCCACAGTACCAAAACATTTATAGTTATTTTTATACGGAAATATGGCTGAATTTACGATAATAAATATGTTACAAAATTAGTAAATTATATTCTTCGTAACAATTTGGCGATTACATGTATGAAAATGTATATACAGCCACGAAAAAAAGCCTGGACGTCACAAAAGTAAAAAAAATGAGGAGGACATCTGTAGTTTCCGCGAGGAGTTGTAGCAAACAATTATTAGTTCAGTTCTCAGGAAAAAAATCCACGCTGGACTGAAACTACGACTGCTGATCCACGCTAAAGTGGGGTTTTACTGTATCTGTGTGTGTGTGTATAAAATTTACTCCACTAAGAGGCAAATAATTAATATACATGGGTGTGTCAGGCTAGGCCAAGCCATATAAAAATGCAGATGTAAAGTCATGCAAAACACAACAAGAGGAGCTCTGAGATGCACGGAAGCCACTTTATAGCAGTCTGAATGCATATGTCTCTCCAAGATACAACCAAAACGCCTCCCAATACTGTGACGGCACCTTGTTCTGTTTACAGATGAAACAAGCCAGTCTGCAAGTTTCTCGGAGTTCAGTTTTAATTAAATATCCCACTTTGCATAAGCCCATTAGATCAAATAAAGCACCAGTCTATTTACCTATTGTTTTTCACCACCTTGCTACAGTGTTATAACGCTCATAGTTCATGACACAGGAAGATATTTATTCTTAACAGCCTCTTCTTGTAAACATTGACTTTTGTTTAGAACAGAACAGATCAGAACAGAAAACTGAGGAGCAACACAGTTCTTTGGTTGTTGTGTATGAGCTGATTTGCATACCACATAGTTACCGAATTTCAGTCTGGCTGAACGGAGACGCATTTGACTACTAAGTGTAAATGCAAGTGGCTGAAATCTCATCAGGGCACAATTCAGATACCAGTCGCATGAAGTGAGCAGGTATAAACGGGGTCTCTGATCGTTATCCTCCCCCTCTGTTCACCTCATTCCACCTCACATTCCCTAAACATGCATGGAGAGGTTGGGAATTGCAGAAAAAAAATTATATGTTCATTAAATTTAAATAGAGGCAAGGTGGGGAAGAGAACATTAATGTTTTATGATACCCCACCAGCTCAGAATGACGTCTGGTGAGTGTTACGCAACTTCCACCACAAATAAAATACAGTATGCAACCAAATCTACAGCAAGCATTGGCTGTGGACAGTATGACAATATGTTATTGTTACTGTGATAAACTATGTCACAATAATACAGAGTATACAGTGGGCATCTTCAGTACTTGCAGTAGATGAAAATTCTGTGTAATGATAAAAAAAAAACAGATTAAAACTAGGGACACATAATATCAGAATCATATCAGTAATCACAGATAGCTGCATTATGCAAAACTCAATTTCCCTCAATTTCTTTAAAATTAAGGACTTGTTATCCTGACATTTTTTGATACATATGGTAATAGTCATGAATATGAACACATTGCCCAGTCCTACACTGCCTTTTTTCAAACACACCACTACTGTTTTGCTACAGTCCATTCTAACGTGTTTCCACTGTATCATGCATAACTTTTATCATTATTTTTTTATTTTTGCCTCAGCGACCACCCTCATCAACTACTATCCTTTCTCTAGGAGGTAGACAAGAAAGCATGCACTGCTCCACCATGACTGCAGGTATATTCTTTCCACTCTCAGCCCTAGGCCAGTGACTGACCCATAAACAACATGATGGCTAATAAACAATAATTTTCCATGCATCCGAACTTTCTCTAAACACCTCCCCTCACAATGAAGATGGCTGCTCATAATTCCATATGGCCAGTGACAGCTTCTGCTATGGAGTGACGCATGGTCCAAGTCGAAATTACCGACCACGGCAGAGATGGCAGGTTCTGCTTTCCATAAAGAAAATAACTGCATCTTGTTTGCCCCTGAAAGGCCCTTTCCTTCCAGCTGAGATCAAAGTGACAACACAAGCCAAGCAGCTTGATTCCTAGCAGACCTCACAAGTTCAACTAGCAAGCCAACAGCTTGGTGCCAGAGCTTTTGAGATGGATGCAATCCACACAACCAATTTGGACAGGGGTGTGCGAGAAGTTCATTTACAAATGAGCAACACCACCCACTCGTTATACCCTGGGTGAAGTGCTTCATCCAAGAATGCTTCAAGTTGGGGACAAAAACTGACAATCCATACCAAATTACCAAATTACCACATTACCACAGTGCAACAGACTGGGGTTAGTCCATCATAACTGTACAATACAAGCCAATCCAATAGAAAACGGATCTTAAGACTAACTACTAACAGACTGCAGAGTAAGCCACTGTAGGGTTAAATTACTGGACAAATGATTATGCTAACCCTGTCATGATCAAGTAACAACACACTTTTAGAGAGGCTGCACTTCTAACACAAGGAACCTCATGAAAAGGATTAATTAAAGAAGGGCCTGCAAACAACAAGTGTATGATAACTGCACAGTAGTAAGACCATTAGACCATTACATCATATTTTATCATTCATTTTACATTCCTGTTAATGTAGGTTATTTTGTGAAACAAAAACCATTATTGTTCTTTTTTTCCATCAATGTTTTTGAAAAGTGGCATTATTTTAATGGTTTGGTCCATTTAAGCAAACCCTAAGCAGTTCTTACAAAGTAAGTTTACTACAGACTAGCCAAAAAATCAACATTTTCAGTCCTTAACAATCAAACAATATTCCCTTGGCAGTGGAGAGCATTTTAAGACACTACCAAACAAGATGGAAATATGGACAATTGAGTCAACTCAGTTAGGACTGGAACTCAATTTACACCTCAAAAGATAACATCCATTTCAGTTGTGCTATTGAAGTACATTTGAACAGCTGTGTTTGTGTCTGTCATTAACATTTTGACACTGGGCATTAGTAAGGCCTATTTGGCTTTAAGCTTTGGAAGTGTCATGTTGCAGCCCAGACCTAAGGTTGCGCAAATCTGGAATAAAATCGAATCAACTGCTTAAAACTGACAAGATGATCCACAAATACCTAACTTCCACACATCAATTCTGCACTAGAGCAGTAGAGATCAAATATAACCACAGAAAAGAAAACAAAATACCTTATTTCTACACTCACTCTCCATTTTCTCAGCTCCACTTTGTGGTTAATAATTATAAACCGTAGGCCATCAGCTTCTCACAATCATTTGTTAGCCCCCCTTTACCATGTTCATCAATGGTCAAAACCCCCACAGGACCACCAGTGAGCAGGTATT
>JBBIGA010000132.1:28075385-28098962 GCA_037576975.1 Alestes dentex | reverse complement strand
ATTTATATATATATTCATATATTTGTAAGGATTTTGCTCAGTCTTTACTTTGGCGATATAGGGGGGATGTTCTGCTCTTTGCCAGTGTGTCTGGATCCTCCTTGGGGAGAAGTGCGGCGGGCGAAAGGGGGGCGTCTTTGCTGCTCTCGCAGCTTAAACCCCCCTGTGTTGGCTCGTGGAGGGCCGTTGCTGCGATAGAAGCCCTGGGAGTCACGGGCCAGCCGGCCCTCCCTGGCTTTACAGTCTCCCCCTCGCTCCTGAGGCCGCTCCTGTCGATCAGCAGGCCTGGTGGACTGCTCCTCCACTTTGTTAACCCGCAGCTCTCTCAGTGGCTGGGAGGTCGCACTGGCAGGGGCAGAGGTGGCCGCCAGTGGAGGAGGAGGAGGAGGAGGGGGATCCTTGGGTGGTCGTTGACATACCTCGGCGTAACTGAGCTTGCGAGGTTCCTGAAGAAACGAGGGAGAAAGCTGTTAGTGGCCACACAAGGGACATCCAGATACCCAAGTCTTCAGTCTTGGAACGGTCATTTATATCAGAATCAGATTAAATTAGTTTTAATCTGATTTTAATTTAATTCCACAATTTAAATAAACCGTTAACTAGTTTAATAGTCTCAAAAAATATAATTAAACCGAATCACTGTGATAGACATTTACACCCATAGTGGTCATCTTCCCACCTTAAGATCTAACTTCTTGCAGATTTTATCTACTACCCAAATCACACAGATCTAAATCAAGCTAATGAAGGTCTAATTTGGACCAGGTGTAGTCAATACGTGCTGGAGATAAACCCAACAAAGGACTCGTGTCCACTGTTGTATATAGAAGAGCAAGCCTGAGTGTGGAGATGCTGCTCACCAGTGTGGCGGTGCTCGAGTGGGTGGGGTTGGGCTGTGGGGCTGCAGGGCTGGCTGGAGTCGGCGGAGTCTTGAGGGCAGGTGCAGACTGCGTGGGGGTTGGTGGAATGGCTGTTGTGGGGGCTGGGTTCACAGGCATCTCTTTATGGACCAAGGGCTCAGCTTTCTCCAGTTTCTTCTCCTGAGGGTTTGCGCTAAGAAGAAGAAACAGATGGGACCAACAGAGCCATACAATCAATGTCTGCACTGACAGAGACAGATGGGAAATCTGATCACATTAGCTGCTTTTAAAACACCATGGCATTATACAGACACTACACAGGCCTACCTATAGGTAGCAGGATCTGCAGGATGAACAGTCGGTTTGCTTGCAGGCTGGGAAGGCCTGGGGCCAGTCTCCTCGGAAGCTGGACCAGCAGAGCTCACAGCAGACTCTTTGTTTGTATCCGACTGCTGGAAAGGGGCAGGTTTAAGAATCACCAAAACTAAGTCCAACAAGGGTGTCTAACAATTTTAAAAAAGGGGAGCATGCTTTTACTGGCTTGTCAGTGCCGACACGAACCTTATCCCTGTTCAGACCACGTACAACATCGGACATGCGGTTCTCCAGCACAGGCTCCCCCTGTGGGCTGACGGAGCAGCCAGGCAGCGGAGGAAAATTAGAGGCAGCCAGGTCGAATTTAGGCTGTGGAGCCTTCACTTCAGCAAGTGGAACTGGTCTCTGAAAGAGTAGACAATACAGAAGAAATAAATGAGTAACAACTGGAGGTAGGGTGAATGGGGTCTTGAAACAAAGCAATAGTCACATTCATACCGTGGTGCGTTCATCCTCTCTCCTCCTCCGAGTCCCTCTGTATGTAGTCCTCCTGTAAACACAAGTTTATGAGTTCAGTATTACAGGACAGTCTGGCGACAGAGGAGTGCTGAGTGTATTGTTGACTGGCAATTAATTCACTGAGTCACCCCAGTCTCTATAGAACTCCGATTTGGTAATCTCACTTTATGTCGGGCTTGACTCAGGGATTAAGGCTTTTGTGGGGGAGGGGGCAAATGAGTTGGGAGCTGTATAGAAAAGCAGGACGACTTTTGAAAATCTAATGTAGAGTTATTCAGGAAAATAACTGTAGAATAAATGTTCTATACCTTTACTTATAAAATTATGCATGGCAATGACCAGTATGGCTCACAGCAACTGACCATGAGGCAGTAAAAGCTCACAGCAACTGAACATTAGCGGTGAAAAGTTTATTTTTCTACAGTCACTGTTGTGACAGTAATGTGATGACAAACCATCCGATGACCATAATGATTAAAATGTATATTCTTCACAGTATAAGACTACATGTCTGGCTTTAACACTGTTTGCATTGAGAGCTGCTAAATCCAATACATTTACAAACCTTGTCATTCACATTGAAGCTTTGGTTTACCTGTTTTGCCACCATTAAGATGGTGATAACTTCCATTAACCTGACAATGAATTTCATCGTTTGCTTCAAAAGACTAATAACATTTCATAGCAGCGTTTTAACAGACATCTGAAGATTTTCTTTTTTACATTAAATGTTTTTTTTGGGTTTTTTTTGTTTTTTTTACAGTAAAGGATTACACTTAAAACCTGTTTCTGAATATTACAGGAGCTCAATATCTTAGCTAAATGCCCAACCTACTATAAATATGGATTGAATATGGCGCAACTTTCACAGAAAGTCTGTTAAAATCAACCAAAAGAGTATCCTCTGATGCAGTCACTAGAACAGAAGTTTAATGTTTTACATCACTGTTTTACATTGTCTTGTCTATCAGAGACATCCAAGTGTGAAACAGCAGTTGCAATGGTGAAAGTACTGAGGCTGGATGAGTGGCATGGCTATAAGAGTAAAGGAGGTTTGCTCAATGTGAGGCAGCACAGAGAGGCAAATCCCAATAGCCTGTGTAATCACATGTCTTTTGTAAAAGGCAAGTACATTAAATTAGCTAAGAGCTCACATCCGGGGTGACCTACGTGAGGTCTAGCAGTCAAAATGCAGGTTTTTTGCGCCTCCTTTGAGTGAATACCGACCAAAAAACATCCCATTTTAGACGCACCTTCCTCGTCCAGCCACAGTGCTGTCGTCAGCCCCCTCTGTGGATCCCAGGTGAGGGAAGGAGGAGCTGAGCTCAGCAGACCCCAGCGTCGGGCCACTACTGGCAGGGGGCTGCGGACTGCGGAGTCCATCCACCAACGACACAGGGGGGACAGTAGAGGTAAGCCCATCGTTAGCCCTAGCCTGGGGCTTCACATGGTTCCTGTATAAACATAACTTAACATTAGCTACAATGATAATTTCCTGTGCAAAACCATTCATCCATGGAACAGACCAATTTGGACAGAGGCTCATGATCCATCAACTAGGGCAGCATGCAGTACATCCATTGCATAAATGCATTTGTAAGCATGTACAATGCGACATTCCCCTGGCAGTGGGCTAACTTTGACCATTTACTCACCGACAACACAAACCATTTCATCCAGTGCACTGTACAGTGAAGGCTCTACCTTTACAGGTAAGTACTACTTTAGCTGCTAAAATCTTTTTTTTTTTTTTTGGGTTATGAAGTCAAATGTTAAATCACTGGCCAGGGACCCCATTTAGCCTTATCTGTTTGCCTGTTACGCTTCACCCAAAACACAATAAGGAATGTCCAAAACACAGGGTTAGTTATGATCATGTTAACTTAACATAGACACGAAATCAATATTCTGGCTCATGTCATGGTGGCAGAAACAAGGGGCAAGCATTTCTTTCATAATGAAGAAATTAGTTTAGAATAAATCATACTTATTGGAATCTGGATTGGTATGGTATCCAATTTGAATTACTTCCCACACCAGTACAAGCCTCACTGCATAAGCACGGCATAAGTAATGCTGAGTAACATCACTTAAATCAAACAAAGGAAGAATGAATATAAATGGGAGGGACAGGATGTTTAGTTAACCAGTGAGTACTGACATGGGAAGATATGTTCTGTGACATTACTGGACGGCTTTGTTGAATGAGTTATTTTTGAGGTATGAAAAGGGTGGAATGATGATTAGGCAGATATAATGATTTTTCAAGCTTCAACAGCTGTACCTGAAGGCATTTATTACATTCTTTCTTGAATAGAGTGGTACACTGTGGGGACAAAAAAAAAAAAAATCAACATGAGCTGAAAACAGACAAATCACATTCATTTTAACCTACCTGAGAGACTGGAGGGGTTTGTTTTGGTTATTAAAAATATCTAAATATTTTCTGCATACACATAAGAACACATACATACATCCACGCACATGTAAAACGTTCCCAGTTACAGAACAAAAGCCACACACTAGGGCATGAAACAGCCTTTCACCTACAACGGTGCAACGGTCTTTCACTTAAAACTAGCACAGGCTTGTACTTACTGCACCTACTACTGACAACATTAAGATGAAAGAAATCAAAAAGACAAACCGGTTTCTGCTGAAGGGACGTCCAATGTTGAGAGAATTTGAACCAGTTTTGTAGTGTCCAGGTGAGCTATATCCATTAACAAAACCACTGTTGGGAAAAGGTGCCTGTGGTAATGGAAGAAGGAAATATTATGTTCAGTACAAATATAAGCACATACAAATTAATAAATTGCTAAGCAAATCAAAGGGGCCTTGCGTGATTAAGACATCCTGTCGCATGTCAAGCTCGACATGTTGAGTAGAAGGCCTTACTAGGGGAGTCTCAAAGTATGGAGTTGGAGATGGCGTCCAGGCGGGAGGTACAATGCCGTAGAGTGGATACTGTTGCTGGGGGCTGTAGACGGGCTGCATGAAGAGCGGTGAGCTGTACTGAGACTGCGTGTGTGACGGTTGTTGGTACACACTGCAATCCATGCTGCGGTAGCCATTCTTTGCGAAGAAGGTGTTTATGGCTTTTATTCTAGCCTGTGGGAAACAGAACACATCAGATGAGAATCCAAAATCATTTTAGTTGAGGGTTTTGTAGTAAATAAATTCATTTTGCACAAACTCACCATAATTGGTTTGCCCTGAAATGTTTTGACTTCTTCCCTTAAATATTTGTAAGCCTGGAAGAAACAAATCAGTTCATGTAATTAAATGAAAATAAATCATTGCATGCTCATCAGTGCAATTCCTCTTTAAATAGATTTTTCAAGGTATTCTAGACGGAAACAAAGTCATCCCAAGTGGTTTCGTCTGAAATGTTCTGTTTAGAGGAATTTACTGAGACAGAACAGTTCACAATGGTGACTCTGACCTAAAGAGCGACCAAAAGGTCTTTTATTTAATTTTTTTTAAAGCCTGTTGCCAGCCATACTGACCTTGATAGTTCTGAGAGGTTATTTATGTAATTATTATTTATTTAAAACAGAATAATGCTGAAGAGGTACATGCAGAGCAAAACAGTCCCCAAAAGAAAACATTGTTTTAGCAAGATTTACCACTACTTCCTTTAATATTACATATAAGAACTCAAGACATGTGAAAGTTTACCAGTAGGTTCAAATGACTGTATCTGAACTGTAAGGATTTATATCAAAGAAAATTTTAAAGGTTGGTCCAACCGGTCAAAAAGAGTACCATAATAAAACTCAAGCAATATGAAAAATGCTTTTACCTGTTGAGCGTCTGTATCCGATTGGAATGTAATGTACCAGTTATTGTTGTGTGCAAATTCTACACTTATGACCTTGGGACAGTTGTCGTTCTTGAACAAAGCTTCTACCTCCTAATAAAAGAACACAGCATGAGAATATATTATTTGTGGGTAGTGTTTGGTTAGAGATGCCTCATACTTCTGTATTCTAAACACTCTTGGTACCTCCACAGGGGTCGTTTCGGGAACCTCTCGCAGGATGATGATGCAACGTTTATGATTCGGCCGTACTTTCTCCCCTTTCTCATCGACTTGCACCATGGGAGATGCTGAGAAGAGAGCAAAAACAAATCAGAACGGGACAAGACAGCCTCCAGACAGTAGGATGCAGCAAGGTAATTTCAGAACAAATAAATGTCATTACTGTTCATGTCAAACCACATGACTACCCCGTTTCCAGTTTTATAATTTATTAAAACTTCCATTTAAATTGCAAGTGTGTGTACAGTACAACAGAAATAACCTAAAATTCCCCAAAGCACTTTTTCTTATTCCATCACAATACGGTTAATAATGTCTTTTCCTTCAAATTCACATTTCAGACAATATGACCATGGACACTATGCAGAATAAAATGCCTGTGTGTGTAAAATTTTTTTTTACATATTTAAATTAGTAGGGCAAATGTCACTCACCTCTCAACACATCCAAGATAAGATCCATGTCAGTAGTAAGGACCTTAATTCCTTCCATGCTGGCAATAGTCCAAATAGGTACAAACTGGTCACTGTCCATTTGAGATATCAGGTAAAGATCCTTTGATAAGTTTTCCCTGTTGATCAAAGACATCTTAGAAAAACTCAAAACTCCAAACCTGGTGAGACTCTGAAGACACCTCAAAGACCAGACATACCTGGAGAAGCAGAACTCTAGCTCTTTCTTAAGAGACTCACGCAGACTTTCTGCAGATAGCGGCTGCTCCTCAGACAGTTTGGACTCTGTGTAAAGGAAGTGTATCCATCAGGGCACAAAGTCTGGCTTGCAAGAGATGTTTCAGCAACACAGACATATAAATCACATAACAGCACCACCGACAAATCTGAGTTCAGCTTCAGTGTTTATACTAACCATTAGTTCCACTGAGTGGTTCACAAACAGGAAAGTTTGGATCAGGGGGATCCATGCCGTTGACCACACCTTCTACAGTGGCAGAGCTGCCGTTGCCCACGAGCACTGGAAACCCAGGCGTGTATGTTTTACGTCCATTGGGCTCTAAATAAATAAAACAGGACAGATGTCAGGCTCAACATCTTCAGCATTTACCCCACTAATATGTAACACAGCAACAGGAGTGGGCAATACAACAATGTGTTATTGTTATCATGACGAATTACTTCACAAAGTGTTTTCAAATTACCTTCAGTCATGTTAGGCTGGGACCAGGGAGAGGCCTCAGTGCCATCCACAGGAGCCTCACTGGGTGCAGCCGGAATCTCCTGCCACACTTTGGCATTAGGGTTCAGTCCGGCTCCTTTTGAGGTCACCTGAGAACATGACAGATCTCCATCATTTTACTGTTACTTTTGAAGACAACCCATCAAATTATAAATTTGTTCAGTCAAGACATAAAAATCTACCTTCCTACAAACCTTAACTGACACCAGATTGATAATGTACATTTAACCGTTCAGCACGTCGCATCACACGGATGTCCCACTGACTACTTTCCATGAAAATGTACCGTCACATCGGTGTGTTTTGAGTAGTTCAGGAAGCAACTAACATTGTAACGCTGACTAAGACTCTAATTTGACGTCACACTGCAAATTAATGGAGATTCAAGCTTACAGCTGATATTCCACCATCTTCACATGAAGAGCTTTAAATCCATACTTTTTGACAGTAAATCAATAATTAAATGATGATACCAAACTCAGGCTGCATATGAACAGCTGACGGAACAACTGACGGATGGAGAGAGCACTGTGCAGGACACTCAAAAGCACGCAAAAAAAACCACCAAAACATAAAAATGCTGTTTGACGAGCAACGCTGTATAACAAATCTTTACATTTTACCTAGCTATTGAGCATGACTGACATGCCTAATACCAGCAAATCACATTGCCAAGCTGTTTTGGGCTTATATAATCCATCTGTATGGACTATTTTTCGTTCCCACCAAATTCACTCACAACTACCGTGGCACTGAAACCACAGCAAACACAGCTTGTTCTGCTGTACAACAAACATCATCCTGTCAAACGAGTCAAAGTCAAACGAGTGACACCAGAGTCAAGGCAAACATTGTCTCACTGATGAGGAGATATTTAGCTACTTTGCAGTCATACAATAACAATTCACAAAATAAAGTAATGGATTGTCAAACTTGGAAAGCTGGCGCATGAGCAAAAATAAAAAATAAAAAAAACCACAAAAAACAACAACAAAACTTCATACAGCAACTGGTAGAAAATAAAACAAAAAAAACAACTCTCCTTCTTAAGGGTTAAACAGATTACAGACTATGCAGAATCTTAGTGGTCTGCCAGTTCTTTCCATCTCGTCACAACCTGTTCTTTTTCCTTCTAAAGTAAAATTGTATTCAAAAGAACATATTGAAAAATGAGTAATATGGAAATCTATCAAATACAAGGAATCTACATTGTTCATTTAACAGTAATGTTAATTGCTGTCACCACAGGCAAACTGCCTCTTACTTCAAAATCAGAAAGTCTGCAGCGGCCCAAAGATAATGCATATGGTAGTCACTTGGCAACCATCAAAAAAAAAAAAAAAAAAAAGAGTCTCACTCAGCAGCTGGCTGTGATTTAATCAGCAAAGATCTGAGATTAAAAAAATAATAATAAATAAAAAAAACCCACACACACACACACACCAAAAAAAAAAACACAAATAGACATTCAGAAGGGACTGAAATGTCTGAATATGTTTAACGGTTCGTGTAGTTTGTCATTAAATCACGTGAATGTTGTCATTTGTTGTTTTAGTAAACTCTCTTCTACATATGTCAACAAATGGGTTAGTTATAAGATGTTGGTTGAGAGATTTCCAGTACTTCCCAGATACATTAGCCTTGAAGCTCCAGTGCATAGATGATGAAGCAAACTCTGGACATAAAACGTCTGAACCAATCAGCTAGTGAAGGATTCCTATAAAATGTGTTCACTGACAAACAACCTGCAACTTCCCATTAACAGGCAGCGACTGAAATGTTACCCATTAAAAATGTTTACAATAATTAAAAAGACAGATTGGGGAACAAAAAACTTTCAATTAATTAGATAGTTAGGCTTACAAAAAGGTGTCAAAATCCACAACTTCAGAAATAATGTTAAAGTTATGAAAATGAGAAGCACAGATTACAAAACACTAGTTTCTTTCAATTTCCTTCACTAGTCAATGCAGACATTTTTTTAACAGTTAAAGCCAATCAGAGATTTGTAATCCCTATTCATTCAAAGTATTAAAAGGTGAAAGGCCCACAAACTCCACTGGTACCGGCTTTGAAATTGTCCAATCCATCAGAAACTCAGGCCTCACGGGTTATCAAATCTTTTTATCAAGGCTGGCATGTTTTTCTGACAGCCGATAACGAATCGGACGTATAAACAGAATCAACAACTTCACTGGCATCAATAAAAACGTCACTTCCGTAGTTTTAAGAAATTGTTCTTTAATTCTTGGTATGACTTTCCTGATTTTAGCGAAGAACGTTTGTTCTCAATACCCATCCCTACAGAAAAAAAAAGAAAAAAAAGAAACAGGCACGGCCGATATTTCATTTGATCAATAACATCTACAGATGCTGACGAATCGCCGTTTGACGATTCACAGTTGATAACTGAGCATGTTGATCAGCAATGCATTTTTATTTTAGTTTTTATTTTAAAACTAAAATAAGCATTAAATGCATCAACCTGTATCACTAAGTTTTCAGCCCCTTAAAATCAAGACTTTATCAAAATTAGAGCTTCACAATATGAACAAAGTATCAGTATTGCGATTTTACTGCTACATATTTTGACTGTGATGTCTTTCAAGATATTAAAGGGTTTGTATCACTTTTCTGGACTTAAAAAGGCTGAAAGTCTGAATATTGCTTCCAACAGTGCATTTATTTCCCCATCCATACAGTTCCGAAATGGAAAGTAAGCTACAAAGCATCCCATTTTCAGCCACAGCTTTTGTGATGTCACAAAACCAACACATTTAAAAACCTCTTATTCTGATTACAGCAATTTAGCCGACCTGATTCATGCACCGATTCGCCAGCACCTTTAAATAGTTAAAGATCAAAATAATTAGACTCTTGTTGGGATTACATGAAGCCCTCAGTTTATCAGAACACCCAGTAACTCAGTCAAAAACACCATTATTGGTAAGAGACTCATTCGCATCTTGCAGCCTTCTGCGATATCACCATTATAAGGGGTGAACCAATAGTAGGCACTTCAGGGCTAATCACAAAGCTCTGCTTGTATTTTTACTTGAGAAAGACAAAAAAAAAACCAAAAACTGCCAACTATTTTGACAGTAGGTTCAAATTTAACATAAACCAAAACAAACCTGCACCCAATATCAGTACTCACTATTAGCCAATTGACATTTAGACAACTCTTACAATATGGAAGTTACAGTTAATAGTTACTGTAGAAATGACTAAGAAATCTGATATTCAATCACTGTGATCTGGCAAACTGACCTTTAAGAAAGAGACAGATTAACGGTTTAGCAATTTAATAAGATGACAATATCAAAACAGCTATTTGATTTAGAAAACAAGAGAGTCATCAATATTCAGCTCTGCAGTGCATCAGACACTGTAATAAAGTTGCACTTGTGTAACTGTAGTACACAGTAGCGGAGTGCTGGCTAAGTCCTGCTGGCTACATTTGGATACCAAATTGATAAGGAATTATAAACGAAAAGGCAAATTTTTAATTATAAAGGGCAAACAGCCTGACCCATGTTCCACTCCATGGCCCAGCCTATAATGTTGCATGCCTGGATTAGGAACGTTTGTGGCCTTCATGTGCGGCCTGCACACCATACATTTCTCTTGGTGCACAAATTAGGGTGCACAAACACTGAATGGCACTGTATCAAACAATATTCGAGAGCAAGAACGTATTCCTGATACTGCAGCTCTATGCTACTGTACGCTCTTTTTGACTGGAATGTTTAGTTTCTGCTTAAAATGACATTAACAGAAACCATGTTTCCCGCATAGAAACTTAATGTTTAATTTGTATGCATTTTAAATAGGCATGCACAGTAGAATGCCCCAATATGCAAATGAACCTCTAACCAATAACAGTGTTTCTGACAGGTTGACCAATCACAGCTCCACACGAGTTACTGGGTATTCCCATGAATCGAGGTCTTCAAGTAATCCAAGAGTCAAAATTGGCGAATCTGTGCATAAATGGGCATGGCTAAACTGCTGTAGTCAGAATAAGGGAATGTATTTAAATGTGTTGGTTTTGTGACATCACAAAAACTGTGATTTGAAAACAGGCTGTTTTTGTACCTTATTTCCTATACATAAACTGTATGGATAGGGTATGAGCATACCATTTGAAACATTTATGAGACTTTAAGCCTTTTTAAGTCCAGAAGTGGGATTATATGGGTCTTTTAATATTGTAAGTCATTACAATCGCAATATGTAGCAGTATAACTGCAGTACTGATATTTTGTTCATATCATGCAGCCTTTCTCAAAAGCACACATTTTTCTAACTTTTTGATGGCATATCAATATTTACAGCCCAAACTGACAGCAAAAGCTAAAGAAATACACTATAATCATGAATGTAACGCTCATTATCTACTACATAAAAATCACTGTATGGAAAGATCACAACACAGTATAAACTATTCATCCAGCACTGACTTCTCCTATTCTGGAATTTTTCCTATTGACTATGAACAATCAATTAATGGGAAATAAGCACAATTTGTCTTGTGATTACTTAATTTACTTGAAGAAAATTGCTGTTACTGATTTATTAAGGCCTCATTAGGGATTCAGGCTATACAGTGTTTGGAAATCAAGACTGCTGACATTATTTCTTGGCCGCTCTCCTGGAATGCAGAGGAGCACTCTAGTCCCTACATTACATTCAGTCTCAGTCAGTAAAGGCACTGGAGGGCCACTGCACAGCCGCTTCAGGTGCAGCAACATACCAGGCTTGGGATGGCATGAACCTAAACAGCCATTTATCAACTGCATGAATCACATTTGATTAATTTAAACGCAGACAGACAGACAAGTTTTTAAAGCCTGGGCTTCCAACCTGGATACAGCTTGTGATGTTAAAATATTTAGTACTGGGACATGTTACATGTGAGTGGGGGGGGCAGTTGTGAGCAGCCACCTGCTACAATAGGATTCAGCTCCTCCTCCATAACTCTCAGCTCAAAAACAGCTGTCGCACTTTATCGAGCTTTAGCACCAAAACAGTAGAACCTAAACTCCTGTGCCCCAGTGTGATGTGAACTGACGGTTGCTCCAGGGTACAACACAGAAAATGTATTTCTCATGCCTGAAAGAGACGATGCGTGCTGGTAAAAACAGAGCCCGGGCCTCAGGAAACCTTGCAAGCACTCAGGGGAGCGTTCCCAGCTGGCCAACTAATTTCACGCCAAATATAACGATTGTAGAATCCCACACCAACACATATCATGCAACAATGTTAGAGTAGCGGTAAGCCGTCGTCGGGGGTGGACTCGGTGTGGATTTTCTCGACCTTATTCGGTAGAAACGCCACGGCTCGCTGTCATATGACTGACTCAGTGAGCTTAGCTACCACAGGCCTCTGACTGCTAAAACCTGTCGCTAATCAACACACTTAGCGATTAACCGGCACATAAGTGTTTGAGCCTTACTATGTATCTTATTTACCAGTTTATTACACGTTAACTCACTAACGATGCCCCTACCGCCTACTTTCGCTCGCTGGCAAACGATAACGGCTGTCACAGTAAAAACAGGCGCCCGGACTCGTTAGACCACTAGCATTAGCTCATTAGCATGTCCCCCAATTAAACTTGCAAAACAAACCTGGGCGCTACACACTGGCCAAAATGTAAAATATAATACACGTTTGGTGCAGTTGTGGTGTATTTAGGAGGTGTCGAGGCTTCTAAGAGCGTAAATATTTCGATTTATCGATTAGCAGACAGGCTAACTATCGCTACCTACCCTCTGAAGCATACACGCCATGAGCAACTTGCCATTTAGGTATATGTGTGCGTGTGTGTGTGTGTGTATATATGTGTATGTGTGAGTGCTAGCTAGACCAAATTAACACCACACGTCGTTGGCCTTATTTAGCAAGGCAGCTAACTAGGTGCACCTCTCTTGACCCCCCCACCCCTTTTTTTTCATTAAAACTCTGTTGTCTTCTTTTTCAGGGTTGAAAGAAACTCCAGGCCCTGACTCACCATGTCTCCGCCGGTCGCGGGTGCGGTCTCGATTCCAGCACCGGTCCCGGTCCCGGTCCCGTCCTGCCCGCGGGGTTTGGGTCCCGGCTGCTCGGCCTCCTCCTGCAGCGGCTCTCCGGCCTGCTCTGAACTCATCGGCCGCTCCCTGGCTCTCACTGCTGCGGCGCCTCCGTCTCTCTCTCCCCCGGCCGGGCCCCCACGTGTGTCAGCCACCCCCTTCCTCCTTGCTTCGATGTACAACCAGCTAGCAGAGGAAGATAACAGAGCGATGTAATCGTCAACTACAAACGCGGGCGGTCTCCCACAGCAGCCCGGGGCGCCTGAATCTCTCCGGTGGGCTGTGCGCGCTAAGCGGGAGCTCCGGGCTGTTAGCTCTCCTGCTAGTGGGCTAACGAGGACTGCTCAGTGCATCGATTGTGGTGATGATGATGATGGTGGTGTTCGTGGAGATAATAAACCAAAACGAGCTGCGAGCGAACACGAGAGCGATCTAAAGCGTGGCACCGACTCTAGCGCTTCTTCCTCTCCGGCACGGGCGCCAGGGCCGGGCGGCGCATTCCTGAAGGGGCGGCCGAGCGGACACAGCGGACACACAGCTTCACTCCGAGCGGGCCGACATTAATGCTCTCCGCCACCGGCCCAGCTCCCCCAGCGACCTCCTCATGCCCTCTGAAGTCTCTCTGTAACATCCGGTTAGACAGAGGGAAAAAAAACACAGACAGAAACCTTTTAAAATAAAAGCACCCGCGAGAGTGCAGAGCCTTCATTCCCACATAATTTCCTCTGTGCATCCCTCAACTCTCATGTCCTGTTCAAATTTACTACCGTCCTTTATGCCTGGGGATAGTTCGACCAGAAAAAAAAGGAAGACCCAACCAGAAACACTTAAATATAAAAGCACCTGCCTGAGCTCACAGCCTTCATTCCCACATCATTTCTACATCTTTCCCACATTATTTCCTCCGTTCATTCTTTAACCCTCATGTCCTGTTCAGATATACTGACATCCTCTTTGCTGGGGTTTAGGAATTTAAACCTCCAGAAAATCTTTAAAATTAGAATAATTTTACCCATGTTTGTCAGCTACCGAAATTATGCTTCAAATAAAAACATACATGTAAGTGCTCGTGGATAACAGTAAGCCACTTTTCAAATATTAAGCTACTTTCATAAGCAATTTAGCACTGTTGATCTGCTGGTACACCACACTAAATCTTCACATACAGCAATGTCAGTGTTACACTAATGTCCTTGTCCCCCTCCATGAATGGCTAATGTGGCGGGGGTGTTTGCATACCTCAGTGATCCTAACTGCATGCCAGGGGAGGAGAGGAACATTGAGTCTAAGTGGGCCTTGTTCCATTCCTCTGTTGTGGCTGTGCAGAGCTGTGGCTGCAAGGTAGCTGGTGCCAGTTGTGGCGGTAACCCCCACCCTGATGGTGGACACCTGAGGTGATGGGAGCTGTCAAGCTCAAGAAGGAGGCCTACCCTGCGAAGCAACCAACAGTTAGCGGCAAGCCAAGCGGAATGCGGCTCTGGTGGCCTCTGGATGTTGATGGGCTGTCCTGGCTCACACACTGTCAGGGACAGTGCCTCTGGTCTGGCAGACCGAGGTTGTGATTCCCTTGTTCAAAAAAGGGGGGCTGGAGAGTGTGCTCCAACTATCACACTTCTCAGACTCCTTGTGAAAGTCTATGCCAAGTTTATGCTGGAGAGGAGAGTCCGGTCGATAGTCAAATCTCAGATCCACGAGGAACAATGTGGTTTTCATTCTGGTCATGGAATTGCTTCAGGAGTATGGGGTTCGGGGCCCTCTACTGAGGGCCATTTGGGCCCAGGGTCCCGTCGCTACTTTTTGTGGATGATGTGGTCCTGCTGGCTTTAGCAATCTTCAGCAGGCATTGGAACAGTTTGCAGCGAAGTGTGAAGCGACTTAGCACTTCCTATTATGAAGGTATGGCGCTCAGCCAGCAACTGGTAGATTGTCTTGGGGTCTTGAAAAAGAGTGAGGGTAGAAGGGATCGGGAGTTGGACAGAGAGATTGCAGTGCTTCAGATGCTTAACCAGTCTGTTGTGGTGAAGAGAGAGCTGAGCCAAAATGCAAAACACTCGATTTACTGGTCCATCCCCATCCTCACCAATGGTAATGAGATGTGGGTAGTGACTGAAGGAATGAGATTGCGACTGCAAGCGGCTGAAACGAGTTTTCTTCGCAAGGTGCCCAGGCTCTCCCTTAGAGAAGCTCGGACATTCGGGAGGGACTCAGAGTAGAGCCACTGCTCCTCCACGCTGGAAGGAGTCAGGGAGGTTTTCCAGGTGTGCCCCACTGGGAGGAGTCACTGAGGAAGACCTAGGATACGCTGGATTGATTTTATTTCTCGGCTGGCCGGGGAACGTCTCGGTGTCCCCCCAGAAGAACTGGTGGAAGTGGGAGTTGAGAGGGAGGTCTGGGCATCACTGTTGAAGCTGCTACCCCTGTGACCCAGAGAAGCGACAGATACTAAATGGATGGATGTTCCTGTCATTGTGTTGAATTTTGTGAACTACCAATTTTCTATAGGATTTAGATCCCGATGGAAGGAGGTTGATTTTGTGTTTGGTGAACCGTTTTTATGTTGATTTGGCCATAACTTTTTAATTATTGCTCTGTGTGTATGGGCAAGTTTAGGCGAGTAGTTATTTTATTGTAGCAAGTTCTTGATCAACACACACTTGAATGGCATGTTCTCTTGTCTTTCTCAACTTGAAGAGTGTCTAAGAGAAATGGACCTCTGTTTCATGTCATATTTAGACCCCAGAAACACAGGAAGTCATGAATTACTAACTGAAAGTTCCTAGACACTCTGATTAACCTTAAAAAGTAATGGATAAATTACAAAAATTCTTCAGTTACATTTATTTTGCAGAAATTGATAGAGATGCGAATAATTGTGGCACCAATGATTTAGTTTGAAAAAACATTCTTGATGGATAAAAAAAAATACAAATACATTTCCTTGAGCTGACTTTTTCAGTGTGAGAATATGCTAATGCAATAAAAAATGAATTTATTTTTAGGCTTTTTACACATCTCTGTCAGGGATGCTAATAATTGTGGAGGGCGCTGTAGATCAGTGGTGTCCAGACTTTGTAAAGAGGGCCAAATTTGATAAAGTGAAGATGCCTGGGGCCGAAAGTTCCTTCTGACATTTTTTTTTAACAACAAAAGTTACGTGAAAATACACTGTTATAAAACAATTTTTTATTGTCACAATTACCTTTATTTTTCAAATGGCAATGTTACCAAATATAAGCCACTCAGGCAGACGTGAACAACTCTAAAAACCCAATTCTGCCTTTCATCTGGAGAGTCCAATAACATTGAACAAACTGTATAGAATACCTTAAATTTCCATGAGTTTGATAAATATCTTTGGCTCATGAACATTTTAAACAGGAGTTATATGTAATGCAAAGTGGTCTGTTATCATTAAAGATTAAAACACGTGAATTTTGCCCTGTTCAGAAAGCAATAGTTCGTGTCACATCTACAGGTACATAACATCAACAGTTATAACCAAATCTTAATCAAGAGTTTAAGTCCAAGTTCATTGGTGTGCGTTAGGCTTTTCACTGTTAATACTGACAGATGTTACCGTTCAAAACACTCAATTTCAGACTGATCAAAGAAACAGACAACTTGCTGACACAAATTTTTTGCAGTCGCCACGGCAGAAATGAGTGGAGAAGGGTTTGCGGCACAGATGCAGAGGCAGATAGTATTAGAATGGTGCTGCCACCGTGTGGTGAAAGGAGGAACTACTTTTTAAAGTTGTATGATTTATTTATTACGACGGGGCTAGCGAACCGTAAATAATACATTATAAGACCGAAGCTGCGAGCCGTATGAAATCTGACAGCGGACCGGACTTTGGACATGCCTGCTGTAGATCATAGCATAGCATTACAGAAGAGTCAGAAACATTCAGGAAACAGTATGCACACACATAACACATCACAGAACAGTAACGTTCTACAGTTTCAACAAAGAAGCCCAGATCTGTTGATCAATAGTCATTCATCAGAAGGCCGGTGCATTTCTCCACTCAAACACAACAGGATCAACTGATCTGTACATTTCCAGGTTTATGGGCGTGTTCACGCCGGAACATCACCACACTGTACTCCACCTCAGCCTTCCGGCATTCCGTTGCTCGAGGGCATGCACGTGCATCTTTTCTGGGGGTGGGCCTGGGGGTCACATTAAACAGAGGGAGTGTATCTGTTTACAAGTTTCAAACCAGCTGGCAGTTTGTATCTTAGAGAAAACACTACATCATCACTTACGGGTAATCATGTAAGAATGTATGGCTTGTTTTGGATTATAAATAAATGTTATTTTGGGT
This sequence comes from Alestes dentex, assembly GCA_037576975.1. Taxonomy (NCBI): domain Eukaryota; kingdom Metazoa; phylum Chordata; class Actinopteri; order Characiformes; family Alestidae; genus Alestes; species Alestes dentex. Next base: position 28,081,628 of record JBBIGA010000132.1, on the reverse strand, counting down.
TCTGCTGGTAATATCCACATTCTAAAAGCTCTAGAAAAAGACGCCCTCCTGCCAGTTAAATGATTTTGGAATACTTTATTTGAGACTAGGAAATTGGAAATAAGTCGCACAGAAAATTACATTTAATTACATTTACTAAGAAATTACTTTTGTTGAGTCATTGTTTTTTTGTAAAAATAGAATAAATAAGTTTAAGTCCTGTAGAAAAAAAAAAAAAAACATTGTCGACTGACTTATAAATCACAAGGCGGGCACTGGTATTATTCTTAGAGAAATCGATATTATACTAATGCTTAAACCCCACTGAAAACACAGTAAAACCATTTTTGGGATTTATTATTATATTCGCAAATGACAAAGCATGGTGTGGAAGGTGTGAAAAAAAGTCCTGTGTTTAAATATTTTAGTTTAGAAAAAAGGCTACTGAAATGTAAAATTGTGACTTTTTATTTTGATGTGTAAAATGTACCCATCATGGAACTGTATGTGTTCTTGCACTATACTGTATTTGCCAATGTTTAAAAAAAGTATCAAACAGCTAGATTTAGTTAACATTTGTCAAAACATTCGTCACCTTCTTGGCACAAAGTAGCAGTAGAGGTTCAGCAGTAACAGGTATGTAAAGATTATAGCAGACCCCAAAATGACAATTCCTCCTGCTCCACCAGAGATGATCCACCAGGTCCGAGATGTGACTGACTGAAAAAGATCTGAAAAGATATAATAGTTGCGCAACACTGAAGCTGATTGGTTGTTTGCGCTCTGTGTTCCAATCACATTGCTTTGCTACTGATTTCAAAGATGAAGGAGCTGAAATTCCTCTGCAAGACTTTGGTGGAGTGACTCACTGTGCTTTTCTATGTAGAAAATACGGACTGTGTCAGTGTTTGACTCCACGTTGAAGAGCACCATTTCGTTATGACAGGAGAAGGTTTGTATTTCAGGGGTATGAATGAGCTCAATAGAAGAACAGGCCTCGTCACAGGTTTCGTTTTCCAACACCCTTGACAAAATGCACTGAACACAAGTCCTGGGTGGAAAAAATAACCAACAAATGACAAGCAATCAACAGTTCTTGATTACAGCATTCAGATAAAGGTACAATCTTTGTTTCAAATCCTCTGATAGTGGATGCTCTACCATGAAATCTTATACAGGTCAGAGTGGGGATTACAAAATACGATTTACAAAATGTACCCCAAACAGACATGTTTGGAGTCCAGTTTTAGCTCTTTCAGTGTAGCACTGGAACTACAGGGTTAATGTTAGTTGGTCAGCTAAATCCTTTCTGTAAGCACATTCTTCTCAAACTACGTCCAGTTGTTCAATGACTTGTCAATGTGGTTTAGAACACAATATGATTCACTATAAGCTATAAAAATACAAAACTGAAGCTGAAACAACACAAACACCACAAAACAACACAAACCTGTACTCACAATCCACCTCAGGAGTGGGAGAACTGATCCAGAATTAGTTCTTGTGACAATGGTTGGCATAAATAAGGAGGAATCTGATCTAAGAGCCCTGGTGTTGCCTAATTTACAAAACTGTAACGGTGGAGTTTTGTTTATTTTGTATAGTTCACAGTAATTTATACAGTGCCCTAAAACCTTCTCCTTTCCGAGAGAAGTTTTGGCTGAGTATTTTTACAAAAACAATTTGGATGACTATTGACTTTCAGTTTGTTAGAAATGTTAATTCATTTGATCTGTGTATAGACAACAAGAATGAAAGGCTCTTGGTGTTTTTGCTTTTGAATGCTTACCCATACTCAAGGCACGGATACAGAGCCTCAGTGCAGTGCTTGCCTTTGAAATTATGATGACAAATGCATAGATTACATTCACAGTCCCCATGGGCACTGCATAAACTGACATTTCCTGTTCGGCACTCATCAGTAAAGGTAGGACATTCACAGGCAGCTCCTTCATAGTTTGGGTGACACTCACAGGTCCCACAGTTACATCGCCCGTTACCTGCAGAGGATAACAGGAGGCCTAAATCAACAGATGAGCCAACAATTGTGTGACCATTCCAGTTGGCCCAACTGCTGATCAACATGATTCAAGCAGTCAAGACCTATTTACATACACTTTATGTCCAAATGTTTGTAGACACCTGATCAGCCAACATTTTTTTCACAATTAAAGGTATTTTAAGGGTAAAGGGTAAAGGTTAGTCTTCTGGGACAACTTTACACTAGATGTTGGAAGATTGCTGTGAGGGTTTGACTGCATTCCGCCATAGGAGCATTAGTGAAGTCAGGTACTGATGTTGGATGTTGGATGATTAGTTATAGTTTCACAAACACCAGTCCAGTTCATCCCAAAGGTACTGGATGGAGCTCCATCATTTCAGAGAATGCAGCCCCACTCCTCCATAGTCCAATTCTGCGGGGCTTTGTACCCCCCTAGCTGACGTTTGGTATTGTATGTGGTGATTTTATTCACATGTTCAGCAGCTCCAGAGTGCCTGTTCTGTTAACAGTCCATTTAATGGAGATTTTATAAGCAGTATGTGTATAATTGAAGAAGTGTCAGCAACACGTGCACCTTAAGGAGCCTATTTCATGGCAAAACTAAATTACCTCACTTTTCTGAAATAACTGAGTTTGATGTAATATGTAAACATGTTCAAGTTTCAAAATATACTGTTCACTCCTCCATCTGTATGGAAACTAAGATGCAACAACATTGCAGCACATTTACATTTGTCAGACTACAGCAATTTAGCCCACTGAAGGAGATGTTATAAGGAGTGTTTCAGCTCAAACTGCTCTTTGACTGATGCGCAGTACAGGTCAGCCAGTCAGAACAGAAGTCATTTACATGCAGGGGGTCCTCGGGCTACCACAGTTTACGACGCTCACTCCCATAACTCATTTGGCTGCGCACAGTGGAGGAATATGCAGAATACGCAGTATACGCAGAATATGCAGTATACGCAGAATATGCAGTAAGGTGGTGTATGTGTGAGGGAGTTGGTGGCCCCAGTACTCCTAACTCTGCTATTTGGACTCATTTTTGTCATTTTTTCTGTTACTACAGCACATTGTACATTTATGTCCTTTTCCTTTTTCTGTGGTTTAGTGCTTTTATGTTTTAGATTATGATTTTACAGGTGTGTTAGGATCCGTAAGTGACTTTTCAACTAACACCAAAATTGGGGTTACATCACTGTCGAAGGAACGGATCTGAGTCGTAACTCGAGGACCCCCTGTATGTCAAACTTGAAGTAACAAAAACACCCTGTTTAATTGGAAGGAAGAAAGAGAATTAGGAAGATGTTTGCATAAAAAATAGGGGTGTTTCGCGATTAAAAAATAATCTAAGTAATTACAAGATCTCTGATTAATCTAAATTATTCGCACACATTTTTGCTGTAAAAGTATTTCAAAATGTAAATTAATTTTGGCAGATGAGTGAATGAATAATCAACATTACAGACATTCAATGTCTCTTTTATTTAATAACTGTTTTTGCACTGTTCATGCGCAGTAATGGTGACAGCAGTCAGAAATATGACCTAATATGTTGAGGGAAATAATGCTTCAGAAAGAATCATGATAGAACTAAGTCCATAAGGTGTAGTTTAAGGCAATGTACACACACGCACGGGTGCTCTGATTAATTATGCTGCCTTGTTGAAAAATGCTGCCTTGAAGCTTATACAGTTCATCTAGTTTATAACACTGATAATGATGAGAAATATGCAAATAATATGCATAATCCGAGAAAAAGGAGAAGAGGCTAGATAGATAGATAGAACTTTAGAGGTGCAGAGAGCCAGTTTATACAGTCAGGTTCTAACACTGAGAAATGCTACCATGAAGCAGGGTGTTCAGACGATTCATGCTACTCTGTTGAAAAATGCTCCCTTGAAGTTTGCCAGTGTCCCAAGGTAGCATAGATTCATGGACTTGTCACTGAATCCCAAGACTGTGGAACTGCACATGCGCAGAAGGGCACAGTAGCACATCTCAATGGGTAGCATGTTTCGGCAGAAGACCGGATCGGGTGTTTTGGTACATAAAACGCAACCTTGTAAGAGGAAAAATAAAATACAAGAAAAATGTCACACATTTTTCTTAAAGTAGATAAATTTACTCATCTGTTTTAAGGGTTGTTCGCATACTTTTAGGAGTACAATTTGGGATACATTACACCAAAAGGAGTACTATCAAAAACAATTAATAGATCACCCTAAGATCTTTAAATGTCGTTTGTGTTATCTGGAATAATGTCTTCCTTACCACCACAGATGAGGTTATTGTGGTAATTGCAGCTGCTGTCGTCACACTGACAGTACTGGCCTCTGTAGTGACCGCGGCACATGCAGTGACCACACAGGCAGGTCCCATGGCCACTGCACATTTGTGTGCTGTTAAGAGGTGCGCATAAAGCATCCATGGACAATATGGAGTCTACATTCTGCTGCTTCTCGCACTCGCACATCTGACCAATGTAGCCTTCGTTACAGCTGCACACAAAACACATGCATAAAGGTTTTGATGTAGCGTAGAAGAAGGTCATATTAATGTTTTCATTTAAAGAAACACTCAACCTCCATATGGGGCAAATAGAATACAATTGCTTATAATGGACAATGATTTAGATGCTTTTCTCTATATTTGATAAAAATCTAATGACTTCAAACACACTTGCGATTAAAACCACCACCCACACAAAAGTACTGCCAGTGGCTACAGATAGATTAGAAAGATTAAACTGAAAATGCCAAAGTGTCCCAAGCACTATCCATTGAAATATTCCTTGAGGATTTAAAAGCCTTTTTTCGAGAACCCTTTTGGCACTTTTATTTTTATGTGTATGCAGTTTTAACAGATCATGTAGAAAGCATTTCTGCATACAGTTACACTGGAAATGTATCTGTTCTGAAGTCATGAGCTGGGCTTTAAAGACAGTTAAAGGTTTAGACGGGGACCTGCCTGCAGACGCCACATGTGTATGTTCCGTTCCCGTGGCAGTCAGGCGAGCGCTCCTCCGTGTCACCGCAGTCGCAATCACAGATTGTCTCCACGGTTACAGAAAGCTCCTCATTAAGGCCTTGGGGTTTGATAATGAAGGAACTGGTGCTGGAGAAACATACTGAACTGCTCACCGTGACTGTGAAATTAATCTGCAATTAAACAACACCCTCTTAGAGCACTGTGAGCAACTTGAACAGTGTAGTTGAAGATTTACTTTTACAACAGCATTCATAAAATCATCACAGTCTGAGCACCTAACAACAGCACCTAAGTGCAAAAAATGGATCTAAAAGTGCCAAGGCTCCATCAGTTTTAATTATATTTGTTTATTATTATCTTAAAAAAAGACGTGCTAGTTTTTTGGTTATTTTTTAAATGTGAAAATCCAAAACAAAGCATGGCATGTTGTTTGTATGCATTTCACTGCTATGTAAATACAGGGACATGTTCAAAACAACGGAAACAATGGGCAAAATACTGACACACATTGACCCTTTTACCAGAAAAAATATTACTAAACCAGTGCACTAAAATTATAGTCTGTAGCTCATTTGGTGCTGCACTGTTCATCAGCCACCCTTACTCCACCCATGCATGGAAAGGGACGACTATAAAATACTATTTGAGGGGTAGACCAATCTCAGAACAGCAATGATACCAATAGTGTGTGTAGAGCTGGGCCAGAGTTTGGCAGGCACAGCAGTGTTACTGTGAAGATTTCATGTGATGTTTCCATTATTTTGTACGCTTTCTGTATGACTCTTTCCAAAATAATCAAATCAAACTGAATCTGATATAAAGGGAAATTCAGGCCGATTTAACATGTCATTTGTTAAGTTATATAATTATAGGTAGTGCAGGCTCACCTGTTTAGAAGAATTTTTTTTGTTTTGGTGTTTGCATCCATCAGTATTTTGCTACAATACTTGGCATGTATTATGCATTATAGATTAAGACATCACACAGCGCTCGATCCTGATGGCTTGTAATATTTTATTTGATATTTATACATATCTAACACACACACACACACACACACACACACACACACACACATATATATATATATATATATTAGGGATGCCCAAAAATGATTTTTTTTGGACTGAAACCGAAAACCGAAAATGAGGAAACACTTGGGGGGCAAAGAATTAATGCTGGTTCGTTGCACACGGGTGATGCCATTTATAGGTCTGTACAATATTTACATGAAATGCCCCGATGGATCAGGTTCATTTCATTTTAACAGA
>JBBIGA010000132.1:28052189-28064249 GCA_037576975.1 Alestes dentex | reverse complement strand
ACTTGAATGATTCATATGAATGATTCAATTGGTCAGGTACAGGGACTGGAGTGAAAATGAGAGCCTTTAGATAGACTATATTTAAAAAAAAAAAATCAATAAAGTTAGGCTCCATGGAAGCAAAAATTAAGAAATGAGCAGTGACTCGAGGCTTTTGCACTGTACTGTACGCGTTTGTTGTTTCAACCTTTTTCACAGTACACAGTGAAAGGAAACAGCGTGCCTCTTGGAACAGCGTTGCTCTAGGATGCCACCAGCATATTAATCGCCAGCCTGATCTGGAATAATCTGCACCTGTTTCTCCTCTGGTTCTTCAGTAAGATGGCTTTTTGTGCTTGAATGATTCAACTGGTCAAACACAGGGACTGGACAGGGACTAGACTGAAAATCAGAACCTTCGAAAGTGTAGAGACTGTGTTAATAAAATACAAGAAGGTTTGGCTCTTTGGATGGAAAACATAAAGAAATGGGGGTGGCTCACAGTACTGTAGGTGTTTATATTTGGTCCAATCATTTACACAGTACACAGTGAAAGCAAACAATATTCTTCCAGGACATTGGTGCAACACAAATAACAAAAACAGAAACACCACAAGCATATACCAATAGAACAGGACAGGAATAAAGAGAGGGTGTGAGTTTTCGAGAGAAGTGTTTTTATCTGTGAGAGAATCAGGCCAACGGCAGCTTTCAACAGCCTAACCCCTCAATACACTGCACTTTCTGATAACGACAGATAAAACGGCTTACCAGCTCACTACACAGATGAAATAATGTGTTTGCAAACGCTTAAATACTTACTAAATATCCGCTAAACTGCCTCAGGTCTCCAGCCTGGTCTTCAGAAGAAAACCCCCCAAAATTGTTGTTTTTCAACCACACAACTCTGACTTGTTGATTTCCGGGCTGAACAACAATTTGTAAAAAGCTCCCCTCCCCATTGGCTGACACGCTCCTCCCGACGACCAATCATTGAGCTGTATCAGAGCTGCTATGGAAACCATGATGCGGCTTTTTAAACACGTGGTTTAATGGGGTCTTAATAGCCGTTGTTAGGGGCGGGAAAATTACACCATATGGACAAAAGTAATCGGACATACCTCTTATTTATTGAATTTAGGTGGCCCCTTTCTTACTGTGAAGGGCAACTTTAATGCTTCAGTATACCAAGTCATTCTGGACATCGACATGCATCGACATGTTTGTGGACACACAGTTTGAAGAAATTCCAGCATGACTATTCCCCAGTGCACAAAGCAAGCTCCATAACACATCTGGGATGAACTGGAACGGAGACTGCGAGGCAGTCCTTCTTGTCCAACATCAGTACCTGATCTCATAAACATTATACAAAACGAATGGGCGCAAATTTCCACGGAAACTCCAATATCTTATGTAAAGAGTGGAAGCTGTTATAGCTGCAAAGGGGGGGGGGGGTCCTTGTTGATGTAATGGTCACGTGTCTCAATACATTTGTCCATATCGTGTACCTACAATCACAATGCTTTGATTTTTTGTTTTTGCCCCAGTATAAACTCATTTCAAGTTGACACTCCAATTTGATTCTTCATGTGGATGTAAAAAGCTGAATTTCTTGAAATTTTCAAAACTCCATATCACAGTGATTCAAAATGTTTGTCATACACACTCATACACATTAAACACTCAGAGAAATATAATCTTGAATTGTCCCTTAGACTTAGAAAATGGAATTAGTGAAAGTAAGTGAAAGTAATAAATCAACAAATGTACACAGACTATGATGTTTCTTGTGGCTATTTGCACTGGAAAATATGATACAGAAAATGGCAAAAAAAAAAAAAAAGCAGAAAGTGGCAAAATGACATGATATAGTCTAGGCCAAGGAAAAACTAGCTCCCATCCTAATATACCATATATACCCCTTCAGTATTGGAGACAAATTCCAGTTCATTTAAAGCCTAGAACACAACACAAAAAAATCTGTGTGTGGAATGGCCTAAACCTGTGGAACAGTGACTCAAGTAAAAACACTTTTCCTAAAAACAACCTGAGTAGAAGCAGAAAACACAAGTTAAACCTTTATGAGAACTGTAATGTGATTTAGTCCATTTACCAGCAAAAACTGGAGTTTCTAGGAGCCCTTTGTCTAGATACTTTTGGTTTAAAATATAGTAGCACAGACCGAAGTGAGACTGAGGCGTGCAGAACAGGCCGTATGTTGTCAGCAGGGGAGGACAAAGCAGAGAAAGTGGAAATCTGAAGCCAAAATATGAGTGAAAGTTAAATATAAAGTGTCGACATGTTAACACACGAATATATATAGGCGAAATCCTAAGTTGTCTTTGTTGGTGTGTGGTGTGGTGACTAACAGGTGATACTGTCATTATGAGCAGTTTTATTTTACAATGATATTCAAATAAAGTACATATCATCTAAAAAATATACAAATATATATCAGTGTGACAGAATGAAATAGGGCAGAAGTTTTATCACTTTAAAAATAAAGAACCAGTTTTACCTGAGTACATGAGAATGAGAAAATGTAGTTACCACTTAACTCCCCTTATGAAAGCATCAATAGTGGGTCAATTTTCCTGTTGCATTACTGATCTGTAAACGCCTTTAACGTACACTTTAAATACTTAAATCTAACTGTGGGTTAAATACTTTTTGCCATATTACATCAGTAATTGCTGCTGCAGGGCCTCAAAGAGCAGTACAGCCATACACTACAAATGAGTCTCTGATAGCTTATGCAAGTGTACTTATGTCATTACGTGTATGGTATTTTATAGTGGCTAACAATGATGAAACAGTTGAAGATTATGATTAAACCAGTAAGCTCGGCAGACACCTTTACCTTTACACATCTGTGTAACAGTCGCTTTGTGAGCAATTTATTTGCTCATTTTATTTATGTGGTTAATACCCTTAAATCTGCTGTATACCTCATTTATCTATGTCACCTTCTGCATTTTCCCCTTCACACGGACTTAATATTTGTATAGTGACCATTCTGTAATATGTGAACACACCACAGCACAGCGTGAACAGCATGAAATTCTTCCTCTGCATTTAACCCATTCACCAAGTGAAGCGGCAGGCAGCCAGGAACATAGCGCCCAGGGAGCAGTGTGTGGGGACAGTACCTTTCTTGAGGGTACCTCAGAATGTGCCACTAGCAGTCTTGGATATGTCTAACAAATAGGGGAACGTAAATATGACAAAGATGCAAGCAATAACATACAATGTTAAAAAATATCCTTTAATTGAGCTCATTTGAAAAATCTGTTCAAACCTTTCAAATTATTAACCAAATTGCTGGCTAGGACAAAGTCAACATGTCTAATCCTCAATATGCAGTGGATTCAACTTGTACGTGCTTCAAAGTGGTGATACACTATTTCTGATGGTTTGTTTAATGCATTTCACCAAAAATGATATTCGAGATACAAAATAAACCCTGAGAGGAACTGTGTGTAAAACATGAAGACAAACTTAACACACAGAAAATACTTCAAATGGAAAAAACATCCAAAGATCAAACAGAACAAATATAACAGAGGTGATGACAGAGAAGCAAATAACTAAAATTCAAACGAGAAGTTTAATTGGTCTTAAGGGGCAGAAGAAATATACAACAAAGTAATCTTTTCCTCAAATTGACTGGGATGACCTAGCTTTTTTTCCTCAAATTGCCATCATAAGCACAATTTCTTTTCTTTCTTTCTTTCTTCTTCTTTTTTTTTACCACATTAACCACATAATTAGAACATGTGGGGAGGCCAGCTGCACAAAAAGGACATTTGAACTGGCCCACTTATCAGAGTTCTCATTTTTTGTCACACTAGTCAATGGAGGAGGGGGAAAAAAAGTTAAAATGATAAAAAAATAATAATTCAGATTTAGTAAGAACATATTCAACGCCTCTAGAATGAATATTAAAAAACTAAGATATATCAACATTACAGTTTATATTGGTGAGGGAGTAAAGCAGAAAGTGAACAGTAATAAACTGGCAAAATTATAGAGGACATTAACTTCATTATCACCTTACCAATGTCATAAACCATCAACCAAAAAATAACATTTACCCTATACAAATAAAAAGGTCTAAACAGCTTGCTGTTAAACTCTCACACATTTCCCAAAACAGTAAGGTATCTTTGTACAAGGTACGTTAAGAAAGATTTAAATGCAACAAACCTTTCCTTGCAGCTATAACAAAATTACACCAATTATGTACACTAAACTTGGAAGCCTCCCCCACCCCACCCCCAGACCTCGGTCATGACATTCTACACAATTTCCTTTTTAGATGCATTACCATTTTCACTAAAGGTACCACACCACTCCTGCTGGTATCAGCCGGCAGAAACTACATTTAAACAAATAAATGGAGGCAAACATAGAAAACGAAGAGCAAGACAACATCAAGACATCCTACTGTCTGTGCTGAGTGACTATAAATGTATATTTACAGAGATGACATTAATCAGTAGAAATACATTATAGGACTATGATAAAACAGTACATAAAAGCAAACTGTGACAAGTGAGCATTAGAACATACATCATTAAAAGGTGCTGAGGGCAGAATACGCTTAACTGTTTACATTTGTTTGATGATCAAAGATCTTTAAGATGCTCTTAAACCCCATCCTCCTATGGAGTTTTCTCCACTGGATTCTTCAAAAACTCTGCTGAGCACAAGGTGAGAAACCTTATTTGCACTGAATGTTTGGGTGTTTGTTGATGATGACATTTTACACATAGACAACTGTCAGATCTTTTATGCTTGATAGAGCACTGAATCTGTATAGCATCTTCCAAAAATGAGAAGAAAAAAAAGTGTTCTTTACTGCACCCTCTGAGGGACAGCATTACATTATATTTGTTAACAGCCCCAATTCAGCTTTAGCCTTCATTACTATAGCAGTAGTCCTGATGATTGAAATGGCCATGAATTCCTCAGTGTCATCTGAGGTCAGTACAACTTAGCTGTGGGACTGAGTGGAGCAACCCGGCGAATTACACGCAAAAGAACGAAGCTGTCCTCATCTTTTTTCTACAACTACTTGACTTGCTACAAGAAAAAAAGCTGCACATTTTAAGCATACTCATCCGTCCTCAAATACCAAGTTACTACGACTTGCCCAATAATCACCTGGAAAATGTACCACTGCTAGAAAGAACAGGGCTACACAAGTAAATGCACCAGTATTGTTACAGTAATGAAGACTGAAGCCATATCTGCACTAACCTCTTAAGTGCTTTGTAGCTTGTAGTTATTGTTTTACAATACACAAATAGCATGTAATAACAGATTAATAAACTGATGCCTAAAACATTAAATAAATGAGTAATAAAAAAGCATGCTAAAAAAGAGGAGGTAATGAGCTTAAATGATGAATAGCACATTTTATATGAAAGTCACAATCACAATAGTCAAATCAGTCATGCCGTCCTTTGTTCTGTCACATTCAGTCTCACAGCGTCTTTCTGCCATCTCTTACAGCCAATCTGTACTCTTTTATTGTCCTCTGTACTCCTTTGCCCCCTTTCTTCCCCACACATCATCACTGTCTTTTCCAAAGTCCCCTCACAAAAGAAGCTTGCCATTACGATGTATTTTCAGAATCTTTCCCAGTCTCTGTTTAGCTGTAGCAAGTCCTTTCTTTGGACGTTTACCTATGAAGAGAGAGAGAAAAAAAAAAAACAAAAAAACAGTACTTGGTACAGTTTAAACACACAAAGATTTTTCTTTTGTCCATTAACTGTCACATCAACACATGCTGCCTACCATATATGGTGAAACCATGCTAGTTTGATTTCATGTAACACAAAATATTTATAAATAGCAGGACAGCATCTTCAATTACCTTGTCCTGCTCCAGCAGACCCAGGACTTGCCAACCCAGCAGGTGAAGGTGTAGAGGGGGAGTAGCTGCTGCTGTTTTGGGGTGAAAGAGAGGGTCGTCTTGAGGTCAGGAATACCCCTGGGGCCATGGCAGCACTTCCTCTGGGACCACCTGGGCCATAGGGTCCAGCTGTGTACTCATGGTCCAGCAGGCTGGCGGAGTAGACCTCCACTCTCCTCTCCTCCGCGATACAGTCCACTGTAGGTTCGGGGGGCAGTGGGGGGGACATTGGACTGGAGTCTGCCTGTAGCTGGAGCTGTGATGCTGCTGTGTGGGCTTTCTCTTGAGGGGCCTTCTTTTTTGTGTATTTTCTCTTGGCTGTTGTCTTCTGTTGCTGCTAATACCACATGAAAAGAAGAAATTAAAATATTCCAAGGTTACCTCTACAGGCAGCACTGCTTTCTGAAAGCCTGTCTGTGTGTGGCAGCACAATGTTCACCTGTTGGGCCAGCTTGGCAGCAGCGGCAGCAAGCCCAGTCTCTACCGATGCCACTCTGACGCCCTCCCTCACTGGTCGCTCCTGCTTGGGCAGGGTGGGGGTCACGCGAGCTAGGATTAGAGGAACAGACAAATATTTCATCAGTTAAATACAGATGAGGCAATAAAAGAAGTCATGGCTAAAATAAAACAATAATAAAATACTTGTTATTAGCTGGTACCTTTAGGACTCCATGGTGTATCATCCCAGTTCCTCTTTCTCTTCATTTTTGACTTCATTGTATGGTCCTCTTCATCTGACTCTAATGAAGGGTACACTAAAAAAAAAAAAAAAGAAATATCCAAAAAAAAAAAAAAAAAGAGAAAAGAAATAAATTAAACTAAATTACATTAAGGAACAACTTAAATATTACAAGGATCTACAATATGGAGACAAACACAACTCTGGCCAAAGCTCACCATATTCAGAGTCTTTGAAACAGGTGCCCAGCGTCTCCTGCTCATCTGGACTCTCCTCGTCGCTTAAGTGCCTGGCAGGCCGTTTGATGGGCCGTTTGCCAGGCCTCTGAATGGTGGCCTTCTTCTCACCCTTTTTCTGAGCACCACTCATCCATGTACCTCTCCTGCCTTTTTCATTCATGACCACCAGCCCCTCAACCCCACCAGTTACGGAGAGAGGAGAAGAAGAGGAAGAAGAGGAAGAAGAGGAAGAAGAAGATGAAGATGAAGAGGAAGAAGGAGGGTTGGCCATGGAGAGCATGCCCTGGATGGCGTCTCGGGTGCTGGGAGAAGCTGGAGCTTCCTCACTAAGTGACAAAATGAAAAGTAAGCACTGAAGTTCTTACTAAATAACATGTACACTTCTCACTTTTTCTTCTCTAATGTACTTTATTATTTCAGCTAATCTACTGATATGTCAGTCCATTTTTATGTTTCAAGTAAATAACATGTATTACCAATTACTAAATAGATTAAAGCAAGAGAAAGATATAGTACATAGTATACCTGAGAGCTGGGTCCAGGCCAGCCACCTGTTTGCTGGCCTTGAGTAGGTCAAGAATTCCTCCTGCTCCACCCTTCACCCCCTGCACAGCAAGCATCTCTTCATCTGTGGTGTAGTCCTCCTGAGGAAAACAAAAACTTATAGGGTCGGTTTCCCGGACAGGGATTAAGCCTAGTCCTGGATTACGTAGAGCTGTGAATAGAGATTTTCCACTGAAGAGGAAAGGGCAGTCCAAGACTAGGCTTAAACCCTGTCTGGGAAACCGACTACATTATAGAAAGCCTGAGAATTTACCTCAATGTCAAAGTCCACCTCCCCCGGTTCTCTGACTCTGTGTGGGTCAGTACATGGTTTTGCCCGAGGTAGTTTTCTTGGAAGACCTGCTGCATAGCAATATTGTTATGTATTGATGCAAATTGTTAGAGTTCTGAAAAATCTGAACAGGATGACAGAAAAACTTGACATGATCCTACCAGCAAGTTTTTTCTTGCTGGGTGCTGTTGGCCTGCGGCGAGGAGGAGGACTTTCATCAATTTGAAGCTCATCTTCAGAATCAAAGTCTGAAAGAGCTGAGCTGCTTGTTAGAGGCTGAAACTGAGCGGGACGTCCAGCTCCATTAGCGTTGTTTGAACGTCCCCCCTTCTTCCTAAAAGGACAAGTACAATAGAGTCACACAAAAAGCCTTAAAAAAAACCTCAAGTACTAAACTAGATTAGAGGGATACTACCTGTCATCTACAAAAACTTAATCATACCCTTGTATTTTGCCATTGGTCAGGACTAGTTTCAGCTTGCTCTTTTTAATCTTCCCATCAAAATCAGCAAGACAGGCACCAGATAGATCCATCTTTTAGAGAGAGAGAAAGAAAAGCAAACAGTGATAAAAAGTTTATAACTTACAACCCATGACATTTTAAGTCCAAAGTACATAATAAAAGTGAGTCTTTTGGTACATTTTCTCTACCTTGCTCTTGTTCTTGGGCTTATTTGCTGGCTGGAATTTCTTGAGGGTATGTTTAGTATGAATCTCAAGCATATCCAGCTCTCCTGCCTCTGTCTTCATCTCCTTCCCTTTCTGGCCCTTCTTTTTGGCCCCAGGGGGGCCTACACCCCCTCCTCCAGCCACATCCTTAGCTTTGGGGCCCCTCTTTTTACCTGGGGGTCTGCCAGAGCTGAGAGGAGCAGTTAATGGGGCTTTGGGATGAGGAGAAGGAAGGCCTTGTGAGCCACCAAAGGGAGCACCACTTCTGCCGATGTTCTGCTGGAAAATATCCTAAAAAGAGACAAACACGCACAATATGTGAGTCAGCGGTGGGCTTACAATTATACATCAAGGAAATTCCAAAAGGTTCTCCCTAAATGCTTCAGTAAAAAGACTGACACACACCTCCACAAGTCGTATCTCTTTAGCAAGGTCCTTCACCAGCTGCTGTGTCTTTATAGTCTCAGGAATCTCATCCTCATGTTCAGCCAAGGACTAAAAGACAAATGAACCCATATCCACTTAACAAACACTCAGCAGTTCCAAAGAAATTATTCTTGATTCACAGCGTAAGTTTTTAGACAAAAATGGCATTGTGGGCCAAGATGTACCTCAAACTGACACGTATCACGTAGAATGGCAAAGACAGTAAAACAACTTCAAAACACAGACCATAAGTTAAATTGTCTTAATACTATTTTGATTAACTTTATAGTTTTTTTGACTACCTCTTTGCGGGTCCAGCTTCGGAAGGCATTATTAAGAGCCTTGGCTCCATTGACTAGGTAAGCAGCAGGATGCCGACGATTTTCCCTTAAACCTACAACAAACACAACAGCATGTGTCAACAGAACAGCACTAGCCTGGGTTGATGCGATTTAGTAACTGTTATTGTAATTTAATCTGCAGACAAAAGCCTGCCTTTCTGAAAAGCATAAGATGCCCACATAAATGACTTCATGCCCACACAGGTAATATACAACATTTGTCCACAGTTTATGCAAAAATCACTGCCAACCTCAACATGGATAATTTCAGGTAGCAATCAAAACAATGTAAACGATTAAACATTTCTGAACAAATATTTGCTTACCTCTGAAGGTATCAAGCAGGTGCTTGCCAACATACCAGCACACAGTCTCAAAGTTAGGAAACTTAAACAAATCTGCCGTGCTGAGCCTCTTCTCTATTTCATATGCCCTGGCAAAGACGACAAACAGAACAGTTAGAAACAAAAATGTTTAATGCACTCATATTTTACATGATGTGCACACCTGATGTAACATAATGTACTAAAACAACAATCCTAATATCTCAAAAAGGGGACACATCTTACCGAAGCTGCATGTCAATGTTGAGGCTGTGAAGGAAATTGCCACCAAATGCCAGGCAGTCAACAGGAGTGAGAACTGCATGGATCCAACCTGGCAGATGCCAAAAAGACCACAGACAATCAAATATTTCTATCTTCATGACTCAACTGCTGAACTGATTGTCATCATTGACCTACATTTCTGTTCAATAAACAGTTGTGAGTACAGAAGAGATAAAATGTCTTTGGATCCACGGGATAAGCCATAAAATTGTGCAATCCATGGACTTCCCCATTCATCTTATCAGCTAGAAACAACTGAACTAAGAACACTATTCCTACAAATATGCACTTTGACCTAAACTGAATTTAAGACAAAGAGCAAATAGGACCAAATATCTTTTATGCACTGCAATAAGAACACAAACAAACAAAAAAGACTGCATACCAGTAGGGATAAAGAGAGTATTTCCTTGCTTGACTGAGCATTTATAGCACATGTCCACTTGGTCCCCAAAGAAGAGTTCATTTTGATTGGAAGAAGAGCTCCAGCGCTCAAACAGGGCCAGGTTGGCAGCCGTCGGACGGATCAGGTAGAAGATCTTCTCACCCTGAGACAAGAATGTGCATGATACTCACCGGTCTTCTCACTTCATATGTTAATATCCTAACTTCTCATTCATACTAATTGACAGATAGACTGTCAACTGTAGTTGTTTAACTATTATTAAATGAACATGGCATACTCGCAGCACATGGTACCACACAGAGGTTCCACCAAAATCAATGTGGAAGTCTGTGTAGCTGTCCTTCACCCCCATCAGGCAGTACTTTTGCACATTTGGCCTCTCAAACACAGACTCTTCGGGCCAGAGGTTTTCCACCCATGACAGTTTCCTCACAATTTTTGGTGTCTCTACCAGATTAGACAGCCTAAAGGCATAGAAAGCTTTGAGTTAAACATCTGATTAGGTCCACACATTCAAGGACAAGTTAAAAATGCACAAAATCATACCTAGTATCTGAAAACTCCAGGCTTATCACGTTGAGCACTCTGTCTCTGTTGGGGCTGTTATAGAATGCAACAAAATCCCCAAGTTTCATCTTCAGGTCTGCCTGACGGATCACGTCAATCACATCAATTTCCTTGTCACTTCCTACGAGATGAGAAGCATTTCATTAAAAGTGCATTGGTTGCTGTCATTCTCTCAAAAGTATTTGGGTAAAAAAATTGAAGTCCCATGAATACACAAAACTATGACAATGTAATGAGAAAAATTACATTACTGCTAACAGCTCTAGGCTACATTTGGAAAGCAAGTAATTTACCAATATAGTGCTCAACATCAGAGACAGAGAAAGATGATGGAGGCAGGCTCATGCCCAGCCCATCCCTCCTCAAGACCAAGACTGGAACACTGAAGGAGCGCTCCTCTAGAAAGTCAACTGTCAGTTGAGCTCCTGTCGGCTTGAGAAGGACCTCATCAGCACTAAAAGATTAAACAATAATAATAACAGACACTATCACGCTTTTCCTTCAGCTTTTACAACTTCACAACTCTATTAATTAACATGTCTCAACAGAAACAGCTACGGGAATCAAAAATTAAACTACTCAGCTACAAACACCACAAACTTCTATTCTTAATAATGGCAATATAGCCTGTTCAGAATATTTAAAATAAACTTTACACTAGTGATAAATTAAAAAATACCTTGGAAATGTCCGGCTTCTTAACTCTCTAACAAACTGAGGACTCCCAGTTTTCACAGGCCGCCCTGATTCTCGCCCACTTGCTACACTTTCAGACTGCTTAGGGGCCCCACGTCGTTTACGCACTTCAGGAAGAAAAATGCATACAATTATACAACAGAAAATGTTGCTTTCTTGTAGACCTGCTATGAGACAAACCTAAACAGCATGAACCTTTGAACGAGAACTTCCTAAATCTATTAGTAAAAACATTTACATTTTTACTAGAGAAGCTGTACTAGCGACAAATTCTTACAATAAAAAGGAAAAAAGTAGCACTTACTGACAGAGGGTCCATGTGTCACCTGACAGTTAGGGCAGTGATACAAGTCAATTTCTGCTGCTTTATCTTCTTCAACTCCAACACAGCTATAACAAAATATGACTACTGTGAGAACCATTCAGTATATAACGTGAAATGCGAGACAGTAGTAAGTAGGGATGCACCGAAATGATTTTTTTTGGACCGAAACCGAAAACTGAAAATGAGGAAACACTTAGCCAAAAACCGAAAGATTATTATTAAATTATTAAAAGAATAAATCTGTTACAAAACTATGCAAATGTTTATTTAGTATTCAAACAATGCACAACATAAAATAACATTTGAAATAAAATATTTTACTTGGCCCCACTCATGAATAGCCTAAAAGCAAGATAGCTGAAATATT
>JBBIGA010000132.1:28040872-28051912 GCA_037576975.1 Alestes dentex | reverse complement strand
AAAATAGTGTATTAAAACAAAGACTGGCATAGCCCATATATTAACTGTAATCACTGGAAAACTTTCTTGCCTTTTCAGAAACACAGACGGAGTGGGTTTGCTCGAAGGGTCTTGCCTCTTCTGTGCTTCATACTCTGCATGGCGATTGGGATGTTTTGTTTTTTTATGACAAATTAAACCCGACGTCGAGAAAGTCTTTGTGGATGCACGCCCTCTAGAAATTTCGGCACTGCACGCTTTACAAACGCGTCATCCCTGTTTCGGTCACGTAAAAAAAATTTCGGGTCGAAAGGGAAAATGCATTTTTTGCCATTTTCGGAAGAAAATTTTCAGTGGCTGAATATTCGGTGCATCCCTAGTAGTAAGGTTTATGAAGTACAAAATAAAAGATCACACTCACCTCCCATGAAACCAGTCTTGACAAACATCACATTCGATCATGAACCGTGTGACATCGTAAGGAAGTCGGCATAAGCAGTACACGGGAACAGATGCCATACTGAACTTGTGGGCAGACTATTTAAGCACCAGAAGAGTATAAATCTCAAACTTGTTCTCCCTTTAGGTAATGCAGAGTGCTCAGTTGTAGGTGTGCACAGTGGTCCACCTCACTGTTTAGTATTAAAACTCCAGTCAGTTGTGGTATCACAGTCACATTCACTGCAGTAAGTTAGACTAGAAAATATTGCAGGGGCAAACGTCTGCTTCTGATGGCTTAAATAACCACTGCAGTCAAACTCCGCAGCAGACACATGCCTTGACACCTGTTGAAACAGTGATTGAACAATTCAGGGCAGAATCCTTTCAGTTCTTTAGAAAAATGTGAATACACTTTATGTATGAAAACGTAAAGTACACTTTAATTACTGCGCACATAAAGTTACACTATATTGCAACCTCATCTCGCACTTTTTGGTCTGCATGGTGAGAAAAACAATCAGTTAACTATGAGAATTAAGCCTTTGACCAGGGGATAAGTCTAAATGTGCAGAATGAAGATATGCAAATCAAATTTGTTGAACATAATACGCTACTCAAAAAGTTGTTGTACACGTACTAACCATGTGTTGCCACTCTGGCCAGTGTAAACACTAGCTGGCCGTCACTTTTGAGTGACGGTGTCTCAAATTCCACAAGAAATTAAAAACCCGTGATAATTAGTAAAAATAAGACGAAAAACGTTGACATTTTAATTTACTTGAAATGGTCAGCGGCATGCACTTACCGGGGCTGTCATTATCTTGATGCAACCCACCAGTTAATATTAGCTATACAGTCTAACTAAAGTGAACACAATAAACACGGTAGCCCCGGCTAACTGAGTTAGCAAACAATTAGCCACTCAACGGCTTTTTGCTAGCTAGCTAGCACTAAGGATTGTAAACATAAGCGCACAGAATTATAAACTGTAATCAAATTCGTGTTTATTATTCACCAGTGATGCCAAAAAAAGACAGAAATGCTTTAAGAAAGAGGGAAATGTAAAAATATCTTTTAGCTACGAGGTCGGTAGCTCAGAACGCAGCTAACATGCTAACTAAAGTGCCCTACGCACGAACGGATCTATTTATCGGCTAACTTTTAGTTTAACGTCAAACTTAGATACACAACTGCTAAACTACAGATAGCAGAATATTTTATAACCAAACGCTGTAAAATGTACGTCGACGTGAGGCTCTCTGGCTCCCGGGCTTCTTCAAACCAAAACAGACAAAAGACTTGGCGCAAAGTCTCCGCTGTCAAGTCTTACCGAGTTCAGAGTGTCGCCCGTTGACCGAGGGCCGGCAGCGTCATAGCGGTCGGAGTCGCTCAGAAAATCCGAGGAGCCGTGAGGCCTAGTTTAGAAACACTAAGCTGCTTTCCGGGCGAGCTGTTCGCATCGCTTCTCACTGGTTTCGCTCATTTAGAAATGAAAATCGAAGAGTAATCTGCCCACAGGTTACAAGAAGAGGTGTCAGAAGAAGTGCAGAGCGTCAACTCTGTTCAATTCGCTACATAAACATGGGTGACTGAGAGTCTCCATGTCAACACATCCGCACAGCGCCCGCTGTCTGCAGCGGCTGGACCAGGATCAGCCAGATACACCCAGCCTGAGTCACCCGGAGTAACGGGCTGGACCAGGATCAGCCATACACCCGGAGTAACGGGCAGGACCAGGATCAACCAGATACACCCAGCCAGAGACACCCGAAGTAACGGGTAGGACCAGGTTCAGCTCAGATACAGTCTGGATTAACGAGCAAGACCAGGATCAGCAAGGTACATCCGGAGTAACGGGACTGGGTTCACAGCTCCGCTCTCCAAACAGGGGGCGTTCTGTAATAACTCATCTACATCTTGTGAGAAAACCGAAACAGAACTAATAATTACCCAGCACAAACACATTACAAGTATTTAATGAGATATAATTCTATAATGACAGTCTTTTCTACAACTCACAACTTTCTGTGAGAACAAATACATAGTCAGACACACTATATTACACCAACAGGGACTTTGCTTTGAAATACACAGACTTTAATAAGGAGTTGGTCCACCTTTTGCAGCTATAACAGCTCCACAGCTTCTACTCTTCCTTCCTCTAGATTTTGGAGTGTTTCTGTGGGAATTTGTGCCCATTCATTCTGTAGAGCATTCAAGAGGTCAGATATTGATACTGGATGAGAAGGCCTGTCTCGCAATCTCCGTTCCAGTTCTTCCCAAAGGTGCTGGATGGGGTTGAGGTCAGGGCTTCCCAGCCTGGGCCCTGGAGGCCTGTGTGCCCTGCACATTTTAGTTTTCTTTGCACTTACATAACCACTTTAACTGTGGGATAGCTTGTTAATTAGTTGAAAAGATGTTTCAGGTGTTTTGGAAATATAGAAAACGCTCTTCTTGCAGAGCAGGGAGGCCTCCAAGGCCAGATTTGTGAACCACTGATGTGAGCTATAAACCCATGCAATGATTTCTGAATAGCTATGTGAATGAAAAGCTTGTTTCAGGAGATTTGAATGCCAAATATAGAATACAAGAAGTTACTGCAAAAAATAGGATTTTAATTTGTGCCTATATTTGCAATGATGTAGTTTATGACAGAATATCCGGGATTATCCAATATCCAAATATTAGGATGAATATCCAAAGGATTAGGATGAATAATAAAAAATATACTGTTACGAATAATGGCTTTATCTTTAATTAAGAAGTATGCAATATGCAGTATGGAGAATGTGTGTGGAATCTATACCACATGGAATGTCCAAATTTGTCCAGTAGGGGGAGATGTTTGCAAAGCATCTGATTTAAACCATGACTGAAAATTTCAGAAAATACAGGAATCTCAGTAATATGGCAGTAACTCACTCTCAAGACCTACTACCACATCACCAATAGCATGTTGAGCATACCATCCTTAGTTTCAGGTGTGCAGTCCTGAAGTGCCTCTCATTGTCGATCAGTTGTCGTGTTTTATCATGAACTTACGAAAAGCTTTCAGTTTTTTGCAGCACGTTTTTGAACACACCCTGTCCTCTTTTCTATGGGTGATACAACAGACAACCATTCCAGGTAGTACAGTATTAAACCACAGACAGAGAATTCTAGTACTCAGCAAACAGATCACCTTTCTGAATATTACACATGTCTGAATACAAAATTTTCACTCTTTCCAGAAAAAAAGATCACAAAATAGTGGGCTTTTTGCTCATATCTCTCTGGGATACCACAGGACAGCTTTCTTTCTGGTATAATTGAGCATAATCACTCATTCCTTTTTCATCTGTGAATCACTGTGCTGTGAAAGAAGCGCAGTAAGAAATGTAACACATGTAGCACACCATCTTTAAATTAAATGGCCTATATGATGGAGAATAATATTTTCCTAACTTTTTGAATAAAATGGTTTGCTGTGTAATTGTTTTTATGATGTCACAGAAACCAACTCATTTACATAAATCTGCCTATTCAGGCTGCAGCAGTTTAGTACATTCACACTGAAGTTATAAGGAGAGTTTCGGCCTTGACTGTTTTTTGAATAAGACACAGTGCAGTGAGGCCAGTCACAACAGAGCTTATTTTTATAAATCCGTCTTAAAGGTGCAGTAACAAAAACAGCTTGTTCAATTCTAAGCACAACTCACCATGCAGCAGACTAGGTGAAACACGTGTGTTTAAGCACCAAAACGCTGGAGTTTGAGATTCCTCATTTAGGGTCTGGGCCCTTTAAACATATGTTTACAACATAAAGCCAAAATAATGTACTGATAAAGGTCCTTAATTACTCAATAAAATATTTAAGTTTCCCTTCTCCATAAATCAGTAATTACTTTTTTACATGATAATATCCCTGTGTTTACATTTTTCATTGAATTTTCTAATCCCTGAAAAGGTTATGTGTGGTTTGTTACTGTTTAGCTAAATCTATTTGAAATGTTGGGCCTTTAAACAGATTGCTTATTTGGTAGATATAATTGATAGTAGCAGTAATACTTTAAAGTGAAATCTTTATAGCTTTACCACACTAGAGCAGCCTGCTGCACACTAACCCCCTTCGCCCGGTTAATGACCTGCAGCATTTCCAACCAAACTGGGTGCCTAGGGGTTGGCAATATGATCATATGTTATCATTAGAGTGATAAATTACATCATACATTTTTTTTAAAAAAAACATTAACATGTGTATAAAAACAGATTTAGATCAATTACAGAGAGTCTGTCTACAACAACAGTGTAACTGTTTAGCAACAAGCTGATTTGATATCAAGACTATTGGGCAATTATTCATTTATTTTTTATTTATTGTTATATATTTTTTTCTCTTTCATTAAGTAGTTTAGTTTTGAAATGGTTCAGCAAAAAATAAAACCCAAAACTGATTTGCTGTTTTTTATCCTTTGCAACTTGTTCGCCAAAATCAAATATTTTGATATCATGACCATATATAATAAAATTATTCTGTTATAGTTTTGCCTTATTGTCCCCACTATTTCACATCAGGTTGCTCTCACCGGCTTGGGATTCCAGACTCAGCGCTGGTGGCCGAGGCCCGGCTTAGGGGTGGGCTGGCTGAGCTTCAGCAGTCCGCGCCCCCATCATGGATTGATGAATTGATTGCAGTGCTGCTGCCAGTGTGTCTGTGCCCTGGGCGAGGGCGCCCCGGTTACGAGAGGGAATCCCAGCAATGGCACCCGCTGTGGTGCCGCAATTGTGCACGGCCTGCAGGGGGCCTCGGGGGCTGGCAGCCCCGGGAACAGCCCTGACCCACATACTGCTGTCACACCCCTGGAGACATGCACTGCGAGGGCAGGCAGAGAGGTGTACAAGTGAGTGTGTGTGTTTGTGTTTCGGCATGTTTGTGTGTGTGTGTGTGTGCGTGGGTGGGATAAGCCAGGAAAAAAATGG
Source organism: Alestes dentex (assembly GCA_037576975.1). NCBI lineage: Eukaryota > Metazoa > Chordata > Actinopteri > Characiformes > Alestidae > Alestes > Alestes dentex. Next base: position 28,046,533 of record JBBIGA010000132.1, on the reverse strand, counting down.
GGGAGAGGTGGTGGGCACCTTATTGAGAGGATTTTCACAATTCCCACTGCTAGATTTTCCCAAGTTAGTGATTAACGCTGGCCCAGGGCAGTTAGAAATGATTAAAAAAAAAAAAAACCATGAAAGAAAAGAGACACTGCAAGCACGTACTGCTAAAAGCTCAGGTATAGCTAACTCCATCTGTTTCCATTGCACCATACTTTTGGAAAAGATTTATACCCTTCTGTGGTATCGTGTAATGTTACCAGCATAAAGACACAGATTATAATTATGTACCAAACCACAAAAAGGCTGAAATATATGGCATAACAGCCCCAAATCCCACATTACTTAAACTGAATTCTGAAAATAACCAAATAAATAATAAACCCAGCATGGACGCAACTTCTTCTGCAGAGTCACACCAGTGCTTTTTCTCGGTCATAGAGAGTTTATTTGGGCAGTTTTGTTCAACAGATTACTGTGTATATTCATACAGGCAGATACATTGCAGTAATGGAGGTCAAGCATCAACATAATAGAAAGTGGTTCTGAGTCACTTTGGAGAGTTTCTTGTTACTACTGATTAGTGTAGTGTACTAACACAAAACTCAGCAATGATTCAACAAATCTAGCAGTTCACTCTGAACAACAGTTTCTGATGGCAAAAGAAGAATGGAGTCTTGGGTGTTGTACGTTCAAATATTATTTGTTGATGAGGGAATTGTCCCACATCAATTGTAGATTGTTCAACAAAATGTATATAACTTAATATAATAAGCTTAGATGCAGGAGCCTTTGTGTACAGATTAGTGGAGAACCAACAGATGGACTTGCTGAGGAGACTTCTGCATCGTGCAGTGAGAAAGATGCCGTTCCAGACACAGTCCAGTCCTGTACAAAGCATCCTTGCTGCTTGAATGTTTGATTTTTAGATATAATCTCAGCACAAGCATCAATACAAAGCATAAATAATGTTGACAAAGCGTGTACAAAATATACAAAATATATGCTTTTATCAGCAGCAAGAAAAGAAAGATCATGACTGACAAAATGGCAGTACAAATTTCTTTTCCAATTTTAGATTAATATTCATTCACAGCACCAAGATACACACACAGACGCAATTCAAATTTAAACACAATGTGAAATTTAAATGTGAAGAGCAGAGCTGCACAATAGGTTGTTTCTTAGCTGCTACCACAATAATGACCTAACACTGATACCACAGAGGGCAAAAATATGCAAATAAATCCTCTACTCTATTACATTTTTAAATAATTGTGTGCTGTGAGGATCCTGGCCGCAATTTTGACTGAAAGCTTTTGTGGGTGTTTTGATATATCAAGGCATTCATGTAATCCAACAAAAGTATTACTGTGGTAATGCAAATTAACAAAGGCCAATCTTCCTATTATTGAGTCACCAATATGTTTTTAATATACTGCAAGACTGTAATTGCAATGTACAGAAGTAGTGAATAGAGTGCCTTAGAATCAATCTCTTTGACACTATAAGGATGCTGTAAGAACCACAAATGTCTGAAACACCTATACCAGTCACAGAGCTACAGAGAGGTACTCCTGCCCTGCCACTAAGGCCTATGCACAGCGTCTAATACGTACATGCAACAAATATAGCGAGTCAGCAGAGCACACTACCACAGCAGACAGGCATCATGCGAGAGCAGCAAATTCCTTGAGGTGTACAAATGAAGCTGTAATAGAATTGTTAAGACCACACCAGGCATGTTCTTCAAGTGGTGCACTTCAGGTAGTGCACTCCAACACAAACTGTGCAACCATCATAACAGTGCACAAGATATCATTCTGTCAAGGCAATGTGTACGTGCAGAGACAGGGGAGCAGTATCATCTAATATGTTCACATACAGAGGACTAACTGAGCCCTGCTCAAAGACCTAGCTTAGATGTACAAGCAGCCAAAGTACTACTACCACTCTCTACAAATTTCACCACTGACTTAAATGCTAATAAACACAGTGTATCACTGTAAATCTCCACAGCATTACTCTAGCAAAAAACATATAAAACTGAAACTCACTGGAACACATTTTTGAGTCTAGCATTTCTTGAGTCATGCTCCTAATATTGTCCAGTAATCAGAACCCAATCTCTGGAATTGATCAAGGACATTTGACTTCAATTCTTTTGCCACACTTAAAAACCTTCTGTCCAAGTGGAACAAGGTTTTAAGCCACTAGGGCAGTGTGTTCTGATAGTTTAAATGACCTGCATTTAACACTAATGACTATATGCCACAATAATAATAAAACTCAGGGCAGGGTCATCCCCTAGTAGTGTTTCACTCATTTACAGGGTACATATAAGATGTTTTTTGATAACTGAATCCCTTCGCTTCACAATTCACATGAGAGCCAAGCACCTTTCATGTCATTAACAAAAGATGAATGTCATGGGCATGTGCTACCTATCTTTTGTGATTGCTGTCATAGCAGATTCGTCAGAATGAGAAAGGGGTTTAAAGTGACATTTTTACAAAGTGAAAAAACACTGATGAGTGGAGCCCAGGCTGCACAGTAAAACTCTGGTCTGGCCTGGTCTTTCCACTCTCGTCTTGTAAACAGAATAAAAGTAACTCCAACCCTCTGGCGCTCCCTGATGAGCTGCAGCTCAGATTCTTTCTCCTCCAGTTCGCTTCACTTCTTGTTCTTGAGCTGGTTGGCCAGCCAGTCTAGTCCTTCATACAAACCATCACCACTGGTGGCGCAGGTGGCCTGGATGTACCAGTTGCGATGACGGAGCGAGTGAAGACCCAGCTTATCCGTGATCTCTGCTGCATTCATGGCATTTGGCAGGTCCTGTAAAGTGTCATAAAGAAAAGGATGTGAGGCAGGTTTCCGATACTTCAAACTTCATAATAAACAAATTAGGAATGCTAAACAGGATTGTATGCACAATAACTAACTATAAAAAAATCTGTTTCTAAAATTATTTTTTTTTCAGTAACAAAGTTATTAATTTAAAGTTTTGAATTTGCATTTCTGATACAACTTCTATTCATGTTTCAGTGAGTTCAGAGTGATAAACAATTAATTGCAAATTACACCATGTGTTTGTTTTCATTGCCCCCTAAGGTTAACATGTCCAGTAGTGCCTATGTGTGTAGCAGGAGAGGCTGAAGAGGCCTCTTGCCTGTTTGTTGGCGAAGACAAGCAGCACAGCATCTCTCAGTTCATCTTCAGCTAGCATCCTCATCAGTTCTTCTCTGGCCTCATTCACTCGTTCACGGTCATTGCTGTCCACCACAAATATAAGACCTGACCAACCATTCAGCAAAATAAGGGACAGGAACAGAGCTTATTTATGACAAAAAGATAATCATTTATAAGGAATTTAACTAGCACTATAGTATCTTTGGGGATAAAATGGTCAGGCCATAATTTCACAAATTAAAGTATATATTTGTATTAGAATGTATTTTTATTTGTATCAGAATGTAGAATACGTCTAACTGACTGGATATCTTCCATAGCAGAAAAAAGAGTGACCTTGATTTATGACCTGAAGACGTACCCTGACGTGAATCATCATTAATGATTTTATCATTTGCATGTGTTTGTGTTTAAAGCATGTATGAACTCACCCTGTGTGTTCTGAAAGTAGTGTCGCCATAAAGGCCTGATCTTGTCCTGACCACCCACATCCCACACTGTGAAACTGATGTTCTTGTACTCCACCGTCTCCACATTAAAACCTGAGGAATGTAAAAAGATTAAAATGTATAGATTAAGACAAAATGCACGTTTGACAGAAAAGGAGTTTATAAGTAAGAAATGGTACCGATGGTGGGAATTGTTGTCACTATTTCTCCCAGCTTCAGTTTGTACAGAATTGTGGTCTTCCCAGCTGCATCCAAGCCGACCATCAAAATCCGCATCTCCTTTTTTCCAATAAGACTCTTTAGGAGGTTGCCAAAAATGTTCCCCATGCTGGCAGGCTGGCCTTTCCTTCAATAAGAAATGTGAAATTGAGAGACACTAAAAAGCAAGCAATAGTGTCTTTTTATTTGCAAAGTACCGGTCTTACTAAAACAACCCATGTGTCACATACAGACCTCACATACAGTCAAATCAAAGCGCAAGTGAAGAATGAAACTAGTCTTTACTTCTCAAGAGTTCTCCCTATTAGGCATAAGATATAATTCTGGTTATGAATTATAATAAAATGCTGTCTCTTGGGTAATAATTCTAGTAGCAGATTATTCTCTTGGGATACCCAACTGAAACTGTACCGTTTAGTACAGATTTTTGATTGCCATAAAATATTTTCAGTGAATGACTTGTTTAGCTTAAGTTAGGCCTAAACACAACAGGTCTTACGCTGCTGTGGACCTATACACAACAAGGAAAACATTGTTTTGACCACAAAGGTTTTGAAAATCAGAAAATCATGAAACTATGCAAGCTGCTCAACAATCCTTGCAATTTGCATTGTAAGTCATTTCCTATTCCAAAAGGCTTCCAAACCCAGAAGAGACTAAAATTGTTTGATAAATCATTTTACAGCACATAGTATCCATAACTTTGCAGCCACAGAACAGGGGAAATGAAGAAGACATCCTATTCGCTGGACATGTTATCCCTTGAACAGGGAAAATCATAGTTCGTAATGCACCAGTGGTCCTCATTACGGCTGTTGCTGCTGTCAGCTCTCCCTTTTACTTTGCAGTTAGAGAGGTTTAATGGCAGTGTTAAGAGCAGTCATCCAACAGCATGGCCATAAGTGCAAGCAGAGCAGCCATCCATCCATTTAGTTACCGCCATTAACACCCCACTACACTCCCAAAAGTGCATGTGTAAAACAGGCTTTGAGGAAAACTAATAAAGCAATCTGCATAAAGCTGATGTGATGTGACACAAACAAGCATAGACACCTGATAGGCAGAAACAGAGTAGGTGTTTTTTGGTCATTTACCTCTGTAGGTGACCAATGAAACGTCAATCTGATTTGCCTCAACCTCCAGAAGAAACGATCCTGTGTGATAACAGTTCGGTAACATTAGGCCCCAAATATTACAGTACCTGATGACAGTTAAACTGCTGGAAAAATACAATAACACTCATAAAATAAGACCACAATTAATTTCAAGTCTAAATCCATTCAAGCAGCACTACTGATTACCATAGCAACAGACCAGCAATAATACAGCAGTGAGCCCATGTAATGTTTTTTGTGGCATTATTGCTACCTCATCTTAACCTTTACAGTAAGAAATGACCAAACCTTGCATGACTCAAAGCAGTGTCATCACAATGACACTGAGTGAGAAAAAGCCAGACTGCATGCATTTTGTAACTCTTGAAAAACTCAAATAAAAGTGGCTGCTCCGTCATTCATGAGCCAGCACTGAATTATGCGCTGACAAAATGGAATTAGTGTGGTGTTAAATAAAAATGAAAGCACGGTAGGTTAACTTGACATACTGTAGATGACAGCAGATGGAAAGTGCAGATGTAGAAATATAGTTCAGTGTTTATGCGTTGTAAAAAGTGGAACAGGGCAGAAGTTGTTTGTGAAATTTGGACTAATGAAAAGCAGCTTTTGTTCATCTGAAAAATAATTTTGTTTTGCTTCATGTGAATCAAGGAATTTATGACTGCTTGTCACTAGGTTGAGCTGACAACATATATGAGCAAGCA
>JBBIGA010000132.1:28024441-28040341 GCA_037576975.1 Alestes dentex | reverse complement strand
GAGGGGGAGAGAGTGATAGAGAGAGAGTGATAGAGAGGGTGATAGAGAGAGGGATAGAGAGAGTGATAGAGAGTGATAGAGAGTGATAGAGAGAGTGATAGAGAGTGATAGAGAGAGTGATAGAGAGAGTGATAGAGAGTGATAGAGAGAGAGAGAGAGAGAATATAGAGAGAGAGGTGTTCAGAAGTCAAGTGAAATGATCTTAAATCTATTATTACAATATCTTGTAAATATGTCACTGTCATGGGAGATAATTTTGTTTATTTCAAAATAAGACTTGAATATGTTGAATAAGCATTGAATATTAAATATACTGAAATTTCATTTGCCACTTGTTTATTTATTTTTCAGCATCAGATAAAACTACTTCCAGCTGCAAGAGTACACCAGTAAACCCCGGGCTCAAGTTGGCCTCTCCGTTCCACCTTAAATGGCTCAGCAGGTATATTCTGCACCATCTTAGGTAGAATACGGACTTTAAAGATAGCTTTACTGTCATAAAGAAACCCTTTAAAATAAACCAACCAGAATGTTTTACTCAAAATTGACAACATCTTCTGTGTTTTGCATGTTACATTACATCAAATTACATTACATATCTATTACTTATTTATGTATTCTTGATACCGACTGCTATTTTTGATACCTATACTGTTAGTTCTAGTTATCACATCCATGCTTATCCATGCTTTATTTACTTATAGTTACATGTTACTGTATAAGTAAGCTATAGTTACAGATGAGCATCGACAGAGTTGCAGATCTAATCTCGTTGTACTGTACATTCCTGTGTATTGCAATGACAATATTTTCTGTTCTATTCTATTAATTTACATTACATTACATTCATTTGAAAGACGCTTTTATCCAAAGCAACTTACAATACGATACATTCAAGTTTCAGGAAAATGTGAGAACCAGAGGAGAGTTCTAAGTATCAAATCTCTGAACAGATGAGTCTTCTGGAGGTTTTTAAAGATAGAGAGGGATTCTGCTGCTTTGGTTGGCTTAGGGAGTTCATTCCACCAACAGGGAACCACAAAAGGGTACACAGGTGATACCACAACTGTGTACCGCACCAGTGACTTAAATGTTCCAGCACAGCTCCAAGCTGAGATTCAAAACAGGCAGACCAGCATTTCTTATCTCTACGCCAGCCGTGCTGGCCTGAATAACCTACCGACAAACGCATAAACCCCCTGGCTGCACTGTCAGCTACCTGTACTGATGTGGTATGAGGTATATTACGTGCTGAATGGTCGGTGTATTAAATTAAATGTTCATTTTCGGTTGTCATTTCTCACCTTTGCCGCATCCCAACTCACCTCACACAGCACCACCGGACAAGTCACCTCGGTTCAAGTCTCGCGATAATACCACAGGGTCCATGCTGTGTCAGGATTCGAAGTCTTATAATCTCGCGATACGCCCCCCCCCCTGCATGTACCACTGGTTCAGATTTCATCTACGGCGTTAAATGCTCAAAATAATGGGGTTGTACACTACACACATAAAGGGGTAAGAAAACAAGACAGTATTTCTAACAACAGATGAGGAGGTTAAAACAAAACGAATACACCGTCCCCCCAATACAGTAATTAATGGCATAAGCCGGGTTAGAGGAGCCTACAGTGGAAAACTTTTCTTCATTAAAATTAAGATATGTGTCTTTTGTGTACATTCAGTGGGTCTCTAGTGAGACACGGAGCTGCAGACATTTCCAAAGTGTTGAATTATTCAACTGAATAAATAAATAAATAACATGCTAGATGTTGCCAACTGGCACAATTGAAGCATGTTCCCTTTATTACCATGTAGAGCAGTGGCACCCAGCTCTAGACCTGGAGGGCTGGGGTTCAGGACAGTTTGGTGAATTTAATTCTCAAACACACCTGGTTCAACTCACCTGTCAGCGAGGGATAACTACCATGCTGCCCCCCCCCCCAAATTAGGTTGGGATTTGTTGTAAAAATTTATTGCTGGAATAGGCTGTGCTTAGAATGATGCACCTTACCAAACCCCCATTACATATCTTCTCCATTCCACACAAGATTTGTTTAAATGACATACTTGGAGTGCATGAACATGCTCATTCAGTAATTTCACGCATCCTGTCTGGTTTACGTCATATTTTTCCATACTTTGTGTTTCTACTGTAAACCAGTGTGCTTAATCTGACAGTGGCATTTCAGTCAATGAGAATCATGAGTGCTTGCACAAACATTGCTCTGATGAAATCATGAGTGTCTTTTTCTGTGTCGCTTTGCATGCCCCACCGTCTGTCAGTGGCTTCGTGATGGATGTGTTTATCAATTCGGTGGTTTTCGGAGAGGAGAGAGGGACCAGAGCAGATGCTTGCAGCTGCACACCAGATTACGGGGTGGAGTGGTGAGTGGGGGAGCACGCGGTGATTCTGAGCGCTGGGAGTTTGGGGGGGTTATGGTGAAGGGGGGCTATGTACAGTGGTGGTAGGAGAAGCAGGGTGGGGGTGGGAGTTATAATTTAAAGGAACCTTTCCTCTGAAGTGTTTGCCAAAGTGCACCCCGGCAAACACAATCACAAGTCGGGTTGGTTAGGCTTGCAGAACTAATGAGGGCTTGCACGTCGAAGCAAGGGCTTTGATGTTCTGGGTAGCTGGCTCCTTGTTTTTTTCCTCTGCCTTTTTCTCTCTTTCGCCTTGTCCCACATCAAAAATGGAAAGGGTAGGCCGGACACAGAGCCCAGAAGCAGATGTGTGCAGCTGTTTTGCCCTGGTCCCTCTCTTTTGATGTACATACTGTGTACGAGAACATGCACATCGGCCTGCTGACCTCTCTGTCTACCTGACTATCGTTCTGTCCGTACTTCTGCCCAGTGCTCTGCTTCAGTGGTGGTAGACTGAACAAGATTCCTATCCAGCATCAAATCAGTGCACTCCATCCCCCGTCCCCCATCGAACTTCAATTTTTAGAGTGTCTGGTTGTCATTATTCTAGATGCTGTCAGTATGTTGCTTTGGACGTGTAAGTGGCTGCATTGCACTGACAGGCCAGATCGAGCTCCAAAGCTATTCCGTCTCTCTGTCTCACACATGGGAAGAAACAGCGACAGGAAATTCCCTTTTGCAGCAGCTCCAGGGTGAAATGATAAAGGAATGAAGAAATGCAAACCAGAGGTCCAGCCCTTTATCATTCCACACCACTCTCTTCACTCCCGTCTACTTTACAGTTACACTAAATGCCATGCGAGTCATTGGGACCAGTCAACTCTGATCAGCAGCACAGTGTGGCACAGGGAATGTTTGAAGGACATTTTAAGTACGTTTTACAAAGTAACACATGGTTTATTCACATTGTTTTTACAAACATTGAGGCTTGCACTTTCCAAAATCTCATTTGTGCATTAACACACAATATTGGGTAGTAACAGACCACCTTTTTAGAAAAAGGGTTCTATGTAACACCTAAAAAGGTTCTTATAGCAGTAGCAGTACCCTTTTTGGTGTTTTGTAGAACCATTTAAAAGTTATTTAAAACTAGATTTTCCACAATTTACTGAAATAAAAGAATCAAATATAGAGTGATGAAATGTGCCCTTCACTCTCCAGTCCATACAGCCCATATGGAGACTAAACTGTTAAAACAACCTGTTTTTAATGAATAGTTTCACATTGAAGTTATAAGGAGTGTTTCAGTTGGGACTGCTTCTGAATGAGGTGCAGCAGAGGGCCAACCAGAACCTTCATTTAGGCCACACATCACTTCTAAAGGCACAATAACAGAAACAGCCTGCTTAATACTGAGGAATAAAGAAAGGCTGGAAAATGGTCACGTAAGAATAAATTATGACTATTTAGGTTACATAAATCCACACAAATTTCATAAGTGGACTTCAGGGAAGAAGTAAAATGCAAGTAAAATAACCATGTACAACAGACTTTTCATCATAGAGAAGAACCATTTAACCATGCAAAGAACCATTTATGCATTCGGTTGTCATGGTTCTATATAAACAATGCCTTTACTAAAGAACTCTTAAAGAGCTTTTTTTAAAAAGAGTGGACATGTAATCTAGATTCTGTAATCTGATCACAAAAATGAAGTAGCTGTAATTGGGGTAGGATATGAGGTTGTTATATCTTTGCAGATCGCATTATTGATTTGGCATCTACAATAAGAGTGCATTCAAAAAACTGGATAAAAGCTGTGTTACTATGAATGATGCATGTACGAAAGAAGTACAGCGATATTTGAGCTGAGCCCTCAGATAATTTGAATCCAGTTAATTCATCATGAAACCAATTAGACCAGTAGGGTTAGAAGAGTCATCAGATTAGAATACATCTTTACATTTTCAGTACTGTAATTTTTAATCAGTACCGGATTACATTTCTGACCCAGCACTGTCGACATCAGCTGTATCTGTGTCGAGTTAGTGCACAGCAGTCGAGCCTCTTTCAGTGGCAGATGCACAGACAAGGACAAACTGTCCTCGGCAGCACACAATGCACTCCCAGACTTGCCGTCAACTGGCTGATCCTGCTATGATTGGTATCATTCCTCAGTTCTGTCCCCCTTGTAAAAGTCAGTCTCTAAGGAAACCACATCCACGCTGCCCGCTTCAAGCCACTTTCCACAAGACACTTCTGTTCATTCCTCAATTTATCCTTCATCTTAGTACTCCAGATTCCAGGCTCTGTTCTAAAATTCTTCTAGAAGGATGTGTCCTGTAGGATCTGTAGATGGTCCTGAACAAAACTGCAACACAGCACGTTTCTCTAGAACAGAATTCACTGAACATTGTAATTTCGCTGAGCATCATTTGAATGGTTAAAAAATGTATGTGTCAGTGTCACTGTAATATGATTATCATTACTGTGATTCACTAAATACAGCGTGCCAAGAAGTCAGTGTCTTTTCTTCACGGCAGTATCTCATGTTCGGCCTCAGATACAGTACACCAGCTTCCAGTTGAGACGAAACGTGACTGTTTCTAATCAGAATGGAGAAGGAACTTACAGGAGGCAGTCATTTTTTCACAGCCTCCACTGTGGTCTCCGTCTGTACAGGTTAGAAAAGGCAGCGCACTGTATTCACATTCACAAATGTCCTGGTTTATATTAAATCCAACCAACAGGCAAAGGCACATCCTCTGTCCTCTGTTTTAGCTCTCTATGAAATTGCTTGGCTTATGGCATCGGTTTTGACATCTAAAAGAAGTCGAGAAAAACTCGCAAAAGATCCGCCATGGCAAGACGGGTTCATTAAGCACACATTTTCAAATGTACACACAAACTGAATGTGGTGGCAGTGCCTTTTGCTTTTTTTTTTGGCAATAATACGTTCCTGCTGTTGTGCCTTGTTATTGTGAAGAACACAGATGGCGTTCGGGGCATTTTCATGGCTGAAGAGTCCAAACAGGGGAAACAAAGACAAATGACATGAGTCACTCCTCTCCTCAATCTTTGACTTGGCATTGGGAGAATAACAACAGCCACACAAAGCAAATGGATCCCAGATGAGGGGGCTGAGTGGAGAAGTGGCTAAGCCGACGCTGCGGAAGAGTAAGACTGGAAGCCTAACAATCTTGCACACTTGGCGTGAAAGGGTAAGGCTAACATCTTCTGCGCCCCCATCCCTGATTTGTCCCCTGACAAAGCCCACTGGTGAGGCAAGGGAAGCACATGGCTGCTCACTTGCACACGTTGACCCACTCGGTGACCTTGCACTCGTCACACAGCACATAGCAGCACCAGTGGAAGCGGCAGTGGCATCGTTCGCTGCGCGTCTGTCTCAGGATGTTGTGACCACGGCCACAGCACAGCGAGCCACAGCCGTCCATGGCCGGGCTGCTCTTGTTGCAAATGCGGCCGTGCGTGCCTGGTGAGTCCACTGACGGTTCGCGCTCACAGAAGTCTGGCGACTTCTCAAAGTACACCAGCTCCCTGGAGAGGCTGCGGCGCCGGGTCCTGCCATGCTCCGCCCCTGACGGCCCTGATGCCACCCGCTGGTTAAACACGCCACTGTTCTTGTTCTGGGAGTTGATGAAGACGGCGGTCAGGAACTTCTCCCGCAGCAGGGAGCCCACCAGCCGGAACTCTGGGGACACGTACCAGCATGTCTTGAACTGGCAGCTGCCAGAGGTGCCATGGCACTTGCACTTCCTCTTCATGTTGTCATTCACTATCTGTTAAAAAATGTGTGTGTCAGCATTTAGAAATTGTACAACCAAAAAAGTAAAAAGGTGTACAGTGGAGAGTGGTACTTTCTAACACCACCATGTTATACAAAGTATTACATTAAAAGTTGTTTTCCCAATCAGGCATTAAGCCTAGTCCTAGGCTGCATACCATTCCAAATGGAGATTTTCCATTGATGGGTAAAGTTTTTCAAAACTAGGCTTAATCCCTGTCTGGGAAATCAACCCTAAAAGTGAACATAAAAGTTGAACATGGTATGCTACATATGTATATTCAAATGTACCTTGTTACACTAAGAGATTAAGTTTAGTCCTGGTCTGCACAACATTCTGACTGGGTGACGGGAAAATGTAGTCCAGGACTAGGCCCTAAAAGTCTTGTTCAGCAATGTTAAACTGAAAAAATACACTGAAGTGTACAATTACAATTAAAGGGTATGGAATAAAAGTGTACTGGAAAGTGTACGAGGGTCAATTTCTGGACAGCAATTAAACATAGTCCTAAATTACATTTCATTTTGAATGGACATTTTCAGTAATGTTGAAAAGAAAATGTAGACCAGGACACAGCTTAAACCGCTGTGAATTCCTCATGACCATACCTGCCTGCCAACTCGATTGTTGTGCATCTTCATGCGGGCGTGTATGTCCCGTGATGACCCTCTGGAGTCCAGCCAGTCTCTGGAGAAACGGACTCCAAATCGGGCGTCATGACTACAGCCCCCCCACTCCCACGTCTCCTGCAGGGAGGAGACCTCCTCGGACAGAGGTTTGAGGAGGGTGGCGGGGTGGGCTGAGCGCAGGTAAGCGGGCAGACCACTGTGGTTGGGGCTGAACTCAGGTGTGCGTCCTGCAATGTTCACCCCGCTCCTCTGCAGTGTTTGCAGCTGCAGCTGGGTTAGCTTCAGGCGGATTTTATCATCATCCATCCGGCGCTTGGCCTCGCAGCCACAACCCCGCAGCTTACCTAGACTGCAGGCGGAGGCCACCGAATGAGCCACACCAGCTGCCAGCAGGGCCAGGGAGAAGGCGCTCTCTCTGAAACCTGTGGGAAAGAAAATACAATGACCATTGAAACATAAATTTAATACACTTTGCCTTCTTTTTTGAAATCATAATTTTCTTGCTTTCAGTTTGAATTAAGCAAGAAAAATGCCTTAATATGTTCCACAAAGCTTTTAAAATAATAATTATTTTAAATGATGGTGTCAGTTTTGTCAAATCATTTTTTTCCAAGCTATTGTTTAAAGCACATATTGAAAATCTTTGACATAATTCCCAGTAGAACTGTCACTAATACTGTCCCACATATTTACAAGTTATTGTAAACCTGCTTAGTCTTTAATATTTTAAGCCACTGCAAGAATACAGAGAAAATAGGCTGATTTGTATTAAAAACATATGGACGTCCCCAAACATTTGATGGGCAGTGTACGAATGGCAGTGGAATGCCTGTGGGATATCCTGGACATGAATGACAGCAATGGGAAATTCTGCCATCACAAGCTTTTCACAAGCATTTGAATGAAAATCTGGTTTGAGGATTTTATCATTTCTCCTCTGGATGTTTACATTAATCCAAACATATAATTTTACATCAACCAGTAATTCCACTGTAGGCTTTAATTATGGGGTCCAAATTCTACAGTTTTCTTGTATTTCATGTTCGTGTCGTTTTGTGCACTAAATTTTCAAATGATCATTTTCCAACATTTCTTTGGGTAAGAATTAAACAAGCTGTTTTGTTTCCACTAATACGTGTAAATGAACACAATGTCCTGCATTAAGCTCCAATTAAAAAGGAGCCTGAGCTGAATTAAATCTTAACAAACAAGACTGAAATTGTTAGAGACAAAAATAAGCTCCAGTGACTGTTTTGGGATGTATGGATCCTTTGGAAGCCTGCAATGATCCATTTGCTTCCTGATACACAGGAACAGCACCATGTTTAACTGATTTCCACACCTCTCCCATTCCAGTAACTCTGATACAGACGGTCCATATCACTTCATAATAACAATAATAACAACACTCCATATCACTTCATTGTAAATGGATGGGCTAAACTGGTGCCGGCAGAAAAGGAGGTCATATGTAAATATGTTTGTGGTTGTGATGTCAAAACCACGATAAATTTAAAAAAGGCCTGTCTTTGAATCTTTGTTTCCATATGGTCTGTATGGACTGGAGGGGTGAAAGCAAGGAAAATAGAATTTTCCAGTTTTGCATAATATGTGCCCTTTGCTGGTGTGACCAGGTTGGAGTGGCTCCCCACCACCACTTCTTCATCTCTTCCCATGTGTTCTCACTAACCCCTGTTGAGTATGGCACTCTGATGCGGCACTTTGCCGTGGTTCTCCAGCGTGGAGCAGTTCCAGCGCTGGTCTCTGAGCTGGTCCTGGCATTCATGAATGGCAAGCTGAATACCCTGCAGGGCCGAGGCCGTGACGTCAGGACTGCGCACACATAGCCGCATCTGCCTCTTGCTCAGGCCCGCCAGCCTTAAACACACCGCATTGGGGGTCAGCACCGGATCTCCTGCCACCTTTAGACCGAGGATGTCATTGCACAACACCCTGGAAGAGAGCATGTTATTAATTACCCTGCCCAGTGTAACAACCTGACATTGTTGACAGAGGAATGACAGTCCACATAGAATAAAAGGTCTAATCATCCTAGACTGGATATTCAGGAACACTACATGGAAAACTACTTGTAAGGGTGTTACTGTAATGTAAGTAATGGACCTCATACATTAAGTCCATGGCTTTGTTTACAGTAGTTCATATCAAAGTATCTCTTACTTATTCATATTATAGTATCTGTTACATATTCAAGATTCAGGCTTCTCTATTTGACATATACCTCGTTATACAAGTTAAACATGTAGTGAAATGTGCCCCAGTGTCAGCCCATGAGACTGTGCAATAATGTTCTCAAATAATTAAAGAATTAAATTAAAGATAAATTTAAAGATATACGCAGTGTGCTATTACTGTAAAAATGATTCACTGTTTTTACTTAAAAATGTGGCGTAATGAATATTTTGGGTTCATTAAACTTCAAATAATATTTCAAAACAGTGTTACGCTAACATATCAGAAGTTCAATGAAATTAAGATGAAACATACAGAAAACAAACATCTTTACAGTGCCATGTCTACATATCTATTGTTTTATCTATTGTGCTGAATATACTACACAATAGTGCCCTCACAAATAGTGCACTATATAGTGAATAGGACATGGTTTCAAACAGAGATATGGCTTTACTTTACATTTCAGCAGTTCACAGAACATCTACAGGTATGCTTAGCATTTTCTTCAGGTAATGAGAACTGTTTTCTTACTGCATCCCCATATCACATGAGACCTATTCGAATGGACCAAATTCATGTACAAATACACATTTCCTGTTTCAGAAGTGGTAGCACTTTGGTTTGATCCGGCTCATTTGAAGGGAAAGGCTTAAATAAGTGCTCAGGGCAGGCAAGCTCTGGTGTGATGTCATCTGCCATGTGATGTCATCTGATTATGTGACCCAAAATAGCTCCTTTCCTCATTTCAAGCTGTGGAGGAGACAACAACACTCTGAAGGATGTCAAGAGGTAGTAATGTAGTAGTACACTTCAGGGGTGTACACACAAGATGCAGCAGCTTCCAGTGATAATTAATACATCTGCTGGAACAATGTGACACTCCTGTTTGCTATCATGGTTCCAAAAAAGGAAAGCAGTTTGTGTTTTCTTATTATAATCATATGCACTCATTCCTGATGGATTCTGATTGAACTGTGGCACGAAAGGCATTTTTCAATTTTGACATTATTTTACATAAATTTCACATGTAAATAAACACATATGGCTTTTGCACACCTCACATGTGGTTTTTAGACCCTTCGCATGAGAAATATTTTTTACTTTTCTGTAAGGCCTATTACAAATAAAACCGAACTGGTTGTACGTGGATGCATTACATGGACTTTGCACTTTTACTCAGAGCACAAAATTGGAAACATCCAAAAGCAATTATTAATGACCTTTAACTTGTCTTTTGTTGCAGCTCACTCTGATCCCCCAGAGTGAAGGCTGCAGTACAATGGGACGGATAGCAGCATTTCCAAAGCCCTGTTTTCTATCTTTCCTTTGGCACATTTGCTACTAGAAGAGAAAAGACAAGACGCTTATACGACAAGGGGTCTGTGGAAAGTGCTGCATCTTCAGTGCATCTGTGTTCATAAAGAACATTTATGTTCACTGGCAGTGTGAGGACTTGGGAAAGAGAAAGAAAGACATTTGTCAGCTTGCAGTTTTCCCTGGCACATGCATAACTGGTTTTGATTAGTGCTTTTGTGTGTGTGTGCCTGTGTGTGTGTGTGTGTGTGTGAGAGAGAGAGAGAGAGAGAGAGAGTGATTGGAAATGTGCCTTTTATGGCTGAAGCAATGCTCCCATTTTAAGACAATCTAAAATCAGAAATTTTGAAGAAAAACAATGGCTACCAACAATAAAACACTCCTAAAAGCTCCTTTAGCAGGGCAATTGGTTTAGTTGCTTGTTAGGCCCATGTCTGCCATTGCCATCCTGCTGGAATGTGAAATTGTAGCATCCTATCCTGAAAGAAGACCCAGACCCCTGCAAGAACTAAAAACTAAACTTCAGTTCAGGGTGAACCAGACCCCTCAGATGTACCTCCTGCAGGTTCTGTACTCACGTGAAGGCAGGTGACAGAAGTGCTGCGGCCAGAATCAGGACTCGTCCAGGGCGACATTCGCGCGACGTTTCCATTCTGACGAACGTTTTTCTCGGCGTGACATTAAAACAGCGTTGGGCCGGGGGTTTCGCGCGCTGGAATCAGGACGGACCGAGTGCACGGCGCTCGCGACGAGGAGGCGAGAAGGGGAGTAAGAGGAGGAGGGGGGGTGTGTGTGGGGGGGTGTTTGAAAGAGGCAGCGGTGAGAGGAGGAGGAGGAGGAGGAGGAGGATGGCCAAACACAGTCTGAGCGCCTGTTTTTGAAACTACTGCTGCAGAAAGATGCCCGGTTAAAGAACAGGAGTGTGTGCATTAATGCACGCCCACCCTCAAACTGGCAGTGTGGGGCAGTTTCTCGCTTTAGTGTCGCTGATGATGGAAATGAGGGTAATGATGAAGATCATGATCAGAATCAGAAATTTCTATTGATCGCAGAGGAAACGGCTTGTGCTACGACTGCACAGACACACAGAGACAAAAACAATATAAAGTATAATAAAAAGTCTAAATAAAACTCCAGAAAGTACTCTGAAAGTACTAAATACAAATAGACTGTGCTATATACTGTACACAGAAAAAGTTGTATGCTCAGTGAGAGGTGGATTTAAATACTATGGATAAATAAATAACAAAATTACTGCTGTAGTTTACTAACACAAATTGTGGAGTTTGGAGTTCTTCTCTATACCGGGTCCGTGATAGTGTCAGTAGTGATATTGCACTGATAATACTATTGCATAAGTGATGACATAAGTAGTGATTCTGCACAAATACTATTGCACGTAATAATAAAGCTATTGCGCATGATTATGAATATGACAGTAACGATAATGATGATGATGATGATCATCATCATCATCATGATGATCATGATCATGATGACTGGGCATGAGAACAAGTGTAGCTGTATTGACGAGATCCATGTTTATTCATGTTGAGTAAGGAGTTTCCCAGTCCATCCTATAAAGAGGGGCAGAAACAGCAGGCAGGCGCGCTGGGCGGGGGGCAGCGTCACACACAGCTACTCACAGACAGACAGACAGACAATCGGACAGATAGACAATCAGACGGACAGACAATCAGACAGACAGACAGGGCTCCCTCACAGATTAGAGAGAGAACATTCAGCACTTTATGCGACACGTTTTAATAGCCTAGATATCATGTCTTCTTCTGATTCTTTATCATTATTGTTATCATTATCATAAACTATTTATTTTATCATTATCATACACTATTATCATTATCATAGTGTATTAATATTATCATGATCATTTACTATAATTATTACCGTATGCTACTATTAGCATTATCATACACTATTATTAATATTACTATTATCATTTACTGTTATTATAATTATCATACACTATTATTATTATTATCATACACCAGTAATATCATAATATATTACCATTATCATTATCATATACTATTATTACTATCACCATCAGACATTATTATTATTATCATCATATATTATTTTTATAATTATCATATACTATAACTATTATTATTCCCATATATTTTTTTTTTTGTTGTATTGGCCACGTTAACCATATTATAAGTAAAATTACGCTTTGATAATTAAGAAGAAGAAGATGATGACGATGATGATGATGAAGAGACAGAATCGTTTGCCTGGGTTTCAGTATCTGCTCGGGTGTTTGTGCTGTTTTAGCTTTCCTGGTTCAGGAACGTCGTGTGAGATTGGAGATTTTCTGTTGATGTTATAAAGTTGCACTTAAACCTCTTTTTTTAATAATCAATATAATAAAATAGACCCCAACTCCTCTTTATTGCAACTGAAGCACCCCCCCCCCCTCTCTCTCTGATAATGGTGAGGATACTGATGATAAAATTACGATGATGATGAAGAAGATGATGAGAGTCAGAGGTCTCTGTTTATCTCTGTTTAGGGCGCGCCTTCAAATCGCGCGACTGCGCCGTTCCTCCTTCCGCGCGACACGGAATCGGCTTTATTTTCTTTAATGTGAAAGCGGTCCGAAAAGCAGCCGGATTAATTTAATAAAATTGAGTTAAAACCCACCCATAACCACTTTTCAACAAGAGACGGTGACAATTCTTCGTTTAATCTCCTCTATCTCGCTGCCTAATCTCTGCCAATGAAAAGTGCATTAGCATTTTGCCACGGCGTGTAAGTCTAAGTGGCTTAAAAAGTGATTTGAAGTTGATTTGTGTATAAAAAGGCCCGCCTTTAACCGGATTGCCACTTAATCTGCTCCGCGTCGCATGAGTGAGTCAGGGACGCAGCCTAAGCACCTTGGAGAAGAGAGAGACAGAGAGAGAGAGAGAGAGAGAGAGAGAGAGAGAGATAGCGGGCACAAAAGCACTTCCTTCGGTTAGCCATTTGCTGCAGAGCTCTCAGAGAACACGGGGGGTTAACCCGGTGTGTGTGGGGTGCAAAAAATGCGGAGGAACAAAAAATATGTTTTCGACACCCTAAAACCTTTCAAGAGGTTTTTTTTTCGAGAAGAACAGTTTAAAACTCAAGCGATTCTTTTAACCATTGAAGACCCCTCAATTTAAGGACCATTAAAGAATGGACAAAGACAAGGTGCAATATCACGACGGCAAGGGTTCTCAATGGGTAGAACCCACGAACCTACTTAATGATTCGAAGTAGAACCACAAAGACTCACGGGTTCATTCGAATCCATAAACGGTTCTTTAAACGATTCCTCTCTGAAACCTGCTTCTCCAAAGAACCTGCTTCTTTAAAATTTATACAGAATGTTGAGAAAAATACAAATTTATTCTGACCCGCATCAAAAGGGTTCTGCTACTGTTACAACCTTTTATAAATACTCTATAGTTTTGGCCCAGGGCAAAGTGTAAAGACTGCAGTTTAAATCCTAATAATAACAATAATAATTATAACAACGATAATATAACAACAAAACACTACCAAAAGCAACAGCAAAGACAACAACAGCAGCAGCAGAAATAGTAATAATAATAATAATAATAATAATAATACATTGCTATAACCAGACGAGTCTAAGCAAGCTAAAGCCACACTCCAGTAAAAATACTGAAATAACAAAATCGCCTCTGCAAGACCAACTCAGGTCTATTCCTCTATTTTTGAATTATTTGGGTCTAAAATAAAATGCTAAAGCTTCAAGGCTGGAGGGGTGACCAGTGATCTAATAAAATTAAAGCTAATAATAAGCATAAAGTTAATATTCTATAATGCATAAAACTTTGCCAGTTCTAAAATAACATTTAAAGCATTGCCAGACCCAGTTCCACATTCCAGTGGAGAACGTTTCCCTGTGATCCTCATAACCTTCACAGTTTGCTCAGATCAGCTTCAGCATCTTTGGTTACGTTTCTGGTGGAGGTTTGTGAAGTTTCTGGTCCAGTGTGGATGGAGACTGAGTACTGTACTGTACTCTGGGCCACATGCGCCTCGAAGAAGGTCTGCAGTCCAGATGTTGGAAGCTGTATCTCGACTCAGTTGCCTTCACTATGTGGTGTCACCCCTTAAAGCTCTCATCCAAAGAGTTATTCATCTACTAAAATAACTCTCCTTTCATCCCTGCGCTGGGATCGACCAGAGGGGAGAAAAAAAATCCCATACTCTTCGATTAAGGCTGATCAAGTGTGTCTGCTCGTTTTTTTTATTTCTTCAGATCTGACTCTCGCTCTTCTAAGGTTTAATGCCCTTTCTGAGGGGGAAATAAGGAATAAGGAGTGTGATGGGCATCAGGGAACCGGAGGAAAAGGGATGTGTGTTTGTGGGAGAGAGGGAGGAGACGCGGTTAAGGGAGTAAATCCAAACACTCCGGGGTAAAAAAAAGACCAGTAGATGCTTCATATCCAGCTCTTTACTGTACTGGACAAGCGACAGTGTGTATCACGAGCTCGAGAAAGACCCACGCGTTAATTTTTTTATTTTTGTTATTTTTTGTAACTGCTGGAATAAAATCGCAAAAATGGAAAAGACTTTGGAAAAGGAAGGCAAGATTTTTTCACTCTTTATTTTCTCGCGCGCTCGGAATCTTCGAATTCTGATCAGAGTCGGCAAATGATACATTGTTTTAAAGAACAAAAAAAACATCGTGTATGTATTTTCCCCTCTTCCCTCCCCACCTCCTCCTCTTTCTCTCCCCCTTTCTCTCTTTATGTTTTTTTCTGTTGCGTTTTCTTTTCTTTCTTCGCCGAGGAGAATTAACCTATCCGTCTTTTCAGCCCTTTTCAAAAGGAGGGGAGGAAGAGAGAGAGAGAGAGAGAGAGAGAGAGAAAGAGAGAGAGAAGAAAAAAGGAAAACAGAGGGAGATGAGAGCTGCAAATCCCTTTTTTATTCATCTCGTGGAGCTTCAATAAGTGAAGAATGTGTCGCCTATCAGTCACCGAGGGGCTGAGGAGCGCGAGCGCCGCGCGCAGCATCAGTGAGGCGCAGACACCGAGCGCGAGAGCAGCAGCAGCAGCAGCTACAGACTCCCTCACACACACATAGAACACACACACACACACACACACACACACAAACACACACAGAAATACACATCCACACGCCGCTCGCTGGCCCCTGTGCATCGCTGGAACATGTGGAGTGGTGAGTACAGAGACCATCACACAGAACACGTGCAGGGTTCTTTTATGCACAGGTTCTTACGAGGAACTACCTGAGCTGATCAGCTCCTCCGTGCAGTGCAGGTTTATTATTATAATTACTATTATTGTGATGCTGTGATTATGATGATGATGATGATTATTATTATGATTACTGAACTCTGGGGAAGTTCTGCTCTAGTTCAGTACGCGTGGGTCTGTCGTGGGGGAGCAGAGATAAATCAGAGTGGTGCACACCTTGTGGACTTTGTCTTGGAGGCCTGGAGTGAATGGATAACGTTCAAAGTTCAGATGGCTTCGGCATCAAAATATGCACCTTATTGTATTGGCAAAGTTATTTTTATTTTTAGGCATATATGTGTATATGTATAT
>JBBIGA010000132.1:28008087-28022718 GCA_037576975.1 Alestes dentex | reverse complement strand
TGTGAGAGTGTGTGTGTGTGTGTGTGTGTGTAGTGTGTGTGTGTGTCTGTATGTATATATTCTTGTCACTTCTGTTGTTACTATTAATACTGTTAATATTACTGTCGTTACCGTGGTATTAATATTGTTATTACTGTCATTATTAACTTCTGTTTAAACATCTTCGCTTCCTCTTCCAGCCACTTTGCGCGTGCTCGCGCTGCTGCTCGGACTGAAAGGCGCGTGCGTGCTGCTCGTGTCCGCGCTGTCGGGAGCGAGCGCGGCGAACAGCAGCGGCCGCTGGTGGTGAGTGAGAACTCCTGCCCGACCAGGCAGGGTCATCCTGAGCACGGACTGATTTACAGCAGGAGTGCGCTGTAGACCACTGTTGTTATTGTTGTTCTTTATGAAGTGGCGTATGCACCGAGCTCTAAAACATCCGGTCTGTTAGTTCATGTAGTGATCTGTTAGTTATTGACAAAATGGGCTCATGTAAAAGTGCTGGCATCTCAGGGTCAAGAACAGCACGGGTGTCTATAGCAGTGGCATGGAACAAGCACCTTTGGTTCCCAGAAGAACCTTTCAGCAGATGTTTCTTTGAAGAACCTTTTAAAAGGCTGCATAATGTAAAGGTTTTGTACCAGCCTTTCAAGTGTCATTTAGGAATTTGTTGGTTGGAAATGAATGTAGTGACCCCCAACTGAAAAACTTTGATTTAGCTTTTTTATCTGTTATTTAGTATTTAGTGAAAATATCAAAGCATAGAACAGGTAAGGCTTCCTTATGTGTGTGAATGGAAGAGAAAGAGGATGAGGAGGAAGAATGCATGCACTTTTACAATGAAGTAGCCACCCCTCGTCTCCTTCCTTTTCGTTTTGACAGTGTGGCTTGAACCCCAGACAACATTTTCCTCCGTCCAATGTGGAATAAATTAAATGTGGATTTATTTCATGGCTCCTTCATTCAGGGTCGCCTTTTTGTAACGTGCTTTGCGTTCACAATACTCCAGAATGGGTGCGCTGGCCAAAGTCTGCGCGTATCTGTTACAGGCTAATCGTGTGAACAGTGTTTAATAAAGTGTCTGTTAATAATGTGCACACACTGGCAAAAAGAAGCCCTCGATGGCCAGAATCCTCTAAAATTTGCTCAGATCTTCAATCCCCAGTGCTGAATTAACACCTACAGTCCATCTGAACTCAAATGAGCTCTGCAGTAGTAAATCTGGCACTAGGGGTTTTGCTGTGTATGTTGGAAAATGGGTTTTAAATACATTATAAAATTGATCATCCATCTTACTTAAAGCCTTGCACTGCAGGCACAGTAAAGGGCCATGCCGCTGACATAGTCTGTTTTTAAAAATCGAGCAAGGTCACAAAATGAGATTGTGAGAACAACTTGAAACTGCTTATGTGGTCAGAAGCCTTTAATAAGCTCTCTATGTAAATAATCACCGGTTCCACTTGATATTACCGATAGGCAGGACATTCAACTGGCCCACCTCCAGCCACGTCTGACTTTATGGGCTCCGCTCTATATGATTACAGCCTAACAAAACAAGGTCAAGGTTAATGAGAAGCTTCCTATTTTATGTAAAAGATCTATGAGCAATTATAAAACGTTTCTTTTGTGGTTCATGGTTATGAGGTTGCTCTGGAGTCTTAATTTTTTTTTAACACATTAACTTGCACTGTTTAGAGTAAGCCTATGCTATTTCTGAGAGTGAAATTGTGAGAAAATGAATATACACTTTTAATAGGAAAGGTGCTAAAAGGGGTATTTTAAGCAACACCCTCTTTTAGTTCTCTACAGAACCTCTCAACTAGGTTTTTTAAAGGCCAGTTAAACTGAAAGTCTCCGTATGGAACCAAAAGTGGATCTCCTGTGGCACTGCCCCAAAGAACACTTTCTGAGCTCTTTATTACAAAGAGCACAGATTATCGTTTTGATCATCACGACTGAGAAATGACTATGGCATTCAAGATTAAAGACGCTTTTTGTCCCATTTGTCCCATAAACAGTTATACAAGTACAACATGCAGTGAAATGTGCCCCTGAAACATCTGTGAGACTGCGCAGTGTAGTTACAATAAATTAAAGGGAAAATTAAAGGCTAGACCTAAGTTATAAAAATACTATAGAAAAAAAAATGAGAGAGCACAGGGTCACTGACCTCTCTTTTCCTCTGCCAGGGGTATTGTGAATGTGGCATCTTCAGCCAATCTCCTCACCAACACCAAAAATGTGCAGTTAGCGCTGGACCCCAGCCTGACTTTGCTCAGCCGTCGCCAGAGGAGGCTGATCCGGCAGAACCCTGGCATTCTGCACGCCATCGCAGCCGGCCTGCACACTGCCATCAAGGAATGCAAGTGGCAATTCCGCAACCGTCGCTGGAACTGTCCCACCTCACACACCCCCACCGTCTTTGGCAAAATTGTCAACAGAGGTAAGCTGTCTTGATTGTCATTTTTCACTGATTTTTACACCCAATATTTTACCTTTTGTTCCTGGTTCTAAGACGTATTGGTTCAAATATGTTATTATTTACTATTAATTTCCCAATAAATGAATATATAATACGTGTAGGTACACCCCTTAATGGGTTTATAGACTAATACCGTAGAAAAAGAGCACTAAGGGTTCCCTAAACTTAAATAGACAGTTCTTTAAGGCACCATTCCTGTCAATAATGTAAAGGTTCTATACCAGTTAAAGTTTTTTTTTGCCAAGAACAGCACATCCAAGCCAAGGGCCTTCATTTATAAAAGTGCAGTTATCAGAGTGAGGAGTTGAAGATTAAGGGGTTAATATAAGCCTACCTTACATTTGAATGGAACAAAATGCAGGCTTATGGTCTTGGCCAGTGGAGCACAACCCAACCGCAAGAGAGGCTCTTGCAAAATGATTTATTCGTTTAAAAGCAGGCGCAGTGGGAATTCCTGAACAACATTGTGGCTGTTGTTTTGTCAGGTTGCCGAGAGACAGCGTTCGTGTTTGCCATCACCAGTGCGGGGGTGACCCACGCAGTGGCCCGGTCCTGCTCTGAAGGCTCCATCGAGTCCTGCACCTGTGACTATAGGCGACGGGGTCCTGGCGGGCCAGACTGGCACTGGGGGGGCTGCAGCGATAACGTGGACTTCGGCAGGGTGTTCGGAAGAGAGTTTGTGGACTCCAGTGAGAGAGGCCGAGACCTGCGATACCTGACTAATCTACACAATAATGAAGCGGGAAGAATAGTAAGAGATACTATCAGTGACTACTGGTCATTGATTAAAAATGATACATGACACATTAATTCAGAGAAATTAAAGACATTTCTTAATGTGAATATATTTGAACCATCTGAACTCTTGGCTTACCATCCAGTCATTCATCTTAAAACTTATAATTTGGTAACTGCAATTACTTTGTAACTACTATGAAATAAATAAATACTTTGTAACTACTATGAAATAACTACTATGAAAATGATGTGTGAGCTCTATGGTTAAATAGATTTTTAGACCCATATATGGCCCCCTGCAGTATTGGCCCCGTTAATCCCTGGCTTATTATGCAGTTATTAATTTTGTTACTTATTATTCAATGAATCCTTTGAAATATTCATCGCCTGTAATGAAACTAATATGCAATATATGTAGCTATGAGAGTAAGAACTAGAAGCCTGTCTCTGCCCACAACTCTAACACACCCACCTATTAACAAGTTAAACCCCAAGGCTCTGTATGTGGACAATCATAACTTGGGTAAATTACATATTAGCATGACAGTAATTCCTGAATACTTCATAGTAGTTAGTGAATAATGGGTCAGGATGGGTTGGGTGCACTTTTTAGTCTCAGTTCCTCTCAGTGTTTTTTCCTCCTGCTTTTAGGGTGTTTTCCTGCCACTGTTGCCTTTGGCAAAGCTCATAAGGGGTCTGGACTTTTGTGGAAAGCTGTTTTGTGACAATGTCTATTATAAGAAACAACATACAAATACAAGTGAACTGAGTAAAAGGATTTGAATTTATAAATGTCTTTATTAAACAATTTGAGTGTTTTTCAGTCCCCTTAAATTACAGGCTTGTTAGTTATTAATCATAAGACCACCTAATATTAAGTAGCATTAATAAAAGATTACTCAGCAACTACTATTATCCAGGAACTGCTATCAAGCTATCGTGCAAGTTTGCTAGTCATGAGAACGAGTAATTGAAATGAGGACCCTTACATAGACCCTAAGGGTATAAAGGGATAACCACTTACAATTATGCTTAATTCAGTAATTAAAATACAATATTTAGTAAACTTTAGCTCAAGATAATACAAAAAGTTATTTACAGTAACCCCCGCTTGTACGAGGTTCAGCAGTCGCAGCTTCAGTCTCTTGCATATTTTTTCTGAGGACGAACTAATAATTGTTTGCCGGAAACCCCCACACATGCGCGGAAACTGCAGATATCCTCTGCGGCTGTTAGCAAGGCAGTCAGACGCACCTGAACAGAATGAGCCACTGCTGCTCAGCGCCTAGCCCAAACGTAAACAACCAGCACGAGGACGAGGGGCTGTGGCGGACGAGGCCCGGACGTCACAGTCACCTGTACGCAGAGGCGGGACGTTTGAAAGTAGCCCATCCGAGAACGTTATTTATTTCTCCTTGCTGCTGACTGGCTGCTGCCCTGTGACGCTGCAGTCCAGAATTTCCCCCGTGGAGCGTCTCAAGTGTTCTCGTGTTTTTCATTTTGTTCTTCTTAAAGCCCTGTATTTTTATTACTGTAAATTAATTTAAATATGAGTTAAATATGAAATTAAAGTGTTTTGGGAGCATATTTGGGGTTTAACTTTAAAAATAGGCATTTTAGGCATTTTTTTTTACCACATCACATTGCGGTTTTTCACCATAGCGGGTGCTCTTGGTTCACTGTATTTATGACGGTGAAAAACATGGATCCCCCAAAGGCTCGATAAAGTTTAAGGGTTGGAAGATGTCTCAGCAATTTGGGTGGACTAATTTCTATCTCTCTCTCTCTGTCCTACAGACTGTTGCCTCAGAAATGCGTCAGGAGTGTAAGTGTCACGGCATGTCTGGCTCCTGTACTGTGCGTACCTGCTGGATGCGGCTGCCCAGCTTCAGAGCGGTTGGGGATGTTCTAAAGGACCGATTTGATGGAGCCTCCAGAGTGGTGTACGCCAACAAAGGCAGCAACCGGGCATCCCACCGGGCCGACCCACGCCACTTGCAGCCTGAGAATCCGGCACACAAACTCCCGTCTGGCCGTGACCTTGTCTACTTCGAGAAGTCGCCCAATTTTTGCTCCTATAATGGGAAAACTGGCACACTGGGCACGTCAGGACGCACCTGCAACAGCTCGTCTCCGGCACTGGATGGTTGTGAGCTGCTGTGCTGTGGAAGGGGCTATAAGACTCGTATCGAGAAGGTGACAGAGAGATGCCACTGCACTTTCCACTGGTGCTGCCACGTCAGCTGCCTAAACTGCACCAGCACTCAGACTCTGCACCAGTGTTTATGAGGGTGGTCGAAAAACCTGGCAGCAGCACTCCTGCCACAATCAAACTGGAACTGGACAATTGGATTATGGATCACTGCTGCATTTCCAGGGAACAGTATGTATATATATTGGACAGAACATATAGTAGAAAAATTGACAAAAAACAACATAAGTGAATGATGCTGGATTTGGCAAGAAATGTATCATAACTGACCATTTCTTTGGTATTATTTCATCAATTACATAGAGCTGACAGTGAGCATGTACAGTGAGAGAAACCCTAAAAGATCTTCTTGAGGGAACATACCAGCATTTTTCAAGTTAATCTCTATCTGGCGCATCTGTACTACACAGTCAATCATCACAGGCGATAACTTTGGCTCCGAAAACCTGCTCACTCAAAAGACACTTATAATACAATCCAGTGGGCAGCTGCTACAGCACCTTGCCAATGGCTTCTATTATAAGCATGTTTCGAGGCAACAGGATTTCTGTTTTTTCCTAAGTCCGTGGAAATTATTGCCCATAGTAACTGATCATACACTGTGGGGAAAAAGGGAGCGCCCTGTTAAGTTTTAGTCCCCCCAAGTTACAAACAACACGAATGTACAATCAAAGCTGGTAAAAACATGGTCATTATGGTCCAAATGTGTATCTTCCCAGAGCAAGGGGCATATTCGTACCTTTTCATTATTTGCTGTTTTCAGAAATAAAACAGAATGTATGGAATCAGTACAGCTGAAAAATATAACATGTAGAATTTGATACAATGTTTCCTGAAAACAAAATCAAAAGTACCACCACAGAGACAGTGATTGTACACTAAAAGGCAAAATTCATGTTTATGTTGAAAAAATGGTGGAGTATTCCTATAAAGTTGATCCTTGTGCTCGAAGGGTTTCCTCAAACCATTATAACACTAGAGATAGACGTAGTGCAACTCTGGCTAGTGCGGAGTTGAAATGAGTACGTCAATTACAGTTAGATGAAATGAAGACCTCTGTGCACTACTATCCTTACAGTGTATACAGCATTGCTGAGAGGGATCTTGTCCAAAAGTACTTATGGATATTGAGGCCAAAACCACCAATCTGAAGGTTCTGCCATCTCCTCCCTCTCCTGGTGCCTGATTCTCTGTGGAGCAGGAAACTGGAGAGCAGGAACTGGACGCAAAGTCTGACAGATGTTCCTGTGGCCAGGGAACCACAAGCATGTTCTCTCATAAACCGGTGAAAAAACCTCCTACTAGAGGATGGTTATTGAAAATATCTGTGTTGTTTTCTTTAGCTGCAGTTCTCCTTTTCTCACCAAGGAAAAAAAAAAGCTGCATGATGTATATCTCGAAACGGGATGCGCCGTCTTTTCCCGATTTCTGTGTAGTGGAATCTTGGAGTCTGCCCAAGCTTTTATGATTTCCCACTCAAACTCATCCTACTTCCCAGTGTTGCTTACACTTTCCTGTCATTTTGTACCAGTCTTCACTAATGGGTGGTTCACCGCAGCACGGTACTGATAGACAGCGATTGGAAACCAGCATTAAAGACAAGACTTAAATTTCCTTTCAAAATGAATGAATGTAGTGTTGAAACACTGAAGAGAGACACTTGTTCATTGATCCCCTTATTGTCGGAGCGTGGAGCAGCATGGCGAAGAATGGCGAAGGCCAGCAGTCTTTACTGAATTCAGAAATGCAATGCAAATGTACATCATTTCCGCAGTAATAAATTACATCAACACAACTGCTGCCAAAAGTGAGTAAAAGGTAAAACAGTGCTAGTATATTTTATTCATGTGGAAATAATGTACACAGTCAAATCAGATTAAAATAGAGGCCATAGAACATAAACTGTTTTCGCACAAGATCGGACATGGGATGGCGTACGACTTCCGAAGTGTAAAGATAATCTAGTAAACTCCCTACTACCTAGTTTACAGTCCGTACTGAAACTGTTCTGTATATCAGCTGACATAACCAAAATGTTGTAAATACTCTACACAGATGAATATATATTTATGCTGACAAAACCTGCAAATTATGAAAGTGGTAGAATCCAAAAGTAGAGCAAAACAAAGCTAACGTTATTTGCAAACGTGGGGATTTTTATTCATTCAGGTGGGCTGAGATATAAGAGCGATCTGACCGATGAATATGACTGGTGTGTTTAACTGGTCCATCTAGGATGTGACCAAAGATACCCTAAAGAAACAGCTGCCCTGGAAGTTGCTTTGTTTGCTTGTTTCTGAAAACCTGTTTTACATGCACTGAACATCATGTTGTTATCTTGTTTTTGTGAATAGAAATATTTATTGCTGTGTGGCGGAGGGCATTGAAGAAATATTTTCAGTATTAGGACTTGAGATGTAGAAAAGTGTTCTTGCTGTCTTCGAATAGTGTAATAGGAAAATAAAGTTTATATTTTCATGTACGAAAGAGTCCTCTCTCTACAAACATTCAGTTTTTGTGAAGAAACGCCTCGTTCTGTTCATGGTTTTTCACTTAGACACCACAGCATGCAGTATTCTCATCGTCACCATGTGTCACTCATATCCTGCAACAGAAACATTGCCTGACATGACACGAGTGCTTTCATTAAACTAAATCAACACTAAGAGTGGGCTGCTCCATCACATATCCTGGACCCAAAAGCCACTGCTGAAAGCCTTTGAGAGGGCCGGCCCCCACCCAGCGAATCCACAGCAACCGCCGAGGCAGCCTGAGCAGTGTCATAACACGGCATCCATTCTATATGTTTTTACAACACGAAAAGCTTTGCTTCATTTACTTAATGTTGGAAAAAAATAAAGAAATAGTAAAAAGAAATAATGACAGGCCGTTTTTTTCCCCACTCCATTCGACTGGAAGGCCTGCGTGACCACAGGAGGTTGGATGTGTTTCAGTTCTCTCTCTCAGGCCGGCGAAGGCGCAGTGGTGGGCTACTGAGGGTCAGCCAGCCAGAGCACTGCAAAGCCACAGTAAGAGACGGAGGCAGAAAGGAGGCTATGTTCGAAACTATGCCCTATTCACTATACAGCAGGACTGTCATTATTGATTATATTAGCAGTATTGAAAAAAAAAACCATATAAGCAAGAAAGCATTAAAAACAGGGATACCTTCAGTCTTGGGGTGGGGGTGGTTAGGGTAGGTAGGTTTCAAATTGTTTTAAGAATACATTTTAGAACATTAATTGTGTTCAAACTGTACAGTATTAAAAGGAACATAAGAACTGAACAAGTTACATTGTATAAAAAATACATTGCCCCACTGAGGGAAGGGAGCGGAGTTATGGTAACTTGGTTTGGTGGACCAAAGCCAGTATCTTCAAGTGTCAACTTTGGGCAGCATTGCTTTAAATAAACAACAATAACATCCCTGTTTCTTACTTTGGTACAATTAAAACACTCAATCATCATTTAATGTTTAATTAATTAACCACAACACTCTTACTATACAAAGCACTATTTCAAGGGAGTGCAGTTTTCTAGTAATAACTTTATTTACATAGCATATATTAATCAGAGGGGTACCCTCAGGCTGTCCGGAAGCCTGAGATCCGTCACTGACTGGTAAACAGCAGCAGACTAATGAGTAGGTTCCATGGTCACCAGCTCCAGCTCTAGGCTGTTTACTGAAGGAGTCACTCTAGAAATGCTACATCCAAGGCAAAATATACCTTAAATGATGCAGCACTTGCATTATTGGAACTGCTTACCTGTTTAAGGTGGAACAGAAATTTTAAAAAATCTGTTCAATAGTTGCTTCAGGTCAAAGTCAAAGAACCACTTGTCAGTGTTTCCACAAATCTTTGTCTATATTGCATGTAAAATATGCTTTTACAAATATGCAATTCATTTAATTGTAATGTTAAAATTTTTGTTCACATTAAAAGTGAAGACGGCCTCTTGTCTGAGTCACATCTGAACCCAAAATATTCTGGGTCATTGTTGATAATTACACATACTTTGAGGGTATATGGATTTTAGACCCCCCCTGAAATTGCTTTGGCCACCCAATCAACACGCCATTTACATGATTCTACAGTTGCTACTGATGAGTTGACCTATAATGCTACATCTCCCACTGACAGAATGTGACTACTGTCGCAGGGTGATAAACCCAAGGAATGTTGGGAAGAAAGAGACAGAAGGAGAGAGCGAGAAAGGCAGAAGTGTTTAGAGCATCTGCAAAACAAATATGCTTCCATGGTCATAATGAGAAAAAGGCTGGTTGTCTGGGGCTGAAACACAAAGGAGTCATTCAATGAATCAGAATCAAAGCTAGTTATATTTAATCAATTTCACTCAAAGAATTTCTATTTCTGAATGCAAGCACAGAACACACTAAAAAGACCAGACAAGCATGAAACGCTGTTAACAAATACTCAGGAGAATATGGCAGTCAATAAGGGGGAAATATACTAAATTAAAATAACTCTGTTATGAAGAGAACCAAAGGAGAGACGCAAATAAGTGCATATGAGCAGGGTTTGAGAGCAGAACCATAAAACGGAAAGAGTGACCAAAAGAATAACGAGTGGAACAATAATGTAGTGCTGCATAGCGCAAGAAGCATCTCGGGTTCGACTGCATGAAGTACAACACGCTAGTAAAACGAACGAGGAACAGGGGCGGGAGTGACGGGGAGCCGAAAAGGCAAGGAGGCATGAGACTAATAATAGACATATCGTCTGTCTCTACAATTAAATTTATATATTTTTACAAGCTGGCCAAGACAGAAATTTATTTTTCATTTAACCCAAGACATATCATTAAGTACATCCTAATAGCCCTAATTGAAAGGGGAAAAATGAACTGTGAGCAAGCTCGAATCAAAGCAGCGAGGGCCAAAATGGAATCTGGGCCTGAGTGAGTTCACCCGAGAGGTTGATGGGTACATGGATATGCTTTGGAAGGCTGGAAGTGCACAAATGCAGAGTATTAACGGTGAGTGTCAGGGGAAAAAGAAATGATGGGGAAAAAGAAGGGATAAGAGAGTAAAATAAGGCGGCATTCCCAAGCACTGGAGGATTGAGGGAGGCGGTGGAGGGGGGCACTGTCATTGTGGGAGTGCTGAGGAGTCAGTGATAATTAGCTCAATTAGTGACAAAGGCAGTGTAATAAATACCGACTTAGTGTCTGGGTCCCTGCTGTCCTCTCCCTGCACGGCTTGTGACGCAGCCAGGGACTGATGGACAATTCATTAAACCGACAAAATACCCCACCGTCCAGGCGTGACGCTGCGAGTTAGCCCCCTACTGGCCTGTCCCATTGTTCTAATTGTCTGGGTTGGAGTCGCTTTCTGGACCCCTTCTCTTTACCCCCTCCTTCGCTCTCTCCTTTCACAAAAAACCCAAGGAGTTAATGCCCCTACCTAACTCCGTAAGTAGGTGATCGGCAGGTTTGGGAGGGAAAAAAAAGGAAAGAGTTTCTTGGAGGGAGGGTTTTAGGGAGGGGGGGGCAGGTTCTTGGTGGGATTAGGGTCCGAGGGTTGCCTGGGAGTGCAGAGAGCGGCCCTGATCGGAATGTCAGAGAGATGAGTCCAGAAGCTCGGATACGGGACAAAGCGAGAGTTAATTAGGAAAGATTGAAGGGGCTGGC
Organism: Alestes dentex; assembly: GCA_037576975.1. Lineage (NCBI taxonomy): Eukaryota > Metazoa > Chordata > Actinopteri > Characiformes > Alestidae > Alestes > Alestes dentex. Next base: position 28,011,655 of record JBBIGA010000132.1, on the reverse strand, counting down.
GACAATGGGCCGCCACCCGAGTCGAGATGAAATTGCTTCCGCGGATTATTGGGGAGCAAGTGTGTGGGTTGCGAAGATGTTTGTGTGTGTGTGTGTGTGTGTGTGTGTGTGTGTGTGTGTGAGGGGATGGAAGGGGAGGGAGGGGTTCACGCGGGCTGGGATTGATGGCTGCCCCTCTGCTTGGGGAGCAGGGGAGCGAGGGAGGCTAACCGGCTGTTCCCACAGTCTGTTCTCCTGAAGCCACCTTTGACACACAGGCCTGCCAGGCGGCAAGCAGGGAGGGTGGCTGGGAATGTGGCGAACGGCAACACAAAACAACACGCAAGAGCTCAAAAAAGCAGAAATTAATCATCTCTCAGGCTCCAAGGAGAGCTGAGAGACAAGTGAAGAGGGATGAAGAGCGAGGGGAAAAAGAAAAAAGATCCACAGATTAAGACACAACAGGAGGAGATAACAGATACTGCTGAAAAAAGAGGAAAAGTGTACCAGAAAAATGGCCTTTGTTCGTGTGTATTCTAAAGCGAATGAGGAGATCTACTAATTGCCGGTTCCCTTCGCTGGAAGACTCGATCCTTTTTCCATTTCTAACAATAAAAGCCTTAATTTAATAAGTGCCTCAGAAGGTCTCTAAAGAGTCTTTAACTTGAGAAGCAACTGAACCCACAAATGTTGGGCCAGCAGCGGTTTGGAGCTAATTGAATAATTGCACAAATTAAGTCACTTGATATTTATCCAAGACAAAACCACACTACGCTGAATTGAGTAAGACGTCGACTGAGTGAGACTTTTTTTTGAAAAAGAACATTTTCTCTCCACAGCTACTTTCTCAGCTCCTCAGGAAAGGGCTTGAGGGGAACGGTAGAGTAAACAGGTCAATTACGGTGGGTCTTTTTGCGGAGAAGATGATATACTGACCCTCACCCTCCTCCTCCTTAAAAAAAACAATCATAACATGGTCAGGGTTTCTTATTGAAATTCCTATAAAATTGTGGAAGATTGTTTTCCCTGGTGAGACGCTGGGCCTGCGGAGGAGTTTAGGGGCAGGGGCCGCTGGAGAGAATGGGCCAAAGAGGGTGTGTGGAATGCACCCACACTTTCGGTCACCACACTGAATAGCACACACACTGCACAGCGGTCGGAGAGGCTGTGAGCAGAAGTGTTGGGTTTAGCGAAGTGAGCATAGACTCCTGAGACCCTCGGAAAAATGGAAAACACTGGACACAGCGAGATGCAAAGCCTGACGGTCTGTGGTTTTGCCCCTCCGGTGAGAGCAATTTTGGTGGCATGCCGTGCTCTGGATTATGTTTGTGAGTGAGAGATAATTGGGAGGTGTGCAAGTGTGGTGCTTTTCCGTGGGCCATAGGGAGTGCCCAGGCACGGCAGCTGGGCAATAGGCTGGGTCCAGGAGATTTGAACCCTGAAGCCTGCCTGACCCTCTCAGCAGATGGTGGCTCCAAAGAAACTCCCGCTTCTCATTACAATGGCGTTGCCCTTCTAACATCTCCATCATTCTCTCTTACTACAGCCATGTCACAGAGGAACATGCAACACCCGTGGCAGGCATGACAATGCATTCAAATAATGGCATTCAATAATAACTGAAAGGTCAAAGGATAAATGCCTGTTCTCGTTTCACTGTTGAAAATTCATAAATCAGTGTGCATTCTAGGATTTAGTACTTCTCTACTCATTGTCCAGCTTAGGTGCCTTGAAATATACTAAACATTTACACGCATACAATACTTGTCCTGGACTGTTTTGCCATTAATGGAAAATCTAAGTTCGAAAGACTGTGCAGTCCGGGACAACCCTTGTCTGAATAATATGACATAAAATGCTGCTTTTGCACCAGCGGCCGGTTACACTGTATCAAAATTTAATGATGAATGAACCAATAGACATGGTTCAAAATGATTAAAACTCTTGTTAGATTAAATGACACAGAAAGTAAAAGACATTGTTTCCTTTTCATGTAATTGTTCTGTTCTCACAGCAAAGATATGACAAATATACCATATATGTAGTACAATAAAACAACATGCAGCACAGTAAAATATACCATTAATGGCAGAGGTGAACCATGACTATTAGAGATACGCCCTCAGTTCAGGCAATAAATTCCATCTGTATCACCTGCAAATTTCTATTAGTGCCATCATGGGATTTCTAGAAGTGAAAAGTGAAAGTGAACATGACCAATCTGTCATATGTGAACACACCACAGCACACAGTGTGAACAGCCCAAAATTCTGTATTTAACCCATTCACCAAGTGAAGCAGCAGGCAGCCAGGAACACAGCGCCCCGGGAGCAGTGTGTGGGGGCGGTACTTTGCTCAAGGGAACCTGAGAGGTGAATCGAACCCACGACTTCCTGATCGCAGAGCGAACGCCCTAACCACTAGGCTACCAGGCTACCATTTGTCTAAGTATGTCAGTATTAAGCTAAAGATGGCAGTCATGTTCTATATTAAATATGGACATTTTAAGTTTGTGATACACATTATACATTAACATATTTTACCTCATAAGCAGTTCTGTAGTAACTTCAGTTGAGCCCAGGCATAGAGCTTCTGTTGCTGTCCATTTCCGACAGCTGACACAACATCATTTCAGCTGCCACTCATTTTCATTCATCAGCGGCAGAAAGCCTGGAGTGACACAAAACAAGTTCACACAGAATGTGACATGGAATACAACATGCATGTATTTTTTTAATTTCTAGAAATCATTAGGGAATACACACACACAACACGGTCAAGCTTATGGTTTGGTTCACGGTGCATTTTCGCCCCACTAAGAGGGTGCGCTGCTCCCTGTTCAATGACAGAATGCACAGGCTACTCTTTTAAAATGGTAGATTCAGATCGCTGTTAAATGTGCTCGAGTTACAGCCTTCCAATCTCAGATATTCCAAGCACACTTGATTTCAGTAAAAATGAAATGTGTGTTACATTAAATTTGGGTGTAAATGTTTGCCTAAGCAGAAACATGATACATGATACAAACATGATACAAACTGAACTATGATACTACACTTTGCTTTACTATATACTACTCTGCAATATTACATACCATTCTGCACTATACTACATACTATATAATGTACCGCACCATATAATACGCTGTACTCTGCTATATCCTCTATAATATACTATTCAATATTATAATGTATACTATACAATATATTATATACTGTACCATGCTATACAGTACTGTTCTCTAAAGCTATAATATACTATACAATCACACATAATCATGTGAATGATCAAGAAAAAATCCCTAGAAGAATCACAGTAAAAGAAAATGTCACCATGTGATCACAGTGGCCCTCAGAGAATTTTAGGCTAGAAAAAAGTGCAGTTCTAAATCATTTTCTGTAACCACACGACTGCAGAGCTTAAGTTTTCAACGAAAAAATCTCCGCATATTTTGCTACATGACACTGACTGATGAGACTGAAAGAGTTCTAGAAAGCAAAGGGAAGGGGAGAAAAAGAGAGAGAGAGAGAGAGAGAGAGAGAGAGAGAGACAGAGAGAGAGAGAGAGAGAGAGAGAGAGAGAGAGAGAG
>JBBIGA010000132.1:27989523-28006796 GCA_037576975.1 Alestes dentex | reverse complement strand
ATACCGAAAGAGTTCTAGAGAGCAAAGGGAAGGGGAGAAAAAGAGAGAGAGAGAGAGAGAGAGAGAGAGAGAGAGAGAGAGAGAGAGAGAGAATGAATTCTCATTCAGTGTAAGAGTCTAAGATGTCCAAACACTCGGGGGTCCAGACACTCTAAAACCGCTGCTTTCCTGTGGATATGTTTGCTGTGCGTAAGAATGTGGACAGACCACTGGACCACACAGAGCAATCAGACGATGTCTGTGGCTTCCCCTCAGCACTCAGAGGACCACTCGGCTGTGCCATTTCCCTGGCTAAATTGTGTGTGTGGAGCTCTGTTTTCTTGCTCGAATGAGTGAGAAGGTGTGTGTGCGCGCGCGCGTGCGTGTGTGTGTGTGTGCTTGTGTGTGTGTGTGGACTTGTGGTCGATGGTATAATTTACACAGCAATATCATGCCCCTCCCCACACATTAAAGGACCACGACCTCTTGATTTCTCTATTGGGGTGACAGGCTGTTCTCATTTGGCCTGTGTTTCACCCAGACGAAATCATTTTCTGCAACCACATAACTGAAAACATTAAGTTCTCAACTAACACATCTCAGTAATTTATACTCTATGTCTCCTACATTCAACTTTGCTGCTTCTCTTTTGTTGTAGCTTTGCAGAACTTTTAGATACAACTTCATCTTCACAGGAACATCTGTGCAGAATGTGCTATGTTTATGGCTCGTTCCTGTACGTGCATTAAGCCTAGCTAAAACTTAGACTTAAGAAAATCAGCCACAGTTTTTAAAAATCTGTGTCACCATTAATAAACCGTGTCAAAATATTCTGTGTCCCCACAAAACATAATTCTGAGTTTAAAAGGTTTCTGTTACTTTAATGTTCTTTTAATGTTTTTCTGTTCAGATTTCTGTCCTGTTCAAGACATTATTCTAGAGCACTTCAACTATTCTAGAACATTCTAGAATAAAGTAAATGGGAGACAACATTTTAGAACAATGACAAAGGTAGAAAACTTGGCAGAATAGTGTGAAGGGGAGCACGTATTCTAGAATAGTTTAAATGGGAGAGAACATTCTAGAACAAAAACAGTGGGAGAAGACACTGTAGAACTGAGCAAAAGAGAGACGGAATGGGGGAGAACATTCTAGAACACTTGGAATGGAAGAAAACACTCCTAAACAGTGAGAAGGGGATTTGGGGGCATTCTAGAACGGGGGGACACATTCTAGAGTGACACATTCTAGAACTGTCTGAATGCGGAAGAACAACAGTGCAAAAGAACGTCCCAGAGTAAACATTCTAGAAGTATGTGAAAAGGCAGGGATATTCTAGAACAGTTAGAACAGAGAGAGATCATTCTAGAACAGTATGAATGCTGGTGGTAAAGTGACTGCATGCTACAGAGTTTAGGCTGAAAAAACTGAAACATTTTAAGTAGGCCTCATCTCCAAAAGATGAGTGTGATACACTGCGATATGTTGTTAATACACAGAAAAATATTAAAGCATGCAATGAAAATATTACATTTTGCGCTCAGCTGACAGGAGACACTGTGTGTGTGAGAGCCGATTTGCTAGCGTGGCCTGAGCCAATTTATCTAGAGCACCATGTGGACTCATGAAGACTAATAAAAAAACATATCAATGATACATTGTCTTAAATCCAATCCAAGGGGAAAAAAGTTAAAGACAAAGGAACATAGCTTGTGCTGGGTTTTTTGGTTTTAATTATTGGCTGTTTTTACGGCAACAGTCGGCAAGTGCTCAACTCTGACACAGGAGTGGAGGAATGTTTATTTGCTGCAGTTTAGGAGCATAGTGGCTTACAGGAACACTGACACATTCCTGTGTCACCATCTCTCTCTCTCTCTCTCTCTCTCTCTCTCTCTCTCTCTCTCTCTCTCTCTGTATGCATCATTCTTACCACATTAACCATTTCCATTCAAATGACACTGATGTCCCAGTCATTCTATTTGAACAACTGTACGGTTTCTGAGACTTAAAGCTGCGGCAATGCAACAAACGCCTCACTCTACGAGCGAGTGAACAAGTGTGAACTGGCAACTCTCTTAGCTTGTTTAGAGAAAGAACAGTTAAACCAAAAGAACTGGAATGAAATGGGGAAGAACATCATAGAAAAGTGTGAAAGGCAGAGAGCATTTTAAAATGGTTGGATGTGGGGGGCACTCTAGAACTGTGAGAACGGGGGGAATAGCATTCTGAAACAGTATGAATGGAGGAAGAACATTTTAGAATAGTGACAATGCAAGAGAACATTCCAGAACAGAGTGTACATGGGAAAACAACGGAAATAGGAGAAAACACTGTAGAACTGTGTGAATGGGAGAGAAACCATTCTAGAATTGTGTAAATTGGAGAGAACATTCTAGAATGCTCCCCCCCCGGTTCACTCTGTTCTGGAACGTTCTTACACATTGTCACTTTTCTAAAATGTTCTTCCCCTATTCACACTGTTCTAGAAAGGGGAAACATTTTAGCATAGGAAAGAACATTGCAGAAGCACATTCTAGAATAGTGCAAATTGGAGAGAACATTCCAGAACAATTCAAATTGGAACAGCATGAAAGATAGGGAGCATTCTAGAACAGTGTAAATGGAAGCGAACATTCCAAAACATTAAGAAAAGGGATTCTAGAACTCTGTGGAAACAACTTTCTAGAACCATGTAAATGGAAGGAGAACATTCTTGAACAGTGACAATGCAAGCGTATATTCCAGAACAGAGCGCATGGGGAGAACCTCCTAGAGCAGTAACTTTTTAAAACAGTGTTCATGGGGGAGAAAAGACTAGAACATTGTGAATGTTGGGGAAATATTCTATAACACTAGGTGAGGAGGATGGTTCTAGACTCTCCCAACAGTTACACACAGGTAGGGCAAATGAACCAAACACTTGGGTTTGTTGGTGTTTGTTGGGTCACTGTGCTCTGGTCTTAAGTGACTTCACCGAATGTCTGTTAAGTGAGTCCCCCACTACTGCTCACCGGGGGGGTGGGGGGGTGGGGATTGGCTCAACTAACATTAACTCTGCATGAGTAGCATGCGTGGGAGGGAGTTTGGATTGCAAGCACCTTCTCATTGGTGCGCCTTTACTGCTGTCCCATCCATTATCCCCTCAGCATCTGGAAACCAAGCCCAGTAAAGAACACGTTTCTTTTGGCAACTGCAAGCCAACTGCAGTGACACAGAGGACAGCCAACCACAGGAGACCCACATTCCCGCTTCCATGCATGCTGAGAGGTGCTTGCATAAACCCACTCTTCTCCAGAACCCCCCCCCCCCCACACACACACACACACACACACGTCTGTTTTCATACAGTGTCAGGACAGGGGGTCATCCATATGTCCCATATATGTGCTGAGCAGTCAGGAAGGGAGGGCAGCTGAGGGCAAGCAGAAAAAAAAACATTATGGTGCAGTTGTGTGCAGAAGTTTGGGTGACCCTGGTGGGTTTTTTTTTGTGAGTAAGTACAAATCCTCTGCTTAGAACACACCTCTTGCACAGTTCAGTGTATAATTAATTAAATAAAACAAAAAAAGGCCTCTGTGCAAAAGTTATGACGCATTTTATATTTTATTTGTTTATTTATTGTGCACTAAAATTAGCAGCAAATGTCATACAGCTCTCTAAGAAACTTGTTGTCATTTGACTGGGAGTGTTCAAACTTTTGCATATGAACCCAAATATATAGTAAACTGAATGGTTTTGGCCTTTCAGTATAAAATAAAATGAAACAGCTTTTATAGATCTTGGCACTATAGGTTACCCCATTTATCCCCCTCCCCCCATTTTTTTCTTTTCTCTGGTTTTCTGACTCTTTTGTCCCTTACGTATGAAGAAACACACACAGACATAGACACACACTCCTCAGCAGCCCCCCAGCCCCCCTAGTCACTGCACATACTCCCAGTAATGGCTTCCAGAGGCAAGGCTGTGCTCTTTTCACAGCTATGTCAGCCAGCAGTACATCATTTCCATGTCTCCCTTTTGCACTGTGACAACACACTCAGCACAGTCCACCACCACTCTGTCAGCAACCAGGCTTTCTTTCTCACTGTGTACAGACACAGACAGTGTGTTCAGAAGGCCTGACCACTGATGGAACCAGGTAAAAAAAAAAGACATCCAACCCTTTATCATCTGCTTTCCTCCATCATGAGACAGTCTTTACCTGGCGGCTGCGGATGTTCTCAGGGTTCCTGAAGGACTTTCCTCCTGTCCATGGCTGGACATCTACTGACCCCTGGAGGACAGGCCTTGTTAGTGACAGTCTGTTAATGTGACATGCAGAGTTAACATAGGTACTAAAGTCATGCAAACTAGTCCTAAGCTTTTTTTTTTTTTTTTGCTTTATTATTTAAAAGTTAAAAACTTAGGCTGTTTCTTTTCTAACAAGATCATGTATGAGAAAATTCCCAGTGTTGGCGCAGTGTTGGCCCAATGTGGGACCTTCAGCCATCAACCTGTATAACTTCACTGACACCAGAAAAGGATACTTTTACTGTGATATATTTTCCTCTAATTATTTCATACAGAATCTGGTTCAACAGTCTCCCTCACACAGTTACACACATACACACACACCCCAAACAATCTTAGAAAAAGAAGAACGCCTGCACTGATCATAAACAAACGCACACACAGAAATATAAAGTTATATAGAAACGGTAAACGTATTATTATAATGCAATTTTGTTATATAGTGAGAGAAAATCATATCTTAGGAGACACATAAACAAACAACACATTTTGGAGGATATGCATACAAAACACTTTAAATATTTTAATAATTTGTTTTCTTGTATTATGACTCATTTTAAGAGATTTAAGAGAAGTGTAAAATTTCTACCAGCTTATTTAAGAGTAGTTGAATACATATAAGTGTGTAAGAATAAGGTAAGCAGGTAAAATAACTCTGTTTACTTCACATGAAGACTGTAGACTACACTTCCATTCAGATACCTAGAGTGAAGGCACTATAATAATAATAATAATAATAATAATAATAATAATAATAATAATAATAATAACAATAACAACAATAATAATAATAATAATAATCATCATCATCACCATCATCATCGTCATCATAACAACAACAACAACAACAACAACAACAACAATAATAATAATAATAATAATAATAATAATAATAATAATGTAGAAATATATTTGTGAAGAAATATTGGAGACTTTTATTTGTTTCAAGAGGGATTCTGCCGGAAGTGTGTGCAGGCTTTATAAAGTACGTCAGAGTGTTTCCGGTCCTCTCGCCAGTCCTGAGTGAAGATGGTGAGTGTGTTCGTCTTTCTGGGAGATCAGTGCAGTCTCGAGTAGGGCGAGTCTGTATAGGAACGAGTTCCCCGCTCCGTTAGTGATGAAGTAAATTCGGAACGAGGCTGTGTGTGTGTCTTATATCGGTCGAAGCGGAGCATTCAGACAAACACCAACGTGTTTACAGAGAAAGAGGAGGGTTAGAACAGTCTCTCCTGCCTTTCTCGGCTTCAGTGTCTCTCTCTGCTTCACTCTTCCTCCCTCTCTCATTCTCTCGGCTTCACTCTGCCTTTGCCTCACTGTTTAATTTTGAACCAGGCTCCAGCTCTCCTTAGCTTCTCCATGTTGTTGCTGCAGTGAGGGCTGCCTAAACCCTGATGTTTGTCGATATCAGAAATTTACTTTGCCCAAGAAAAGAATGAACAAAACTGCATATGAAAACCCAAATACAGAGACTTAAGTTCTTTGATTCTTCCATTAAACTGAAGAGCCATTCATTTGTCCTAAAGAGTTGTCTTATAATTTAAAATATTTTGAAACCTGCACAATTTTGCATGTCAGATTTCCTGTTCCTACTCGCACTAAGAGCTACATTTAATATCTGTATAAACCTAACATTGTAGGTTTAAACAAAAAAAAAAACACGCTGTATGAGGAATCTTTTATCTTTTATTACTGTGTGTCCTGGAAGAAAAATAACTTCTGCCCTAATCTCTCATTGCGAAATTGTCCCTCAGACCAAGAAAAGGAGGAATAACGGGCGTGCCAAGAAGGGACGTGGCCACGTCCAACCCATTCGCTGCACCAACTGTGCCCGCTGCGTGCCTAAGGACAAGGCCATCAAGAAGTTCGTCATCAGGAACATTGTGGAGGCCGCAGCTGTGAGGGACATCTCTGAGGCCAGCGTGTTTGATGGTGAGGGACATAATACGCCTGTTCTGCATAGACTTTGGTGCACAACATGTTTAAAAAAAAAAAAAAAAAGACCCCTTTATTCCCCATAAGTGGGGATGTAATGATGCATATCATTATTGGTTATAAATCTCTTGATTCTGATGTAAGTTCTCAATTTTTTTGATGTATGCAGTGCCAGCCCTTCAACAAAATAAATAGAATAAACCTCTCTCTGCCCACCTTACACTGGACAAATGCACTAAGGTTGCTGACGGCAGTTTCAGGAACAGATAGATGACTCCCTCAGGTGAGGGAGGGAGAGAGAGGTGTGACAATTAATTGTTGCGCAATTGTTAAACACTATGCACTCCTCAGTTTTAGAATGAAGCCGACTGGTGGTAAAATGACCATGCACTAATACAAAATGTAGTGTATTTGAACAGAGCCAATTGTCCCACTCTCTTCACAGCATACGTTTTGCCGAAGCTGTATGTTAAGCTTCATTACTGCGTGAGCTGCGCCATTCACAGCAAAGTGGTGAGGAACCGGTCACGAGAGGCAAGAAAGGACCGCACCCCACCACCTCGCTTCAGACCCAGTGTAAGTTTAACATTCATAATGCGCATTAATACTTGCAGATGATGGGTAAAGTGCTTGGGGCAACACTTTGTTGGTAATATTACTTATGTTGTCATGTGATGCATTAAGTGTAAAATGAATGTTAAGTTAATGACCATTTTTTCCCCCTGTTCTAGGGTGCTGCCCCAAGAGCTCCTCCTAAACCCATGTGATTTGAAAAATTTCATACTCTCAAAAAAAAAAAAATAAAGGTCTCAAGACAATGTTGACTTTTTCTTTTGCAAATAATTCAAAAGACTCTGCTAGCAGTGATGTCTGATCTTACCTCCAGTGACAGATGCGTGCAAGCATTCAGCCCTGAATACGTGCCTGCATTTTTAGAAAGCTGGAAGAACAGTGGATGCTTTGACCTGAATGGATATCAATTATTTGCATCTTCAAGGAGTCAAGGAACATCTTCAGCAATGTTTTCTCATTGACAGCTGGGTAGCTAAGCCATGCTAATTGCTTGTCTGAATCTGGAGTTTTCCTCCTGGAATCCTTAATTTTTATAGAAACAATTTCAGACATGGTAGCTGCTTGTCTGAGCATATTTGTAGATACAACAGTGGCAACAATGCATAGGTATTCTCTTATGGCCACTCTGACAGTTTTGTGTGAATGTATTAATTTGTATAAAATCAGTTCTGACAAATTCCACTTAAATGTCACAAAAGATCTGAGATAAAACCAAGTTTATTTAACTAGAACCTGGAATCATAACATGTCCTTTCCATACTGTTTGTCCAAGTGAAACAGTATTCAGGAGGACCTTTGCATTAGCTCCAAGGAAGTATTTTTGCTCTACACATGAAGGGAAACTGATACTTATCCCCACCCACTGGTGCTTGGTGACAAAGATCTAACATTTGCTCAAAAATATTAAAGGGATTTTTTTGGTTAATTGATAAGTAAATTTTTTTGATAAGTAAAAAAGGACACACTGACTAAACCATTTTCAAAAGCCTAGTTATTTTAGCAGATGACTAAATTTGAAGCATTCATTCTTTTTTATAAATACATCCTATTTTTAAACCTTATCAGAAATCAAAAGATGTTTGTCAGAGCATATGTATGGATTGACAACACACAAGGCAAATAGCTGAGATTTTTAAGTGGACAGGAAATACAACAAATATTACTTTATTGGACATGAAAAATTACTTCAACTGAATGTTGGGTTACACTCCTTAAAAACAAACTGAAACAATACCTCTTGAAACCAACACACCTTTTTAAAGAACATGAGGCAGTTTTTTATATTTTAACAAATTTGAGGTAAAGAGTTTTTCTTTGTCATATACATCTTTTTTTTTTCTCACAAAGCCTTTAAAAACATTGAACCCAGGAGAAAGCCTGTAAGTATGAAAGGGAACTCGATCCCTGCCTCACCAAAAGCGCTCATTCTCTCTTGCTGCTCGTTATGGTCACTTCACAGTTCATTTAAAAATATTAACTTAGGTTCATAACACACGTAGTTCTGGGAAACAAACTCTGGGGAGAAACAGTGAGGTTGGGATGGAGGAAAAGGGGGAAAATTTTGCAGCTAATATTTTACAAGCTCAAGGGTTCCAGCTTTCCAGCAAACAAATAAGCACACATGCTACCTTCTCACTCATACATACCATATAACTATTTACATAATTTCATTTCAACCATTAAGTGCATCATTAAGTTTTATATATTTGATTTTTTTTTAAATAACTTCAAGTAAATTTATGTCTACGGTAGAAGAAAAGGGAGTTCTCCTCAGCTATGAAGGGTGCAAAGCTATTGACTTAACATTGAAAATGAAATACTGGTTTTGGTCTCATTTATATTCTACTTCTGAAATCATTCACACTGTAGGCCTTCACTGGTGTGAATTCCAAACACACATCTTGAGAGGTTTCCAGATGCATTCCTATCGCTAGCTGAAATAACACTAGATCAGTGGCTCACATGTAAGCAGGTTTGGGAAATAGCTGACCACCTTCACAAAGGCTGAGTGACAAACATGCTACAATATCTAAGTATCTTTAAGGACTGTCCACTTCAGAAAAGGTGGTAACAAAGAAACTTCCAAAAAGCTTGGATAATTTCAAAATTCGTTCATTGGTGCTTTAGTTTTCCATCATATTTGTCTCAAATTGTGCAAGAGAGGACACAAAACAGGCCACGATACCTTGGCAGGACGGTACAAAATTCGGGAACAGTAATTCCACTCTTTTTTCCCTCAACTCGAGCAGCAATCCATAGTTGTTAGGGGTTAATTGTACCTTGATACATGAACTCATACATGACGTTCACACAGGACAAGCGTACAGGATACAAGTTAAGTCCAATATCAAGGGCAGAAGCCACACAAACAACCAAGCACCAATTTTACAACACAAGGAGAAGTTTTCTGTTCCGAAACCTTTTGTGACAATGATCCTTTCATTAGGAAAATAGTATTTATAGAACTTTTAAAAACAACACGCTGTTTTATCTGGTCTTTATAACCTACATAATCTTGTATCAAATTGTTACTTATTTTCCCTAAATAGCATTTTTTAATATCAGAAATCAGTGCAATAGAGCAATTTCAGAAAACAAAAGAATATGTTCCAAAGCTCAGTCACCAGTGAGTACTGTAGGACCCCCTAAAGCCTTTTAGTAACAGCCCGCACCCGAGCCCACCCGATAGCCCCAGCAAAACACTCACATTTAAGCAGAGAGTTAGAAAAGTGCAAACCTCCTCTGAGGTAACAACCCCTTCCCGTCGTTCGCCAGAGTCACAGAATGCAATATGGGTCTTTGTTTGATCTGCACCAGCACATTAAGGCTCCTTTCACTGCTCAGTGATCTTTACACCAGTTTGCAACTGTCTAGTACACATGATTTAGCCCAGTTTTGATAAAACTCTAGAACAGAGTCAACGTACCTTATATTAACTGAAGCTAGGTGACCGTTTCTTCTTCTTAACAAATTCATTGCACAGGCTGGATATAAGGGGGACTTCATACTGCAAAAATGATACAAAAACTCCTCTGTAGTCCTGAAGATTTTTTTCAATAAACTTCATCATCGCCACTGAGGTGAGGTCCATCTAGGTAAAAACAACAATCAAGATCTGAGGCACAAGGAAACCAGCAAGTCCAAGAATGTGACCTGGACAAAGGTTATCCACTGCTGTACACTCAAAAACTAAGGCAAAATATTTCAAGTTAATTTTCACTTAAATAAGACATTTAGCATACACTGTTTTAGAAGTTAAAAAAAATACAGTTATCCAAGGCTTACCCTAATTCTTAATCCTGTTGGACTTGAGCGCCGTGCTGTCTCGCTTATAAAGACTGCCATGGTTTGGCAATTAGCAGTAGGTTATATTGTGCCTCTGGTAACCACCAGCATTAAACGGCATGCAGTTCAATAACTAGCAAATACAGGGTGATATAAAGCAACTGATTAAGGCAATACGTGTGTGTGCTCCGTTTGTATGGCTAACATACACATGTCCTCTTTCTCTTAGCCCTAAAGAAATCTGCAGCTCATACTGCTGCTTCCCGTTTCTTCTTTAGTCCCCTGTATCCTCCCTGAGTCCTCTAAATTCCACAGCCCCTCAGAACTACTGTAAAAGGAATTCAAACACAAAGTCTCTATGCTTTAAAACATACTAGAACTGTGGATTGCACTCAGCAGCAAGCTTTTATGTTTTTTCCCCCCCCAGTCACTCGCTCTCTCAAACATTCTCACACACTCACTCACAACCTCTAACACAGAGACTGTGTGGAAATGCTGCTGGCAAGATTACACCTACCCTGCCTCCTGCTGCAGCAAGCTCAAGCACCAAGTTTCTCTAACTAACCAAGAAAAGGTAAACCCCACAGAAAAAAGGCACTTCTAAAGCAAAACAGCTGCGTCTTGCCAAATGAATTGATTTGGGAGTGCAATCGGATGGTGGGATGCATTCCCTCTGTCCTAATCTAATCTCTCGCCATTGGATCTCTCTTCGCACCAGGCTAGACTCTCCCCCAGCATCTTCGGTTTGTGCCTATGCCAGTTAGCCTTCAACTGGAAAGCATGGTGTTCACTTAACAGTAAAAGCAAGTGCTCATTTGTCTTGCCCCCCAACTTCCTCCCACACCCACCCCACTCCCCCCCACAAATCTGGTGCAGACCAAACTGGACTCCGTGTCATCTCAAAGCAGCATACGTCTCTCTGTCGGTACCCTCCCACTTCCAAAAAACCTGTCCCACCTGCAGACCAGCCCTTCCACCCTTTCTCTTTTCTCCGGCTCAGCCCACCTGGTGCTCCCCGCGGACGATGTGCGAGGAGAACTCGTAGCGGTCCTGGCTGCGATGGCCACAGATGTTGCACTCAAAGGGCTGGCGGAAGCCATGGCAACCCATGTGGATAGTGAACATGACATGGTCCAGGAAGAAGATGCGGCAGTGCTCGCAGCGAAAGGAGCGCACCGGCCGCCCCTCGGCGTCCACCACCTGCATGGTCTCCCTAGTGGTGGGCGGGGACCGCGGGCTGCCTTTAGCTGGGAGCGTCGGCAGACCCCCGGGGATGCCCCTCTCCCTTTCTACTTCCATGTCTGTTTCTTTGGCGTGACTGGGACTGTGCCTCTCTCGCCCTCGGTGGTTGGAGCTGCCAGGCGGGACGCTGGCCACGATACACTGCTCCTCTGCCATGCTCTCGTTATCTGTGGAGTCCTGGCAGCCGTTGCTGGGTGAGGCGGCATGGCTGCGGCCTGGGGGCGTGTCCTCGTGGCCTTCGCCCGCCTCCCGTCCAGCCAGCCCCATGGACACACCCCCTCCACAGTTTAGGCGCTGGCCCATGGGCGTTATGTGGGGGTAGACTGAGCTGATGACAGGGGTAAACTCGGACATGCAAGCTGGGTGAGGGGGAGGCAGCCGCATGGTGCGTGGAGAGTCCACCTCTTCACCTCCTCCACGGGATGCACGGATATAGCGGCTCCCTACGCCCACTAAAGCAGCAGGGTCACCTCCGGCATGCGAACCCAGCACGTCCCCTCGCTCTTTCTCAGGGCTGGAGCTGAGTTCATAAGGTGCATCAGACATGCTCAGTCGCATGTGCTTTTCCCCTACAGACAGGACCATGAAAACAATTCACATCACAAAGCCCCCTGCTTCACTTGGTGAATGGGTTAAATGCAGAGAAAGAATTTCACATTGTTTACACTGTGTGCTGTGATGTGTTCACATATGACTATAACGGTTCATAAACTTATGAACTAATTAATTAAAAATGGAAAAAAAAACAAAAACATGTCATGTTATTTCACAGCAACACAATATGGACAAAATATTATTTTGCTTACTTTTTGTATGCTGCAGTTATGTTATGCTATGAAGAAATACTAAAGAACAGTTAATGTTACATGACTAAAGATGCATTATTTTGGTCAGAAAACAGAAAACAACATGACTGCTTTAATTTGTCAAAACACCCACATAACACTCAGCAGGAACACTTGAGATTGGTCATGATGTTCACAGAACACAATAAAATGTGGCATGCTAGAGTACTAGTGTGGCTGTCTGTGTTAACAAGACGGATGAACAATATAATGGGCAGCTCCAATCAAGTTCTGAATCTGAAGCACTGACATTATGAAAGGGACCTACCCAGAAATTTCTGAGGTGTGGATCTTTTTCTTTTAGTGATGCTGTTAGCCACCCGTTCAATGAAGGTCATCTTTTCTGAAGAGGGCTGAATCAGGGGGTCAGGAATCACATCCAGATTACGACACTCCTCACCTGTACAAACGACAGCCACGACAGTAGTGTAAGAACATGCGAACACAGACACGTGTACTCAACTACATGTCAGTTCTGCAGATGTCTTTTTGAGTTACCCTGTGCAGATTGGGTGCTGTGTGCGGGCTGATGGTCCAGACTCTGAAGGTAGCTGTGGCAGCGCTCTCGATGTTCTTCCAGCGTGCTCTGCTGTTTGTAGCTACGGCCACAGTAACTGCACTTATACGGCTTTCCCACAGTTGGAGAGGAAACTGAAATAGTCCAAATGGACATTTGTTTAAAAAAACAAAACTATTTGGTTGTCTAATTTGTCTTATGTAGAAATATACTATTTAAGGATGTATTTGAGATAAGTATGTAGCTGCTTATGGCTAAAAATGAGAAATGCCTTTTGTGAAATTTTCCAAAACTTTTTTTTCACCCATCTGATTACCATTCCAAATAATTATAATCCTAACTCTGTATAAAAGTGAATTAAATTTTACTACTTATATTTCTTAGCGTCACCCAAAGATGATGTGTAAATATCTGGTTTGAGAATAAGAAAGTTTTTCCAAAGATCACTTTCTTTGATAATTACCAGAGTGTACAGGAAAGTGTGTGCACACAGAAGTTGTTCATGAGAGGACTTTTACGTTGCACTAAACTTATGTCCATCTGTCTTGATGACAGCCTTTTCCAGGATGAAAGCTTTTCATAATTTCCCAAAATGATATGAATATAACAAAAGGTTTCTTGTCAATGACATTTGAAAAGGAAAAAACAGAAACCGCATAGGCTAACTGCATTTACGTCATTTCGGAGAACTCCGTGACTCTCATTCAGAGAAATGGAACGAAAGCCACCGCACTCTGCCTGCTTCACATTACTACAGGTGAATGCACATCAACATTTTGAAAGCACATGCAGGATATCCTGTTTTCTTAATATTCTAAATGTCATGACTAGATGATGATGTGGGGGATCGTCACTGGGTCATTTGCCATTTACTGTTTTAGGGTTTTATTGGATATTGGGCTATTTTGGATAATATTCACTTACAGCTCAATCTACAACATATGTCCAAAACTTTATAGACACGTTCTGTTTCAATGTTTCTTTTGAGACGAAGGTTATTGATATGGAGTTTGTCCCCACTTGCTGCAGTGCTTCAAAGGGCTTTCCGCTAGACATAGGAACACTGCTGTGAGGACTTTATTGCTTTCAGCCACAAAACCATTAGTGAGATCAGGTTCAGATTCAGATATTAATTAGATGAATCACAAACAACATTCCACCTCATCCCAAAGGTTCAGGACGGTGCTCCATCACTCCAGAGAACACAGCTACACGGCACCACAGCCCAATGCTGGGGCTTTTACACCCCTCTAGCTGGGCATGGTGACCCTAGACTTGCTCCAGAGCATCCATTCTACTGGCAATGTTTTCCTTAACTGAACACCTGTCTCAGCAACAGGTGCATCTTAATGAAGCTGAATTTACTAATTAGTGTCTGGAAAACTAGACACTGAGTGCTTTCTGTAGGTATTTTTTCTGCAATACTGTTTACACATTGGTAAAACCATGAAGCTTCAAGGAAACTTTTTAAGCGCCAAGTCTGTACTGCCTTAAGATGTAGTCTCCTCGCTATGTCTAACACAATAGAGCGTATGCACTGTTACATCATTATATTCATATTCATCCCACACACTTTCCATTTCTACAATTCCTACACCACCTGCAATTATCTATTCTCTCCATGTTTTAAGTTCCATGCCTCTACCTACTGTATATGCTCACCAGAGTGGGTGCGGAGGTGACCTGTAAGTGCGTCACGGCGACGGCAGGCGTAGTTACAAAATGGGCATTTGAAGGGCTTTTCACCAGAGTGGAGCTTGATGTGACGCAACAGGTTGCCCTTTTGCGTGAAGGATGCTCCACACTGGTTACACTGGAATGGCCGCTCACCTACCAAGTTTTGCATCCAAAAATACATTTTAAGTGTCTTTTAAATATATTTAAAAGTTTAAGTTAAAAACTATTTAATGGTAAAAATGTTGTATTTTGCTTAAACCATATGAAACTCACCTGTATGGCTGCGTTTGTGTACCATTAGAACGTTAGGACCAATGCAGATCATTCCACATATGTCACACTTCAGTTTTCCATTGGGCAGACGTATGGGTCCGGGTGAACCGGGCTGAGGGCTGCCCATTTCTCCACAACCGCTTCCTCCCTGACCGCGAACCCCTCCACCCATCTCTATTCCGGCCTCGTCTGGGGTGTCCCCTTTATCATCTTTCCATCCCTCATCTCTCTCTCCCCCTCTCCTCTCTGTAAGCGGAGCACCTCCTGCCTCTTCATCACTGTAGAGTTCTACCTTAATTGAATTAGCTAGACAGATGAGGAAGAGAGCAGAACATACACTTACTAATAGGCTTCTTAGAATAGCATCCGAAACAAAAAACATCATACAGTATGTATGACAGAAAGTTCCACAGTCAGAATTGTGTTATTAAAGAAGTCTATATAGGGTACTGACCACTGAGTGAGCGACTGGGGGAAGAGTGCTGACTGTTAGGAGTGCTTACTGTAGGTCCCCTTAGCCCTGCAAAAAACTCACGTTCTGTTGAAGAATCTCCATTGCCTGCAAACACACACACAAGATGAGCTTCTGCAGAGGTCCAAAGGGAGATAACTTTTCTTAGTCATAAAATCAGTAGAACCATCCAATACCTGACATGTAAGAACGGCCATTGCAATCGTCAGCATTCATTCTCACACCAGATGCCTGAAAATGAAAAGAAGCCACAAGAAAACAAACAAAACATCAGCCTGCTCCTTCACATATTTTGTAAAATCACTCAAGGCTAGTCATTTGATGAAATATTTAAAGGCACACAACTTCACTGTCCTAAGCTCTATAGTCTACTCCCCTTATTCTGGCAATTCCTTGCATAATCATATTTAAGGCTTTTATATTTGAATAAGCGAATGAGTCATATGGTTTCAAAATACTACCGTGAGTAAATATCCTCTAGATTTAGTACCAGCCCTGACGAAACTTTGGTTAAGACTGAAAAAGCAGCATATAAGAAGATGACCTCCCCTTTATGTCTGACCTATCAGAAAGCAGAAGAGAGCAGAGCAAGAAGTAATGACAACGCCACTAGTTCAGTGTTTTTTAACTGCAAGGTGGAGAACTGCAAATAAAGTCCTATATATTGTGTATCGCTTTGATATTCTTCAGGGTGTTTATCCTGTTATTCCCAGTGCAACAGAGCATACTGGGAGTACATCACATACACAGATGCAAAGCAAAGATCTTCACATGGAACACAGAAAAACAATGGAACAGAGGGCTGTCAACGATGGCTGTGTGGGCCATCAAGTCTTAGGAAACACGCTTTGTTTACTCAAACTTCAGCTGTAATTTAGTACTGATCTTTTTTTCTAAAGTAGTCTCATTACACTATCAAAGCAACATTATGCGTGAAGCTGAATACAGTAGTGTCTATCATTTCAGGGCTCTATAATAAGTACTGTCACACATGGAATGAGGTCTCATGTTACACGAACATAAAAAAGAGACACAAACAGCACATGCCTATGGTTACAGAATTCTGTACTACTGCATTAAGGTGACATGACTGACTCTGTTTATCATAAGACAGAAAAGTTAAGTCTTGTGGTCTGACAGGGAGAGAGAGAGGAGAGATGGGGAGAGAGACGTATTAAGACTGGACTGCATTACTTCGAGCAACAGGCAGCCGTACTGACGGGAGGCAGGTGAGTAACTGTGTCTAAATATAACCTACTGGACGTGTCTGTGTGGATAAAACACTTTCAGAGCGAGAGAGAGAGATCAGATCCCGGGGTGAGTGCTGTCACTCCGTGTGGCGGAGGAGAGCAGCTAGCAGCGGCGGCGGCAGCGCAGCTAACGGGCTAACGAACCGAGACAGGCGGGAAATAAGGCGAAAACACGGCCGAAGTGACTAAAGAACAACGCGAGTGTGCGTGAGAACACGCGTTAAGGGCTCGGTTACCGGTTCGGACCGATCTGACGCGTGTTTTGGCCGTGTTGAACTAAAGCTCGGTGTTGTTGCCCGAGATCCCGTCGGCGTTGCTATGGCACCCGGTCCTCGGCTGATGCCGCGCGGCTAGCTGGGTTAGCCGTTAGCCGCCTCTGTCAGACCCGGCCGGACCGAGCCGTTGTCAGACCCCCCGACACCCTGACAACCGCCCCACCGCCACCGGCGCCGCCCCCTGTCGCTCCGGCCGTCCTGCCCACCTGGCGAGCGACCCTCTCCGCCGTGCTGTTTACGAGGCTCGAGCGCGATCTGTTTCCTCGCGCATCTCCGGGATCCTTCACCTGAAAATCCCCAACAAGTTCCGGGATCCAGCAGGCCCGAGTAATCCACCTGCGGAATGCTCGACCACCAGGGGAAACCTAGAGCATCGATGGAGGGAACGGGATGGAAAGATGGAAAGATGGAAAGATAAGAAGTCCAAAAGTTAGTGGACAGCTGCTCATCCATTGCTTCTTCCTTCATAGAGGAGTTTGTCACACACACACAAAGATCAAGGAGGACAGGTATGATTGGGCTTCATAGAGACGTTTGACACCTCCCACTCCACTTACCCCCAACCAACACACACACACACACACACACACACGAACATCAGGGAGGACAGGTGTGATAAGGCTTCATAGACGAGTTTGACGGCTCCTAACAACCCCTCCGCAA
>JBBIGA010000132.1:27973026-27989513 GCA_037576975.1 Alestes dentex | reverse complement strand
CACCCCCCCACACCCCCTAGCACACACACACACACACACACACACACACACACACACACACACACACACACACACACACACACACAAACGCTTTGGAAGACAGGAGTGATTAGGCTTGGATCACAAACGCCAATTCAAATGTAAAAATATTGGATAGATCTCCATCACTCCAGGCAGATCCACTGACCCACCGCCCTATACTGAGAAGCTTATATTTATACCCTCTAGATAACGCTTGGCATTTTCTGTGTAAACTGTACAAGATGTCAGAGCCTGCCCTGACCACTTTCGTGCCCCAGGCAAGATTTCAGTTGGTGCCTCCAGTATCACAACCAAACATTGTTTTCGTATACTGACAAATACTGTTTCATAGACTGAGACAGCATAGCGTAGTTTATAGTTAATTACAGAAGTGGGGAAATTAAAAGCATTGTAGTTAATTAATGGAAGGACAACAAACATTGGCTAAAAAGATCCCAATAAACAGGCTACTGGTTTTTAAAGCATAACTGTGAGTGCTGCAATTTTGAAAGAAAAAAAATGCACTTCTCAAAATTATGAATGTTACTCCCCAAACATATAATAGTGTATAAAACTTTCCCCTATGAATTTAAGGTGGAAGTAACTGACGTTAACTAGCTGTTCTTTTAAATTAGAGAACAGTGTCCAAAATAACACTCTGCTATGGTAACTGGTATTATGCCATAGATTAACTATTCATTTATCACACTACCTCTGTCTTTTACCCATTTTTCCTCCTCTCCTTTTTTCTTCCCTGAGCAACAGAAGGCTTTTTACATGACTATAATTCTGAAGTTAGCAGCTACTGATGTTTATAATGGTGGGCTACTTAATAGCCTTTGTAGTTATGTTAGTGTGCGAAATAATAACAGTTTTATTGTTGTAAAGTAGTATGTGTAAAAAATAGCCGAGTTAAAAAAACACTCCCTGTCATTTTGGGTGCCCCTTTGGAGGGACAGGGCTCCTACCATTTGCCTATACCACCTTTGCCGGCGCTACAAGATGTACCTAATAAAGTGGCACAATTGAAAGCCTGTGGCACTAAGTGTACAGGCAAAATAACCAGTTACTGTATGTTCTGAATAATATAAGAATGAATTGCTATACCTGAAAATCTATGGATGAGATTAATTAGATGTGTCTGAGCAGAGAAATCACCAATTCAGGAAACTGACTTGGCCTTTAAACAGTAACGTTACTCTTATTTAATTTATTTAACTCATATTTAGATCACAGGCAGATGTCTTTTAAAGCTTTTGTCTTTTAGATGTCTTTTAGAGCCTTTTTTTTTTAATTCACAGCTTAAGGCAGAATTCACTTTTCAACCCGTAATATCAAGCCATCCTGGTCCACATGCAGCAAAACAGGACCAAACCATGATACTACCACCACGTTTCCCAGACGGTATAAAGCGATTATCCTATTCTTACACTGGCATTGTCTTTGTCGCTGTATCTCAGATTGTAATTTTGAGGAAGTAGGCTACAAACGTATTAACAAGAGATGCATGTATTTTCTAAAATGTGTTTAAACTACTAATGTAAATATTTATAATACATATGTTGAATATATGTATGTTATATTTATATTGGCTTTGCTATATTTGCCATTTGTGGGACTAATAAATGGTTATCTTATATTCATTGTGGAGTTTTATGTTTGTTTTTTCTTTAAGACAGTCCTGTTAATATATTGGCTTATAAATGCATGAACCCACAAATCTGATGCAAAAAAATGAAAAATATGTTTTGGAGGGATTTTAATTTATTGTAGGTAATGTGATCTAGCTTTAAACACTACTGTTTTACTGTGGATTGAAATTTAAAAAACATTTTATAGTGAAAAAATATAAAAGGATGAAATCTGCCCTCTGTCTGTCACCATCGTAATTGAACAGTGAAATTAAGTGAACACATTTTGTTCTCCAGTTGAAGGAACCAATTTTGGGAGGCCAAATGACACTCTGAGCCTGCTCGAATTCTGATATACGCCGCTGACTGTGAATACCATCAGCAGCTTAACCAGTGGGTTTCTGTCAGATGGTGAACAGCTGCAGCACTGTGAGGACTCTTCACCGAAGGAGAAGTGGTATGTTTAATTTCTATAATTTGGCCAAAGTCACTGCACCACTCCTTATTTTATGAACAGACTAAGCATTTTATATAACAATAAATGTGCATGTAATTAATTACATTCATATAGTGTTTACATAAATTTGACTTAATCTGTAAAAAAATAAATTGTCTCTTTGCTGTCTCAAGAACCACTGAAAAAACACTTTAGCAAAAATGTAATTTTATGTTGCGGTTAAGGAGTCAAATTGGTAATGCCGACTCTGATTCTGAATGTTTGTGCCAAATCAATCAATCAAAACAAATAATAATGACCAACACAGATATACAAAAGCTGTAAATGTGGTCTTTAATGGTGAATTTACATTAACAAGTGTTTTATTCTCTTTATTCACTTACAAAGCTCATGCTTTCATGACAGTCAAAGGAGGATTAATTATGTTTATGTCTTAATGATTTAATGGTGCAGAAAAACTGCAAAATCATCCTACCCTTTAATGTGCCACAAGCCACAAATGATAATGCATTTTAAATCAG
The DNA here is from genome assembly GCA_037576975.1 of Alestes dentex. Taxonomy (NCBI): domain Eukaryota; kingdom Metazoa; phylum Chordata; class Actinopteri; order Characiformes; family Alestidae; genus Alestes; species Alestes dentex. The sequence continues at coordinate 27,986,883 of JBBIGA010000132.1, read as the reverse complement.
TGCTGCTGCAGCAACTGGAGGTTTGTCATCACTGGGTGGCAGCAGACCTACAGGCATACAGAAAGGACGAGGCGAAATCTGTTTTTATATCATATTTATTATCAGCGTGTTCACCTGAGGGGCAGGACAGGATTCCAGCAAGTTCTAGATGTATTACTTCTCAAAACAGCCCTGTTCATGATCACTCTTTGCTCAAAGTCTCCTGCACCTTATGGGTCAATTACATAGCGATAGATCTGCTGTTTAAGTGGAAAGTCACTTCCTTTTTTGAGGCTTATGCCTGTGCATCAGCGTCTCGTATGCCTCCTGGATTTGAATAAACATCCGTTCTGCCTCATCTTGCTGCTTGGGGTTGTGGTCTGGGTGCCATAATTTTACAAGCTCCCTGTAGCTGTGGGTGATCTCCTCCAGTGTGGCCCCATCAGAAACTGACAGCACCTGGAACAATGCAGAGACCTTCACATACAGTACTACAGTATAATGTTACACCAGCTGGATAAAATGGGTGTGTTTATTCCTCTTTTCCATGCAATATTTCAAGCAAATGCCTCAGCTTAATTCATGAAGTCATGCAAAATTTCAGACTCATGGTTTAAATTTAGAATTGTGTGGAGTAAACATCAAACATTCTTAATAAAGGAATGAACTGAAGCACAGTTTTGTGGTTTTGTATGGTTGATTGAAGTTTGTGCCTTTAATTTCATGACCTGACTGGACTATAGGAGAGGTGGCATGGAATGACCCAGCACTGTGCATAAGTCAGAAACCACCCTTTCATTTATTTAGTTTAGTTTTTAGTCAGAATGGTCAATAAGTACAAGTTATTCATTGATTTTTTTCAGTTTTAGAAAAAAGCAAAAAACATATTTAACTGAACATTACACAGAAACCTTAAGGAGTAACTATAACATCAATTCTATCAATATTTAATCTTTTCAGGAGACGTGCTTTCTGAAGAATTGTACAGGCACACATTTTTCCAGACTTCTTTTTCCACAAACTCCTCCAATGTTCAGTCATAAAAGCTGGCCGCATTTCCTGCCTGCCTCTCACTATACAAGCTAATCCAAATGATAAAATGAATCTCATCAGTCTATATTATATGATAGCTTTGTTGGTCCACTTAGTATATATACTAAGCACATGATCAGCTCCATTTACCATAGTTGCACTTTGTAATTCACTAAATGCAGGCTCAGAAATATCAATACAGTGTTTTTGTTTCAGTATGAGAGGCCTGGCTCAGTGTTTTAGAACATGGTGTTTCTAAAACTTTTATTAACCAGTGACTCATTCCAGTGTGAAAAAAGTTCTAGTGACAGTTCCAAATCTTCAAACATCAGACAAATGTACCATTAGGCAAATATGTCGATCAGTCATACATTTAAACCACTGACAGCTGAAGAGAAAATCACTGCAATATATTAGACAGCAATTGAACAGTCAGTTCTTGAAGTTGTGTGGGAAGTAGAAAAAAGTATGCAAAAAATAGATCCCCTAGGTCTTCTTGAGCACTGAGCGCCATGGCCTGAACCATGGCTAGCTTGAGACCATGCATAATGAAGACCTCTGGCTTTCCTTTGGGCTCAAGTGGATTTAAAACATCACCCTTGTTACCATCACTTTGATCAGTGTTGGTTGAAAATATACCAAGTAGGTTTAAGTGCGGCCAGTTTTAGGGTATTTTAGTGCTTTTTATCCTGCATGTTTAACCGCTATAAGGTGCTACATGCACACCTTTATAGCATCGAATTAGAATCAGATGCGTGTTAGATATCTTTCACATCAGAATATGATTTTTTTCCCCTGGTGTTTCAAATTTGTTTTCCTCTGTATCTCCCTTGAACCCCACTGAGGGTGTGAAGTGTTTGAGTCTTATAAATCTTGAGCAGCACGTTCAGCACTGTAAAAGGCTGCTTTAACTTGATTGACGGGGCATTCAGTCATATTTATTCGGGCTCACCTTCATGGCATCTCTCTCTCTTTTGGTGTACTCATTCAGAAGTATTTCCAAAACTTTCTTCCAGCTCTCTTCATAGTAACTGCCTCCTGTAAGAGTACACAAGATCTGGTACGGCAACAGCAGAAAGAACTCCAGAGCCCCTCTGAGCCAGGGAAAGAACCAAAACATGTCGAGGATCGCTGCCACACAATCCGAAATGTAGTACAAAGTGGCTGTGGTGTTGTGAAAAATACAGTATCCCAGAGGAGCTGAGAAAGCCAGCACAGCCAGACTCAGGCGATACAGACGAGGCCCTAGAGAACAGCAATAAAAACACATTGGCAGCGGCATCAGTTATGACATAATGGCATTGCTGAACAATGTTAGAACAAAAACTTCTGCAAGGAGATATTATACACGCAGTAAGAGACTTGGAGATTAATTAATTAAAATACACTACAAAAGTGTAAAAAGACTGTTCAAAGACTCGTGTTCTGATGTACAATTATAGCTATAACTATAATTACAATTTTAACTAACCCAGTGTATCTATTTGTCTATCTGTCTATCTATCTATCTATCTATCTATCTATCTATCTATCTGTCTATCTGTCTATCTGTCTATCTATCTGTCTATCTATCTGTCTATCTATCTATCTATCTATCTATCTACCCATCCATCCATCCATCCATCCATCCAACTTGTGAGAAAACACTGATTCCAAACATGTAGTGGAGCATTTATATGCAACAGACCCAGTGGCTCTAGTGGTCTTCCTGCAGGTCGGGGGGTTTTGAGGCGCCTGTGCTGTACTGCTGTGACGCTGGCTGCTATGCTGATGGGCAGAGGGGAGAGTTTGCTGCCATAGAATATGGCTGAGGTTATGATACACGTAGTGAGGGTCTTCTGGAGGTCAGAAGTGTGCTGGCCAGCGCAGGACACCAGATGGATGCCTGCCCCCACACTCAGCGGGAGCACAATAAGGTAAAAGAAGCTCAGAGAGTTGAGACTGATCAGAGCCACTGAGCCAAAGTAGATGCCCACACAAATCTGTCCAGCAAATCGAACCAAGCCCACCGAAGGGGCAGTGGCAGAGGGGCGTTTGACTCCTTCAGCTTCCTTGTTGGCCTCACTGACATAAGCTGGGATGCGGAAGAACTCTCGCATCCAACCGACCCCAAAGCCGCCCAGAGTGAGCATCCACAGCAGAGCGTGGCTGTCCCGCCGCAGGTACAGATGGTGAAGACCCAAAGGGCCTCCCACTGCCCACAGGGCATAGGCTACTATTAGTTTAGCCATACCCACATGCTTTGAGTCTAGCTCAGCAAAACACTTCTCCACATCTGAGACAGGTTACCTGCACACAAAGAAGTTACAGAGTGTGACAAAAAAATCAATGACATGGCAGAAAAAAGTAGAAAGTTAATCTTTTTCACTCTCAGTAATTAGATCATGTCATGCACTGTCCTTCAAACCCTCACATTTTACCCACTTTGCCTAAGAAAGAAATCAGCAATCACAGGACTGCAATCAAGGCTGAATTACATGCATTTTGTTCATGAAATAAGTCATTTTATTTGCTAGAAACTGTGGCTATACACATCTCAGTATCAGAATAGTCTCCGTTCTTCGTGTAAATTTATGAGGAATTCTTCATGGTGCTGGTGTCAGCATACGTTCCAATAAAAAATACTGGCAGAATATATAGACTTGTAATGCTTTTCTTTTTGGAGATTTTACATTCAGTTTCAGTAACATGGTAAATAATTGGAGCCTCTCATATACTGTGCTTCAATCAGTCACTTTTTACCCACTTTGCCTAAGGAAAAACATTCATCCAATAAATGCAAATTAGGCCTAATGACACATGCGGGAATACTAAAAAAGTAGCACTACGACACTACGTCCTTGGGCTATTAAAAAAGCACATTTAAAATTAGCATTAGTGGCAATATTGTAAAGATACAGGCTAATTTTAGTATTTTAAAATGCGATTTCTTCCAAATAAGCCCAAACAATAAAATTTGATCTTAACTGTCTTACCTATCACTGGAGCAGCAACTGAGAGCAGAGCTTTAAAACGTCCTGGTTCAGCCCCAGTGGCAGGAATATAAAAGCAGTATATAAAATGTAGTATGCATCACTGTATCAAAGTCGTGTGTCTCATACTTCAAATAGAAAAACTTGAAGTACAGTAAAAAGTTTGTGTATTCCTCACTATTAACTCAGGTAAAGAAAAGCTTCCGTACTGCCGGCCCTTCGGACTTTGGACTTTGGAAGAAGACACTGATATGCTGGAGTCATCGTAATATTAACTTTACTGACCTTTGACCTGATCAGTCATTCAGTGTTGGCTAGGCTGAATCTCTAACCCTTTTGATCAGGCCTTGTCCTACATTAATATTTGGGCTGTAGGTTTTAGTAGTGAATTACGTCTAATAAAAACAGTCCTAATATTAATGTAGGAACAGGCCTCATCAAACATTTAATGTTGGCTAGGTTACATATACAACCCTTCTGATCAGGCCTCATCCTACATTCATATTAGGACTATAGATTTTAGTTACATGTGATTCATTATCAAAAATATCCTGTTATGGGATACAAGCAATTTATTCCGCTTCTACATTTAAATTGCCGCACTGTCTTCAACACAAACTGCCTATATACACTTTTCATTATGTATGGTAGTATTTCCTACACATAATTGTCCATCTCAAACAGTCAGGGTAAAACATTTAGCTGAGTCTGTAAAAGTGGCTTTGTGCAGATAATGGCATCTGCTGGCAGATAAACAAAAAGAGATCAGATCATCCTATAAAAGCAGTTTACGACTGTACTTAGAAGCAGTAAAATTCACAGCAGCACAGGCCCACAAGACACTGACTGAAGGCCACACGTGTTAGTAGCACTACACACTGTAGTGATGACTGAAAGTGTGATGCTACGTTCCTTTTGTGGCCTCAGAGAGGATTTCAGAGAGTGTGGAATGCCGTTTGAGGATGCAGTGCCTGTTTTCATGTGTATTAGAAGAACTGCGCACAGTATTGCTCCTTGTATGATTCTGAATCTGCTATACTGCTACTACTACTAATGCCATGTTTTCATGTAGGACCAAAAATGTTTGGGCTGCCCTCTGTACTACACTTAAAACTTGGAGTGATCGAGCTTTTGAAGTAATGGAATGATCTCTCTCTCTCTGGTCTCGGCTAGCGATGTTGACTTTTTTTTTTAACTCTTCTCTTTTAAGTAAGCTTTTGGTTAGGCATCTGTTGGTGCTGTTCTGTTTCCAGTTGTTTTCATTTCTGTTCTTGTTATGTACTTTCAGTTAATTTAATTTTCTGGTGCTTTGTTGTTTTCCTTTTTGCTATTTTATACTTTTTTCTTTTTTTTTTTTTTTTTGTACAGCACTTTTGACACTCTATCTGTGAAAGGCGCAGCATAAACTTTACCGACTTTACTTTGTACCATTTTTAGGAAATCCAAAGATTTAAATAAAGTAAAGTAAAGCAAAGTGGCCCCTTATTGTCGTATGTGAACACACCATAGCACTGCACACAGTGTGAACAATGTGAAATTCTTTTATTCCTTAAAATGTAACCCATTCACCAAATGAAGCAGTGAGCTTAAAGGGTTTGAGAACATACACACTAAAATAACATTAAAAACACTAAAGAAATGAAAGACTATCAGTAAAAAAAAATGACCAAAAGGGACATATTTGGAGGTCTAAACATCATGTGGTAGGACTGAATTGTAAGGTCTGGACATATATTTGGGCATTGAACTGATTGATTGATTGATTGATTGATTGATTATTTATTGATTCACTTACATCTGTTTTGATATTTAGTAAATATAACCAAATATAAAAAGTTCAATATAATGACATTAAACAGCCCTGTGCATTACCTGAGCACTTCTCAACACTAACTACTACAATAGACTGTGGCCGTCCAATCAGAAGCCTGGACACGTTCTTTGTTGCGCATAGTGCACGCCCATCTTTATCCAAACGGATTGGCCCCGCCCCTACCCAACCCCCAACCAATCGGAGCCCTCCCCCCAGAGAGGCTATGAGAGGCTCATATCAACATGTTTGCAGTTAGTGGTCGCTGGACGTTTGGGAACTTGTCTCTGCTGACTTTTAGTCTGCACCATGCACGTTTAGATGTTTTAAGGTGCAGAAATATATTTGATGTGTAACTTCGAGTAGTGTCGACAACAGGCTCCACGTTTTCTGGGCTGTTGAAGCTCAGCCAGCGTTGGTGTTGTAAAGAGACTGGAGAGAAACACAACTTCTGCTGGATCCAGGGAGAGACCGAGCTTCTGCCCGGGGGTCTCTGCTTCCTGTGGTCTCTGAGTGAATGTAACAGGTTTACAGACCGCCTGTGCCTCAAGACATGGTTTTGAAGGATGGAAACAGACGACGTGTCGCTTAGAGAGCAGCTCTTCCATGACCGTGTCCGAGAGATCCTAGTAAGTTTAGCCTCCTTTCCAGTTTCAAAAGTTCTGTTTACCCCGATATCATGTAGCCGAGGGCTTGTGACAGGGTCCCCAAAAAGATGCCTGGTTGTTTTCTGGTCTATCTGATGTAAAAGTGGCGTTTCAGTGAAAAACTTCAAGTAACAGAACACTCCGTACACATCAGCATAGGGTAGGAGCCTTCCAATGTTCTGTCCTTCTGGGTTTTTTTTAAAATTATTTTTATTATTATTGTCTCAAAAGAGTGAGCGCCAGCAAAACAGTCCATTCGGCATGATGGAATGACTTTAAACCCATAAAAGTGGTACTAGGCACGTTTTTTGGCCATAAAACCTAAAACCTGTGAAAGTGAAATGGAATTTGAAAGTACAAGACTCTTAAGTTGCTGGTATGAAGCTGAGGAAATGGAATTGGTTACTAACCACGTGCAGAGCTTTGATTATTGATTTTGCATCGTGGTGAATTTATTAAGAGAAAGGATGTTGGTGTACTCTTTATCATTATTCTTATAACGTCATCCTACCCTGAGTAGTAGTGGTTACTGTGGATACTCTTTGAATTCATTCAGGGGTTCCCAACTCCAGTTCCTGAAGGGTTGGAGTAATCTTTCCACTCAAGCACACCTGGTTCAGCTCACCTGTTTATAGAGTGAAGGCAACTACCATATTGTGCTTGTGCTGAACATCAACCCTCCAAGCCAGATTTTGGCCTCCCTGGATCAGACGAAAAAAAGTGTTCTTCCAGTTTAAACACTTCATGTTGTTTGTGCATATACAGTTTTCGCCTTTGTCATTATAATGGATGGATAATGAAATGTACGTTTAAGGTGCTTTTGAAAATTTGAATATCTGCGGCTTGCAGATATTGTTTTATTAGACTTTCCACTGGACAACGCAAACTGAACTTCAGCCCCGAGGAACCTTACAACGAGGCACTGATGCTGACCTTTACACCTGCAGAACATGCTTCTCACACTCAGCAACTTTTAGTGTGCTGCACGCTACTGGGAATTAAGAATTAACCAGTACCTTAACGTGCAACAAAATGCATTACCTTTTGAAGATTACTCATGAGGTCCATGTCTTGAGGTTTAAAATGACATAGCAGATCTCTTAGTGGGTCATTTTGGTAGTACATCTTAGGGTTAGGTTCAGGTTAAGGATTAGGTTCAGCTTTAGGGTTAGATTCAAATTCTTGTTTTCTTAGTGAAATGTGCCCCCGAAATGTCTGTGCTCTAAAGGTTACAATAAATTAAAGAGAAAATGGAAGGCAATAGCTAAATAATAAAAAAATTACAAATTCAAAGAAACATTACAAGTAAATAAGATATGAAGTGTGCAGATGTATGTATAGAATAGAGTATGTACTAGTTGCTGTTGATGTATGTAGATATAAGTAACAGATGGCAAGTTAAATACAATTAGGCAGAGAATGTGCTATTAATATTACCTGTTGCAGCAGGAGGGGAGGTGCCTGATGAAATCCTCCACAGATGATAACCTGTTTCCTTCCAATCCAGTGTCCATGCTAAACTATGACCTTACTGTGGTTATGCAAAGCTGAATGAAGCTGTTTGTTTTGCTCCCCCTCTGAGTATGTCAACATTACTCTGCACAGATTTCAGATGAAATATATTTCTGAATAATATTAATCTATGACAAAGCAGCCAGAGGATAAAGCTGATTTGCTGTTTTCTGAAAGCCGTATGGCATGTGAATTTTACATATTTGAAGGCTCAGTGTACTAAGGCCACTTAAAGATGCAAATCAGTTACATTTTGCTAAGTGTCACATATAAACCTGGTGCATGAGCCTAAATGCACAGTTTATATGTTTCTCTCCCACACATAAAATGAGGGGAATTGTGCAGAAAATGAGTGGAGATATTGAAAGTGTGGCTGTTCATATTTCATATATGGGAATATAAACAGCCACATGTTAAATGGAAATTGTTGGCTGATGCTGATATTTTTTCCATTATACAAAACGTGTAAATGAAAAACACTGTGTAAATGGGTACAAAATACTGCCTGCATTGGCAATAGAGCAACTATAAGGTTAATCTGTATGGTTACAAATGCAGTATTATGCACAAAAAGCAGACTTTTCAGTGAGGTTGCCCAGTACAATAAAAACATTAAAAATTGTCTTGAAATGTGAGTCACATTCAAACATCTGTCCAGTGCCGATCAGTATTTTTTTAAAAAGCAGTGATCCTTCAGTGTTGATTTGATTCCATTATCACTGTGCAACTATTCTTTAAAAACCTGCTTAAATTTCCAGTAATGTCTCAGAACTGTGTTTTTGGAGGCCTTTAACAGTGGTCTAAAAGCCTTTAACAGGTGCTAAATAGCAAAGTAGAATGCCAGTAGAGTAACACTGTTTCCACTCTCAGGATTAGATATATGTGTGGAAGGAGACACATTGTAAAAAGTGCCTTGATGTGGCTGGAATATGGACTTATTGTTTCACAAATGCTTTTTATCTGGAGTAGAGTTATGTGTTTCTGGAATTATTTGTGAAAATACTAAACTCTGATGCTCCATTTATAACCTGCGCCTCAGAAATATTAACTAGGTGGTGTTATGCTCGGTTTGCACGATAAGCCACAACCTTAGAAAATGGCCTAAGGCTGTTACAGTCACATGAAATTATATTTTGCCCTGCGTCTGGAGTAGTACTTGTGTCTGGTCTTCAGTCTAGACCCCTTGATCCCTGTATCTGGGTGACTTTTTCAACTTCTAGGTCTAATCCTTTTTAAAAGATGGCCTTTGCGAGCAGCAGTGATTTGCAGAAACCTGACCAGATTATAGAAGAGACTATTTGCAAGTTAATTTAATAGTTTGTGTAAACAATAACTTTCTCACTGTAATTGTTTGTACACAGCAGTGGTAAAACTGGCCAAATACTGTTTGTCCAGACTTGTCTAAACTGTGGAAAATTTGGCCTCATCGTCGAGACTTGTAATCAATCCGCTTACTCCACTTATAAACAACTACATGAAATGAATACGTAGCTGGAGCTTTTCTAGTCTTGGCCAGTCAGAAAGGCTACATATCCTGTAGTCGCAGGTAAACTTACACAGGACTGTAAGCAGGAGAGTGACTCTTTGATCAACTGTGCATGGACTGGGCTTCATGATGTACTTTCCACAGGGTCAGAGTGTCACATAGTACTTCAGTACTCTGACCTGCATGCCGAACAGCTTGTTCTGTGTAGGGATAGCTTAGCACGTGTCATCTGGGATGCATTCTGACCTCTGTGTTTCACTGACCACACTTGAAGTCTGTTTTTTTTTTAAATTTTTTAATTTTTTTTTTTATTTTTTATTTAAACATTGAAATAAACAACAGTTTTATAATAGCAACAAATATAAAACAAAAGTTTGGAGTAAAATGAACTTTCTGGGTCAGTGTTTAAATTGAAGCAAACACTCAACATAGTAAGGCCTTTGAAGAAAAAGGTCCCCTTCACTAAATTATGTATTCAAGACTGGGGCTGCACGATATTGGAATCATATCAGCAGATCATTGCTTAAAACCTTATACTGGCATTGGACCAGTGTTTAAGTTTCAAATGGATGTTAATGTATTTTAGTCATGTTGCTGAATTTTGCCACCCTACTGAAATCATTTCTGTATGATGGTAATCCTGCTAGATCTTGTCCTAGTTTCTACAGTTTACAAGTGTTTCCATATTAGCAAAGGTTTGACATCATCAAGAAAAATACTAGACATTGGCCTACAGTTCCTCTATCAGCGCACCCTTAGACTCACACGTGGCTCTGATCTGCTCATGACAGGCTTCTGCAGAAATGTGTGGAGTTTGAGGTTATGCTGTAATTAAAGCAAAAGGGGAACATTAAGATGTATGTATGTGCTCTCTCTTTGTTTTTTGTTTTTGATTTTTTGCTGAAGTGTTTTTCAAAGATGTAACGTATATTTTCAAATCACTGATGGTGACATGCCATCATGACATGCTTAGGTTAAGGCTTGGTGAAAACCATTCCCATGGTTTTCCCTTCCTTGGAAAACATTCCAAAACTAAATCCTAGATACTAGCCTGTTCCAACAGTTAGGTCAAGCTAATGGCGCTGCCTTTGTTCCAAGTTTGCCTGAGTGAATAACTAATCTAACCCAACACGTGTTCACACGGCAGCGTGGAGCTTTCCCAGTTCGCCAGTCTATTGCTGTAATCCCATTGTGACCGTATTAGCCAGCAACAAGTTTCATGAAAAAGCAAAATTCATGGCAGGTTTGGCTTATAGTGAGGATTTCTTAGTGTGAATTGATAAGCTTTGAACTACACGTGAGCAAGCTGTTTTTCCTACACTGCTGTTGCACGAGACTTCTCCTGGGTTATATAAGGATTTCTGTTACGACAGTGACAGTATAATGACTTTGTTGTTTTCTGCAGATGTTGTTGGGCAGTTGTTGCTAGTGTTTTACAGGTTCCATGCTGCCTAGACTGCTATGTAACACAACCAGATGGCTCTGAGATAGCAACCAATTGTTTCACTCTAAAGCCACTTGGTCAAAGAAGCTTAAAATTGGTTCAGGAATTGTGGAAGGCCCCTCCTCTTACTGGAGGGGAAATGTTTGGGATTTAGACTACCCCCAACTGCCTGTCACGATTACAGTATTAAATGCCACTCTTTCTTGTAGTCTTTGTCTTGTTAATGTAGAATGGACAGACAAAGACAGTCTTGGACCATTATGTTCACTTAAGCCACATCTGTTTTACACTGATAAAAAAATGTCTGTTTTGATGATGGATCTGAGTGTGTTTTGAACTAAACATCCAAGTGAAGACGTACTTTCGCCAGTCAGAGATTTATGTGTAAACATGTGTCTGAACAACCCAGAGATATCTCAGAGATATGTGCTTAAACTCCAATTTCCTTCCTTTTTGCTTTCAGCACTCTTCCTCTGTTCCCTGGAAGAGCAGGAGGATCTAAGGCTTTGCTTTGTAGTGCTTTAGTTAATGCAGTTCTAAGAGCAGGTTAAAGGAATAGTTCCCCTAACTGTGCATGTGTGTGTGTGTCTGTGTGTGTGTGTGTCTGTGTGTGTCTGTCTAAGTTAACAGATGTGGCTTAAGGGGACATAATGGACATAACGTAAACATACACACACACACAGGTTTAGAGGAACTATTCCTTTAACTATATATATGTAATATATAACTTCAAAGTCTTCTAGGTTTAATAGGCCTTGGCTGATGGAATACGTTTGGAGAAAGGTGAAAATAAGTAGAGTGGATTTCTGGTCAACTGTTTCTTTAGGTAGCTGCAGAGCATGAGGAAGTGCAGTCTGTCAGTAGGCTGAATCGTGTCAGTGTGGTATTGTATACTGACAGAGCTAACAAAGTGCAAAGGATGGTCCTGCAGGTGGTTCCTCTTTTGTCATTGACTCCGGATGAATGTGTTGAAACATGCAGATTTGGACAGAATACAATGGCAGGCTTGTTGCTGCAAGATATTTGAGCAGTATCTTGCAGCAAGAAGCTCACATATGTCTTCTGTGTAAAATAAGATGTGTACAGAAGACATGTGTGAGTAATATTTAGTGTAGAAACTAGTGATGTGTTGGTCAACAAGGGCTTATATGTTAGACAGCCATGTTCAAGACAATGTCATCTATTGTCCAAGATATCCGTGCCCCCACTCTTCTAATCCTGGTCAACCACTTTCATCTGGGTTTGCTCTCCTTTGGGATTTAAACTATAATCTTCTAACTCCATCTGTCACTGCTTTTGCTGGGGCTGCACAATATCGGAATCATATCAGCAGATCATTGCTTAAAACCTTATACTGGCATAGGACCAATGTTTAAGTTTCAAATGGATGTTTGTTCAGGTACTTGTTGTACTCATAGTATCCAGTGTATTTTGTCATGTTGCTGAATTTTGCCACCCTACTGAAATAATTCTATTTCTATATGATGGTAATCCTGCTAGATCTTGTTCCAGTTTCTACAGTTTACAAATGTTTCCATTTTAGCAAAGCTTTTTACATCATCAAGAAAAAATATTAGATATTGGCCCACAATTTCCCTATCAGTGCCCCCTTAGATCCAGCCTCTTATTTATTCCTTTTTACCATTAAGATTAAAAATGGAATGTAGTACTACCTAGGGCCAACTCGTATGAAAATATTTAGAAGATTTCTCCTATATAATATAACATGATCAAAAATTTTTACTGCCTCTTATAGTTAACTTCTTGGACTGGAATGCTGTCAGTGCTGTTGACTGTTGGTTCACAGTTATTTGTTATAATAATTGGACAACCCTCCCATAAGGCAGTGTTTAATGTGTAAACAGAGAGGTTCAGAGTAGGTTTGTTGCTGTCCTGGAGAAACTCAGTGAGTCAGAACCGTTCACAGGGGTGGTCAGTGGAACCAGACGTCTACCTCTAAAAGTTCCCCCACGGAAAGTTAAAAAGGTAATGCTGGAGGCATCAGAATGTAACTGCTGTATCTCAGCAACCATTAGTAACCATGTAGCCACAGCCACAGTTATCATAGCAACTGTGAAATCACACTTCGCATTTTCTTGTGGAATGTGAAACACATTCGTGTTTGTTATAATTAATGAACAGCTCAACACAAAAAGGACACCTACTGGTGCATCAGTCAATTGACGTCCATGCTGGATAGCATCAGGCTAAAAGGGTGTGTTGGGTGAGGGTAGAGGGAGACCAACCTGCCATCCCAGAAAGATCAAGGCCAGTTGTGGACTCTTGGTCACTGTGGCATCACCATGGACCAAACTCATGATCTCCGAGTGATTAGGTCAAGTCAAATCAAGTCAAGTCAACTTTATTTATAAAGCACTTTAACAACAGCAACAGTACAAACAGTTTCACAAATCGGGTGCCCCAAACTCTTCCAGTCAACTATCTGGTTGAACTTGGCTGATTTTCAGCAGTGATGGTGTTTAGATTTTGGACCAGGGTGAGAACTTGGTCTAGGTTTTGCGACAAGATTAGGGTTAGGTTCAGGGAAAATTTTGGTTAGTTGAATAGATATTTAGTTGAAAGTAAGCTGAAAGCAAGTTTTACATCTAAAAGTATCCCTGAAAAATTACTTCAAAGACAGTATAATTGTGACTCAAAAAAATTACACCAAGGACAATATTGTGGGTTTTTCCCCTGCCTGTGGACCACGGTAAAGACTAGCATATAAATAAGCAAATCATTTTGGGACTGTGCCAGTGTCCTGTGATTGGCCCTATGAATTTTTTGTTAGTACACATTAGGGCATTAACACAAAAGTCGACTAGTCGACTATAGAGGCACTAGTCGACGCGCCCTGAGAGAAGTCGACTAGTCGTAATTTTTTTTTTTTCTCTCTCTCTCTCTCTGCCCTCGCTTGTGTACGCAATGCAGTCTCTGCCTCTGATTGGCTGATGCTGACACGCGTTCCTTGGTTT
>JBBIGA010000132.1:27957321-27972926 GCA_037576975.1 Alestes dentex | reverse complement strand
GTGTGTGTGTGTGTGTGTGTGTGTGTGTGTGTGTGTGTGTGTGTGTGTGTGTGTGTGTGTGTGTGTGTGTTCGTTCAGCTGCTGGAGAATGTAGAGGAGACCATGACCTGTGCTGTGTTTGAGGAGGCCTCTCTTTCGAGGAAGCTCAACAGTGAGTATAAAGTTGATTCCATGGGGCTTGTGGGACTGTATGATGTGTTCTATATAACACTTATCCTACTCTTCATATAACACAGTACTCATTAAATCAATTGAATCTATGGATGTGGACATAGGAGCTATACGAGCAAAACTTTTGTAGTAGCAAAAATGCAGGAAATGGTATATTATCTTATTACTCTTTTTGAAGGAGTGTGCAGCACTTAACCAAAGAGGAAGTCAGGACACATGCAACTGATAATATGTCTTATTACAAACGAACAGCAACATTTAATTGGAGCTGTATATGGAAGTATTTAAACCAAAAAAGACAACATGGATGTAAATTGTCTAACTTTGAGTTATTGTTCTGTAGGTTAGCCAGTCATATGTTCACATAGCTAAAGGTAAATTACTAAATCAATTTAATCGTGTGCATATCATACCCTTATGCTGGCTGAATGTAGAGCTAGAAATATGGGCTGAGCTTGATTCATGCTCAGATTTCACACTCAGGTTCCCACAGACTGTCTTGGAAGGCCTATCCTGATTAAACTGTTTAGTGTGACGTTCAGAAGCATTGCTTCATATGTACAGTTCTTAAAGCAGAAGGAAGTTTTGTAGCTTTTTAAACATGCAGAAGTCTTTACATCTTATGACTGGTATTGTCGATGCTATGCTGTGATTTTATTTGGCATGTTAGGTGACAGTGGAGTGACTCATTTTTGATATCATTTTCTTGAGCTCGGGTCAGTTACACTCTCATATTGATGATGTGGTTCCGCTTAGGTTGAGTTTTATTGCTTTTGGTTCTGGTTCAGCCTCAAAATTTTATATGTTTCAAGTCTGGTTGGACCAAAATTTCAAACCTGATTAAAGATCAAGCCGTATGCAGTAAATTGATGTTAAATCTCTAAATCTGTGTTTTCAATAGGATAAAATACTTTCTTGTTTGGGATATTTAATACTGATTAACACGAGGTGTATTAACTTGTGTCTGTCTTTCAGGTAGCACCTCTTGCTGGCTGAACCTGAATATGGAGGCGATGAAGAGGCAGTTCGTGAGCGTGCAGGCGAAGCGCATGGCTCTTGGTGAGAAGTCGCTCTTCCCAAGCACGGCTGTCATTTCATATCAAAAGCCAACTGTCCCTCACTCATCATCCCTTACTCTCCCGCTTCCACAGAAACGCGGAGGAAGGCATCGCCATGGCAACGTAACCTGGGCTACCCGCTGGTCATGTTGCTGCTTTTGGCTTTAACTGTAAGGAGGAGACTTAATGTATCATTTGTGTCGATATCTTTAGTTCTGTCACTGTTCAGCTGAAGTGACTCCTCTTGCTGCTGTTGCTCAGGTGGTGTGTGTTCTGATGGTATGTTTCCACGTGTTGGAACTGCTGTTTGATGAGTCTGCAATGCCCAGAGGAAAGGAGGTGAGATTTTTTTGGGGGGGAGGGGGAAGACGAGCATAAGCAAAATATGATACAGCTTAAAGGGCAGGAAATCAAACCCCAGTCTGCACTGCTGAAGGCAATAGTGTTACCCACTATTCTATACTAACCTTTGCACTATATGTGTTAACATATTCATATTGAACTATTTTTAATAGAATTACATGTTTTTACAGTTGACTTCAGTCACTAATTAGTTCTTTTTTTAATACAGGATCCCCATTTGGGACTGGCTTCCTTCTCAATGTTTGGCTCTCTCGGGGCAGCAGTGCAGGTGGTCCTTATCCTGTATCCTTCTCAGTGTTGTTCACTTGGGTTTTAGGAGGAAAAATCACTCATTTTCATTCAGCTTGGGCAGTTTAGTCAACAGTCCTGACCAGAGAATTGTTTTTTCACATCAGCATCTTGAATGTCAAGAGCACAAATGTAGCTAAATCTCTCACTTTTCTCAATGGCTGCAGTAATAATTGTTCGTATTCAAGCCAAATAAAAGGCTTGAATATGAACAACTATTACTGCAGCAATTGAGAAAAGTGAGAGATTTATACGGGGGGAAAGTGCACTCAGTCAAGAGATCATAGCACAGAGTGTGATGTGTTTCTTTCATTTGGATGTTTAAACTGAAGACATTTGCCCACTGGGTGCTACTATTCAGTGCTACCGTTTTTTGAATATAGACAAAATGTTATCTATGGTTGAGCGGTCTATCGGGATACGGTTTTTGAACACCCCAAATCAAATACGTGGTTTGTTGATTTCTTAGTGTAAATAAGTACGCATCATCTATGGGGAACATTTTTTAAGTTTAACTAGTTGGAGGAAACAGATAAAACATAAAACATAAAATATATTATATTGTGGGTACAGACCACCTTTTCCAGCTCATCCAATAATCAGTATTTTGCTTTTAAATGTGCAGACGTTGGCTGTCTGTGCAGAAGATGGACATCCATAGATAATCAACATATGTTATTTGACTGAGGAGCCCAAACTTTGGCAGACGTCACTTAGTCATACACATGAATGTCATTGTTTCGTCAATAATAGGAATGTTGCCAAAAATGAATGACATCTAGTGTGTTCCCCTGTTCATAAGAGTAATGAAGATAAGGATCCAGATTGATTATAATAAGCCCTCTGTGTCAGATGGGAACATTTTTGCTATTTTGATTTATTCATTTTTAGCTTATAGTTTCTGTTGAAAGTGTTGAAGCCCTTAATGTGCCATGTCAGGTATTTAATGGTGTCTTCAGTGGTGGGTTTCTATAGTTCACCTCTCTTCAGCAGGCTGCTGCCTCGCAAGCAAGACACCACCCTCACACAGGTACAGAGACTTCTCACACTCACACTTTCACTGGTACAGAAGCAGTCACACATTCATTTGCACATTCAAATATTCTCACTCACTGGATGTGTGTGTCTGTCTCCACAGATCATCGGGAACTGTGTGTCTCTACTGGTGCTCAGCTCAGCTCTCCCTGTCTTCTCCCGCACTCTGGGTGAGCTCCTGTAGAAACATGCCTTTTCTGTTGGTATTAAATGAAGGCGTGAAGTCTGATGTAAGACTTAAAGGTCTTAGGTCTGAAGAATACTGTGTTCCTCTTTAATCCACAAGAGGGCATTGCAATCAGCAAACCGTCAGTGCAGCTTAAGCTGCAATGATGACACTTATGTGGAAAAAAATAGATCTGAATAATAACCTAGGGCTGTATATGGTTGATGATCACAAAGTATATTTTTATGTGAAAATCTTAACATTCAGTTTTTTTCATTTTTTCATTTTTCTGGTTTTGTTCAGGAATCACAAGGTTTGATCTGCTGGGGGACTTCGGACGGTATAACTGGCTGGCGAGCTTCTACTTGGTTTTCCTGTACAACGTGCTCTTTGCTGGTCTCACCTCCGCCTGCCTCATCAACACTGTCACCTGGGCTGTGCAGAGGGAACTCATCCGTGCCTTCGGTTAGTTTTACCTTTGGCACTAGCCAAAAAGCTAGAAAACCAACCAAAGTTATAAGAAGCTTGGATTAATCATTAGAATTGCTTTCTGCCTCATCTACCAGCATGTACATTTAAAAATAAGTTTACGTTAGAGAAATCCTATTGGAGAACTTTTCAAAAAATGACACATAGCTTTTTACACTGCAAAAAATGATACCTTGGTTAAAAAAATCTTAAATGTAGCCAAAATACATAATATTTATCATTATGAGATTGCTGGAAGAATAGTATATAAGCATAATAAACATATTTCTAACCTTGTTTTTACCTACTTAAATAATTGTATCTAGTGTAAGTGGCTTATTTCATTCGGATGATTCTGCTTACCTTAGTTAGACAAAACTTAGACAAAACCTTAGTTTTGTCAAAAATATCTAGTAATTAAGCCTAATAAGTTTACTCTTGCATCTGAAAATGAGAAATATTTAGTATTTTCACAACATTTAAGATTTCCCTTTTGTAAGATATGTTTGGGCTGAACTTCTTTAAAGAACCTCATCATGATGTAACAAGTCTTTTAAGAATGTAATTCAACAAAATGTTGGGGGGAAAGGGATTGATATCAGTACCCACAGTGGGAT
The DNA here is from genome assembly GCA_037576975.1 of Alestes dentex. Classification (NCBI taxonomy): domain Eukaryota; kingdom Metazoa; phylum Chordata; class Actinopteri; order Characiformes; family Alestidae; genus Alestes; species Alestes dentex. The sequence continues at coordinate 27,968,760 of JBBIGA010000132.1, read as the reverse complement.
TATGCCTTTGTGCTTCTCTGACAGCTCTGTGAAAAGGGGCGTGTTGCTCTGGAGTTTGCCAGTGTTTTCAGACAGGCTTGTGGTTAGGTGTTCCCAGTGCAGGCCATGTTTCTATGGGCTGGTCTCTTTCCTCAGATAGAAAGAGCACAATTCTCTCAGGAAAGTGAAAGGGGACAGAGCCCCTCTGGGGCCTGAAGGTTGAACAGTTAGGCCCCTTCTGCTGCTCACACACCCTCTGCCCTCCGCCTTACACAAACAGCACTGCAGGACACACACATACACACGCACGCACACACACAAACGCACACGCACACACACACACACACACACACACACAAGACAGATGGTATCTTGCAACTGGTTCTTTCCGTTTACCTCACTGATGTAATTCTGTTGTTTGATTGACGCGTGTGTGTTTTCCTCCACCTAAATGCTGCCTGTTAAAAGAGTAGGTCCGTCACTAACAGTCTGACTAGTCTCATTTTGATGATTTGTATGATCAGAGAGGCCTAAACATAAAAATGTATTCTAGTGAATAATAGCAATCATTCACAGCCCTGCAAAGATTAGTTTCATTAAAAAAGAAAGGCCATGATGGGTGTACTTGGGTGTTCTGCACCAATGTTTACGCAGATGATGTGTGACAAATTAACGTCCACATGAATGCAGGAATCCAAGGTTTCCCAGCAGAGCGGAGCATCCCACTCACTCTGCTTTTTCCTTCCTCCCATGGTGCCTCTTAGTGCCATCTCTTCCCCATTCCCACCCAGCTGTCCACATTAGATAAAAGAAAAAATAATTCGTCAGATCTACATCCTTTTGTTGCTCCATGGTCCAGAACTGAGTCTCACTTATCCATTGCTGGCACATGCGGGGGTGGTCATCGTGGGCCGACTGACCAGTCAGCGCCTACACAGCCCCATACTCAGCAAGCAGGCTCCTCTATGGGACTGGACCAGACGGGCTAGCCTTTTCTCCCCTCTAGCATCAGTGAGCCTTGGACATCCATGACCCTGGTGATGTTTGTCCTTCCTCGGACCACATTTTGTAGACCACTGCGTACTGGGGACGCCTTACAGGACCTGCTGTTTTGGGGATGTTCTGACCCAGTCGTCCAGCAATCTTTTTCAAACTAGCTCAGATCCCTGGTTTTTTTTTTTTCTCTGAGTCCAGCAGAAGAATTAAAAAATATGCATATTACTAGCTATGGCAACCCCTAGAAACAGTATTTAACATTTCTCTCTCCCCTTCTGCCATCTATAGGTCTCCATCGACTGCCTTTCACAGTGACCCGATCTGCAGTTCCCTTCAGGCTTTTACTGGCAAGTGGACTGTCAAAAATCCAGTGATGCCGGTTGACCTTTTTCAAGTAAATTATTGGCTGTTGAAGCCTTTCTTCCCTCTGGTGGAAGCAGAACATGTCTGTCTCCTATTGGACCAGAAGCATGTTGTATTTAGGCCATCAACTAATGAGTGAGCAGATCACCACGAGGTTGGAGGAAGATTTGCACTGCTTGCAGTCAGGTTGAGGTTTGCGGAGCTTCTTGTGAAGTGACTCTCAGCTAAGGACCCTCATGGACTGCAGTTTTTATTGTGAACACAGCATGTGGTGATATTGGGGTTCCACAAAGATGTGAGAAGTTTAAAAAGGGATTGAGGCTGTCCTCTGTTTCTGTAAAGGTCGTGTGCACTCACTCTGAACAAATGCCTTAATGAAAAATGCACAGTGGCTTCAGAGGTGGGACTTTGACGCACATCCCTCCACTAAAGCTATTTCAGAAGGTGACACAAAAAAAACTTGACAGCGTTTCCTTTTCCTGTCTGCAGACTGAGGAAGGAGAATTCTGTACCAATAAGCCCCCTGATGTTTTCTCCTCATGCACCACTATTTTCAGCCTGTATCCACCAAAGTTCTATTGGTCCTATTGACACTTCGGGGAGGGGGGGGTGGTCACTGTAAGTCTATTTTGATGAAGGAGGAAAGCTACAGGGTACAACACGATTAGGATGCTGTCTACACTAAAAGACAATCAATGGGGATAAGTGGTAAAAAAAATTGTGTGTTCTTGAAGTTAAATATTACATTAGGCATGTTTGCAACTTATGGCAAGTTTAGTGTGCACCATAAAAAAACAAAACAAAACTTGATGCCTTTGATGAGGCTTGAGAGATAAATATGCATTTTTTTAACCTGTCTGGGACCAAGGTGACTGTGAATGTATGTGTTTTTATAGTATTTTTTTCTGTATTTGTTCCTGTGAGATTCAACCAAGTGCAATATTAAACTGTATAGAGTGTTTGATGTACGACAGTGTAACACAGATGCCTCTTCCAAATATATCCAGTTTATTTTTATGGTATGTGGCGCCCGGCCGCAGTTTAGGTTTTATAGATAATGCATAACAAACTCAGTTATTGGACAGTGCATGCTGGGACATTTAGTTAGTTAGGGACAAGAGTAGTGATGCAGTTTCTCTGCTCTCAGTGTGTCAGATGTCTATATTTAATACTTTTCCTTTTTTTTTATACAATATTTATACCCTTTCATTTTTTATTCCATTTGCTGTATCAGCATGTTTTAAAGAAATGTCTTTCATATAATGGCCAGAAGGGGACAGTGCATCCTAGCCTCATTCTTGTGGTTCTGTTATATTCATTTGTTCTTGATTTCACCTCATAAGGTATGCTGTCTTAAGAACTGTCTTAAGGAGTGGGGTCATGTTTTCTACACTAGGCATTAGTATTGCATGATTTTGATGTAATAGAGAGGTTGAAAGGCCTTTTTAGTGAAATTAATTGGGGATTCAAAGCTGCAGATTAGAGCTTTTTTGGTTTCTGTTTTAACATAAAGGCAAATAAACTGAAGAAATGTTGGAATGCAGCAACAAGAGTGGAAACCGTTTGATAGAATAAGCCATTCAAACTTTTCAATGTTTTAAAATGTAGGTGTACCCAATTTGGGGCGGCTGGTGGTCTAGTGGTTAGAGCGTTCGCCCTGCGATCAGGAAGTCGTGGGTTCAATTCGCAAGACTGCTTAGCACCTTTTAGGTAACCTGAGCACTGTTTACATTGCCTATGAATGTGTTTCGAAATGACATGAGTGAGAATTGAGGAGAAAAGAACAATAAATGTATTTCCGTCTGGTTTTCTAAACACTGCCTCTTTTGTGCTTTGTGTAGGAAGACTGTTACAGACTGTCTTTAAACGGCAACTATTGAAGCAATTAGTCAAGATCAAAGCAGAACTTCTTCCCAAAACTGTTACATGGGGGGCAATTCCTGTGATGCTGAGTGTGCTGCCACTGCTCTGATTGCCTTCTTGTTTTGTTTGCTGTTAGAGGCCTTGTGTTTCCATGCAGCTGCCCCTCCACCCTGAGTGGGGCAGCTTTAATCAGGGCTGTAATTTTGCCCCTGGTCTGTAGTCAGGCCTGTGGGAGGGACGCCGCCGCTGACACGGCCTACATGGCCTACACCCCCCCCACACACACACACACACACCCACACATGGATACCCCTGGCAGATAACACCGTCTACATCATCAACAGCAGAGTTCCAGCCATGCTCTCCTTTACCCCCACCTCTCCATCCTCTGCTTTCCTTGTCTAATGTTGTTTTCCTTTTTTTTCTTTTCATTCTCTCTGAACAGATGGAAAAAGAGACCTGGCCCTTTGATTATTGTTTCTTGTTTAGTTTTGTTGGATTTGTTAATTGAGCATAGTTTTGATTTTGCAGTTGTTTTCTGTTGGGTTTCCTTTCCACAGCCCAAAATACAGCATGACGCATAATGTCACTTAAAACAATGCACATCTCAGCAATACATTGCTTGTTCCATTTTTAGTTATTATTAAAAACATCCAGCTAATGCAAAATTACATGTTGGCTTCTTTAAAACTTCCTTTTAAAGCTGATATTCTTAAAAAGTGCTCATATTCTACATTCCCTTGAATTCCCTTGAAGGTTTGTCATTTCTTTTTTTTATACCAAAGAATCAGGAACCGTTTTTACATGTCTGTTTTCCAACCTCTCTATTACTTGCAATTAAACAGGCTGTTTTTGTGTCTCCTGTGCTTTTAAGACTGATATATGCAAATATATCTGTTCTAATTAGCTGCCTTGTATTGTTTCTCGTTTAAAAAACAGTCCAGACTTAGGTGCACAGAAAAAACTGTTAATTTCAGACTGCAAAATTACTGATCACTCTTTTTGGATGAATTGAACCTTTGGAAAACCGCAGTGATTCCTTTACTTTCTGACATCCATGAACAGCACAGCATTTAATCGTTCCCACACATCTTCCACATGACAACTCCCGCCTGCAGTAACAACACCCCTTATCACTTTAATCACTTTAACATGAATGGACTGAATGTGTGATTATATGGAAATGTGTTGTGACATCACAGCCATGATTAATTCAAAACGGGCTGTTCTTGCAGCTATTCGAGACTTGAATCAAGGGTATGTTTTGGAACTATTTTCACACCTCATATTTGAAATATTATGCCTTATTTTATAATAAGGGCCCTTCCAAAATGATTCTTATTAAAGTTCAGCATGTGGTGTGGAAATTGTTATTTAACATGCCTGTCCTTTCATTATCATTGTCACGAGGGCGACAGAATTCCTTGTCACAAGTTCATTGTATTTTTCTTCCTGAGCTTGGTGTAAAGGGTGGGCTGAGACTATTCGACTAGTCCGAATTATTTTACCATATCGGACAATGCGGGAGACAGCCAGCTTTCATGGGATGCGATAGGATATCTTTATTGTCAAAACACAAGAATGAAGGGGGGAAAAGGCTCAGATTAGCTTTCCTGACAGTTGGCTGTTTGAAGTGTGAGCCAAAGTGCATTAGGACCTATTATTCCTCAGGGCAAATAGGTGGCAGGAAAAGGCGAGACGCTTTGGTAATCAGCTGATAATGGGTCACCCTGTCCGCCTGCCACTGCCTACCCACACCCTGCTTGCACACTCAAGACACACTCATGCCACACTCACTTCACACTCCGCTTCTGAGTGCCTGGTCCCTCTTAAACTCCTGCACACAACTGACACACACACAAGCTTTGGGAACACGCATCCTCCAAAACTGGTTGTAAAACTGGTGAAATGCGATTTATTTGATTAGTGCTTAAGTACAAAGAAGAAACAACTTAAACGAATAGTTCAGTGAAAACTTAAGGGTTTAGTTGTTCACTGGAGCTTTGAGAAACTAAATACATCTTGCCATATACTTGCTGACCACCAAAAGAGATATTTAAAAGCTGCAATGAGCATAAAATACTGAAAGCTAATAAATATACACAGATTTTCATTCTGATAATTAGCCACCAAGCTTAACAACTTTGTCTGGAAAGTTCTCATCCACGTTTGACGCCTCTCTCCTCAGTCTTTCAAGAAGTCAAATCCATGAGAACACATTGCATCACTGTCGGGGAAAAAAAAAACAAAACGAAAAACGTATTGTTTGGAAAGAAAGCAATTGTTCTTAGATATGTGGTGAATGTGATAGCAGGTATGAGGTATATTTTCTTCTTTCGACCTTCGACCTGCTTGCTTCATGGCCAGGAAGTTCCACCCTGGTTAGCTATTGTCCGGTCCCTTGTAGCATCCCGGCTGTCACACTATGGCAAATCTAAATCTCGTGTTGAAAAGCAGCTCTATATAGTAGACACATGATGTGAGGGCTAAAACAGGCCGAGATTGCGGTACAACATTTCTCACAGCACATCTAAGTACACCTATGACAGATAGTCACCGTCGGGTGATCCCTTGCAGCGTCGCCTCAGGCTGTGTGATGCGCTATTTAAAGGAATAATCATACATTTCAATGTATTCCGAGTAACTGTAAAGGACCATGAATTTGAACACATTTTACCATCATTTGGTGTTTTGGGGAGTACTTCGCTACAGGGCCCAGCTGACATGAACATTTGACACTGATTACCAAAAATATCACCTCATATACCTCATATAATTCTTATTTAATAATCTCTCACTTATCTGTTCTTAGCAATGTAAAAACGAACCTGAATTTTGGTGCTTTATCAATGATATTAGTCTGTGACAATTCACTATCGGCCGACATTGCATACGTATCGTTCAGGGCGTCTTTCATACATCCAATGCAAACTTGTGTAAATCTTAAATATAGATGGAATTCAAATATTAAAACTGGAAATCTCTGCTAATGTAACACAAGGAAATAAACCTAATAGTTGTGCAGATGAGGGGATGAGGTTTCACAAGGTGAATTAATTTTGAATTGCCCTTGAATTCCCCCAAAAATCTAGCCTTGGCTGTTAGTTAAGCAAAATTGGACACACTCCTCCTGCATTTTCCTGCACTGATGGCAGGGTGAAAGAGACCGGGATGGCCTGCAGGGTGTCAGCTCCTTGACCAGCCACACTAACAGCACTCTGTGTCAGGAAGCAGAGTGTCTATTCAGCTTTTTTAGGTCTACATCCTCTAAACCGCCCTTGTTTCAGAGCATTTACTTGTATTAGTTACCACAACACAGTGCTGTGTTATGACTATGATTTACGCTTTGAGGGTTATCTGGTGGACATCTCATGACAGACCACTGGAATTAAGGGCTTTGCAAATGACTCAGCATCTAATTTTACTGACGCTGAATACAGTGGCATGAGCTCAACACTATTCTAAGCCCAGGTGCAGCAGCAGGCCCACTCTGATGTTGGGGGGAGCAGGGATGGCGCAAAGAGAGCCAGAGTAACTCGGACAGGAAAAATCTCGTTTTCTGTGCTGTGGCTGCTCAGGAAATTCAACCATTCACAGCCACTATATACTCCCATCCTGAAAGAGGGGAGCGAGGCCAGGAAGCCAAGAAGGTGGGGGCCAGGGAGACACAGAAATATAAACAAATAACAATTACAGTATCTCCATTTCAGATGTTTGTTTTCATTGTAACAACCTCCCTCTGCCATTCAATAGCAGCTATTTGTCTCTTTCCTCTCTACAAAGAATTTTGCTTTTTGATTAGAGCTCAGTAAAGTGGACTAAAAATAAAGGTTCCAAAGTGGTTCCTGGATTGGAAGCATGGTTCCAGGGAAAGGCTCACTGATGTGCATGGGGAACAAAGTTTAGCATGTCTGGTCCAGTTCCACAGAACTGCTACTGTAGCACCAACTGCTGGAAAAGTTGATGCTGTGTAAGATAGAAAGGTGTCAAAACACACAGTGCAGCGCAGTTTGCTGTGTGTGGGACAGCTTTGCTGCAGACCTGTCAGACTGCCCATGCTGACCCCTGTCTGTGGCTGAAAGCACCAACAACGGGCATGTGAGCATCAGAACTGGACTATGGAGCAATGGAGGAAGGGTCTGGTCTGATGAATCACATTTTCTTTAATGTCATGTGGACGGCTGGGTGTGTATCTCGCTTACCTGGGAAAGAGATGGCACCAGGATGCACTATGGGAAGTAGGCAACGTTCTGCTGGGAAACCTTGGGTCCTGCACTCATGTCAATGTTACTTACCTAAACATTGTTGCAGACCAAGTGATCCCCATCATGGCAAAAGTGTTCCTAATAGCAGTTACGTCTTTTAGTAGGATAATGTGGCCTGCCACACTGCAAACAATGTTCAGGAATGGTTTGAGGAACAAAGAGTTTAATGCATTCACTTCATCTCCAAATTCCCCAGATTTCAGTCCAACCAAGCATCTATTGTAAAGTGACCATTCTGTCATACGTGAACACACCACAGCATACAGTGTGAACAGCATGAAATTAGTCTCTGTATTTAACCCATTCGCCAAGTGAAGCAGTGGGCAGCCAGGTATACAGTACCTGGGGAGCAGTGTGTGGGGATGATGCTTTGCTCAAGGGAACCTCAGAAGACACCCTAACCACTAGACCACCAGCTGCCTAGTCCAGTCCAAAGAGGTCCCACCTCCCAACTCACAGGACTTCAAGAATCTAATGCTAACGTCTTGGTGCCAGACACCACAGCACACCTTCAGAGGTCGATTGGTGATTGGTGATCGGTGTGTGTGTGTAGAGTTTTTAAACAAGAGGTTCCAAAGGTTCCTAAAGCTCACACAGAACTCTGTCTGACACCTTTAGAGTGTACTGTACACAAAGCATTTTTGCTTGGGGATAGGTGTGGATGGTGAGAGGAAGAGGTGAAACATTATATCATTGGTTTCACATTGTTTTTCTCCATTTGCTTGCATGAATATGTAATCGGAAATCAGACGTTCTTCTGGCTGGCACAAGTCGCTATGTTTTGATGGAAGATTACAGGAAAACAGAAATGTTGTCTTCATTTTTTGCTGTAGCCACTAGGAACAATTAGAACAAAGATGGGTAATATGCAAAGTTCTATTGTCATGGCATACATTATTTACATCTTATGATTTTACACTGCTCTTCCGTCCTCTGACACTGCAGACTGATTTTTGACCCTCTGGCGATGGCATCCTGTACAGTATTCCAGTAGAACAGCAAGTAACAAGCACTGAATGAACAGTAGTAAGTGTTTTCCTGAGAACACTCAGGCCCTACCATGACCTCTGCCTTGTCTGTCAGTTTGGAGCAAAACGAATGATCTTGACTGTCAGAGTTCTGGATGCACACTGCAGGTCAGCGGAAATCACTGCAATATTTCGCTACTCTTTATTTGTCTTTTCTCTCTCCCTCGTTTTGTGACACTTACTGTGATTTTTTACTGTCCTCTACATCCAAGCCATTGTTCTAAGGTGGGTAAAAATATACACAGTGTTTTCAGGGTGAGTGGGTGTTCCCTACACAGAGGTCTTAAGTGCACAGGGCCACGTGTCCGTCAGTGTCTTCTGGGTCAAGACAAAACAAAAGGAGAGAAATCAGTTCGAGATACTGTAAATGGCTAAATATACAGTATGTAGGAAGTTAACTTGATATGGCCTCTTACTTTTAATCTTCACTATATTCACTCTTATGCTTTCACAACAGAATTGTTTCTTTGCTCGACAGTTGTTAATTAGTCTTTTTAGTCCTGTGCATCATTAGACTTGGCAAAAAAAATGTTCAACACAGCAGTATTGAGAAAAACCTACACACACAACACACACACACACAGTCACACTCACAAGTGCAAGAGCATCATCTTGGGAAAGTCTGTTGAGTAATATAAAACCCTGAATTATTTTGTTTGATTTCCAATTAAAGGTTTTATAACATCATGAGCCTATTTACAAAATGGTCTTTTACTCATAGCGGAAGCCACCACAGCAGCTGAAACTGGACTGGAGTAGTATAAAGGGTCTCCTCCTGCTATTTAATGATCAGCACCTGAATCCACACTTTACTGTAGACTGGACTAAAGTTCAGTAGTTTCTTTATCTGCGAGCTGTATGCACCAAGCAGTCTTTCAGATATAAAGTCATTCAGAGTGGTCTGATTTGAAATTGTACACTATAGAGAAACTTACTCTTCTTAACAATAGTTATAGTAAAAAACTTGCAACATCTTCAACGCAAATATAAGCCACTTTATTTACAGTCCAGAACCACCTGCAGTAAATGTACATGTATCTTCACATGTTGATAATCAAATAGTGCTAAATGTTTTTTTTTATATATATATATTTTGCCTTACTATGCCCTGCTTGTACCACAGAAATGGTGAGAGGCTTATTTTAAAAGTCATGAAAAATGCGGTGTTTTATATTCATTTCATGTAAAAGCCTTTTGTGAGGGAACTTCAAACATAAAACGCTTTAGACATTTGGTTCCTACCACCGTGAGCAAACTTGACTTCTCTAAAACCGACTGTTTCACATCAGAGCACTCCGACTATGACTTTTGCACTGAAAAAAAAAGTTCTGAATGTATTTGATTCTGCTTTTTTTGTGACAGACAAAAAATGAAAGGCAAAGCCCTGAACAAACGAGTGGAGAAACATAAGAAGTGCGGATGTTTCCGAACAGGTGTATACTGTAATGCAATTAAACTCCAGAATGACAAATCCAAGTGATGAAAGTGAGTGATGAGAGAGGGGCTTCATTACTGGGGGCACAAATGGAAGGAGCTGTAGTCACAAAGGCTGGCTGGAGTCTCAGCAGGAATGGGGACTAAAGTGGCATTTGTGTTTAGATCAGTAAACAGGGCTGGACAGCTCATACTCAGTGAGCAGTCTGTGTAAGATTCAAGAGATTCAAGACTTTTTACTTGTTACATATACTGTATAAAGTTATTAGACTGCAATAATACAGTTTTGGTTTACTGGTTAACATACAGACTTAAATGACAGACAGCAGGTGAGATATAGTGAGGTTGAGAGTTCAGTGTTATTTGTCACATACACAGTTATACAAGTACAACATGTAGTGAAATGAGCCCTTGAGTTTCATTGAGAAGATTGTGCAATAAAGTTATCAAACAATCTAATTATATTAAAAGAGAAACTGGAAAAGCAATAAAAACAGTAATAAAAACAGAAGCATGTTGTAATGGGTCTGCATACATTTGTCAGAACCATCTGCAAGCTCAGGAAGAGATAACCCCCTTAAACACTTTTCCTTACTTAAACACTTTTCATAAACACTTTTCTTTACTTAAACACTTTTCTTACACACATTTTCTCACTTAAACACTTTTCCTTATTTAAACACTTTGCTTAAACACTGCTCTTCCCTTAAACACTTTTCCTTACTTAAACACTTTTCATAAACACTTTTCTTTACTGAAACGCCTTTCTTGAGCTTTTCCTTTAAACTATTCTTAAACACGTTTACTTAAACACTTTTCTTACACACATTTTCTTACTGAAACACTTTTCCTTATTTAAACACTTTGCTTAAACACTTCTCTTCCCTTAAACACTTTTCCTTACACTTGAACACTTTTCTTAAACACTTTTCTTTATCTAAAGACTTTTTCCTCTTTCCTTGGTGTATATTATAGCTGAATCTGTCTTTTATTTTCTCACTTTAGTAATGACGTCACACAGAAACGACTGAGGTGAATGAAGAGCATCCCTTCAGTCAATAATCCGGTCTGTTGTTTTTATCTCCTCGGGGTCCAGGCGGGCGCGTGCTCCGCCAGCGAAGGAAGGGCGGGTGGGCGCGCGGGTCCGGTCACGCGCACGCACTTAAAAGCGCAGAGCGAGGCACGCGAGGAGAGAGACGCGCGCGACCACGCGGATAACAGACCGGTAAAGGGGAGGGGGGTGATGATGATGGTGGTGGTGGTGTTGAGACTAGACACCTGCTGCTGGACTTCGGGCTGATCTAGACTCTTCATCTTTTCCTCACTATGAGTCATCTCCATTCATCCTCATTCTCAGTGTGAGATATTAACGACCTGCTCACCTGTGGGTCATTACAGCTCCAGATTTTCCACAAAAGACACTTTTTCCTCTGGTTCGTTTCTCAAGTTTAAAACTTCTATGCAAACTTTTTTTTAGCAGGTTTTGTGATAAAATAATGAGCCCCGTGGGT
>JBBIGA010000132.1:27946430-27957221 GCA_037576975.1 Alestes dentex | reverse complement strand
GCTGATCCTCCTGACTCCCGACATGCTCGCGCACACGCCCCGTCGCCTTGAAACGGCCGCGCGCGCCCGCAGCCGCTCTCTTGCCGCGCGCTCCCCAGCGTGCTGAAGACGATGCTGTCCACGCGCGCGGCCCGGCTCGGTCTGCTGGCGGCATGCGCGTGCACGTGGCTGCTGGCGGCTCAGGGTTGCGGTCCCGGGCCGGGGTACGGCGCGCGGTCCCGCGCGCGCAGGCTCACCCCGCTCGCGCTCAGGCAGCACGTGCCCGGCGTGTCCGAGACCAACCTGGGCGCGAGCGGGCGCGCGGAGGGCAAGATCACGCGCCACTCGGAGCGCTTCAACGAGCTCGTGTGCAACTACAACCCAGACATCGACTTCAAGGACGAGGAGAGGACCAAAGCGGACCGCCTCATGACCAAGGTACTGTGGGTAATGGAGTTTAGGTACTTTAATAATTACACCTCATACAATGTATACAGGTTTCTTTTACACTGAAGATCCATCTGTAGACATCTGGTCATGCTACAGTTCTTCTGAAACCAGGGTTAATAATAGGGGACGCTGTCTCCAAACTTTTGAATCTACAATAAACCTCTGGTTCTTCTGAAATCAAGGACATTAATAGGGGACAAACTCCTCTATTAATGCCCCTAATTTCAGAAGAACCAAAGGTTTCTTATACATTGTGGATCCTCAACCTTGTACAAATCAGCCCATGCAACGGTTCTTCTGAAATCACAGGTGTTAATAGGGGACAAACTCCTCTATTAATATCCTTGATTTCAGAAGAACCAGAGGTTTCTTATACATTGTAGATCCATTTGTATACATTTGCTCATGCAACAGTTCTTCTGAAACTGTTGGGTAACAATGGGGGGGGGGGGTTGCCTACAAACTTTTGGATCTACAAGAAACCTCTGGTTCTTCTGAAATCAAGGATATTTTCTCCCCTTTGCTGCAGTTACAGCCTCCACTCTCCTGAGAAGGTTTTACACTAGAGGTTGGAACATTGCTATGAGGATTTCATTGCATCCAGCCATAAGAGCACTAGCGAGATCAGGTACTGATGTTGAATGATTGGCTCTGGGTCTCATCCCAAAGGTATCAGATGGAGCTCCATCACTCCACAAAACATAGTTCTATGTTATGCCCCTATAGGTATAGACAGGCAGTGGCCAGTGGGACCTTATGCTAAGCTGAGTGTCTGAGTGAGTATTAGCAGCGTTTCTCTGTGAAGGTTATACAATGCGCTCAAAACCTGTGTCAGGAATCAGTGCAACTAATGTTAAGCTCTATATGAAAACCTCAGGAGTAAAAAGTATGTTTCTCTTTGGAATTTAACTGAATAAAAGTACAAGTATTTAGTTTTAGCAATACTCAGTTTAAGTACAGTCCTCAGGTTGCTTAGTCTAGATACTTTCGGACATGTTTTTTGGATGTAACTCACCTAGAATGATTAAACATGCAGTGATGAGCCGAACACGGAAGTATTCAAAACCTGACAGGAGTGAGTTGGTGTCAAGTCCAACAACTCAATTACCAACTTTAGAGGTGTATTACATAAAGAGAAACTGTCCTGGGGTCAAACTAAGATCACTGCTGAAATGTGAAGCAAAAATGTACCTGAAAGTTTAGAAAGTACCTACTTTTAACATTTTCAAGTGTATAACCAACAAATTAATTAATTTATTTGCTTGATGGTTTGTGAGACAGGGGTATGTGATGCAATGGTGTGTGATGCAGTGGGCTGTCCTAGCACAGCTTTACATAGTTGAGGGCAGTTTCATTTTTACATTGATTTAAGTTTGGCTGGACGTTTAACTAAAACAAATAAATAAATAAAAATGTGCAGCGACTTGGCAGATCATTGGGAGAAAAAGAGGCCCGTCTTCTGGCCTTTTTGTACTTTGGAACATTAAGGTCTAAATGAGAATGTAAGGAGTAAAAAGTCTGTTGTTCTTTAAAACATAACTGAGCAAAAGTAGGAGTATTCAGTTTTAGCAATACTCTTTTAAAGTACAGTACTCAAGTATGATTACTCAAGTGTTTTACACTCCTGACTGAGTTTCCAAGTAGAACTGCAGTGAAGCTTTCAGTACATCTTTCAGCACATTAACTGGGTTTTGTTGTTAGATTTCTCATTTTGGTTCAAAATAAAATGATAAAACGCCAAAATGAGAGGTATGAGCAGTAATAAAACAGGCCTGGTGAGGAAGAAGTAGGTTGCTCATATAGGCTACTAAACTAAGAGGACCTAGGCAAATGGGATTAGCTAGAATGGTTTGGGAAATTTTAACAGCTCAGAACTAAATATTTAAGCCTGTTGATGGTCCACTTTGATGTTAATTTAGAAACAAGAGAGCAGAATGAAACCAGAGATGTGCATTTTATCTAGATTTGTAGGTGTTTCTTTACTTTGCCAGATATTTATCTCTCACCACAAGGGGTTTTAACATGCCATCTTTAATCTTTAACTAAAGCCTTGGGTGGACAGGTGCAGCCTATTTTCCTTGTCTGAATGTTACTTTTGTTACTGAAAGCAGAAGATTTGGAAGGTAACTTTACTAATATAGCAAGCATTTAGAACACACACTTCTTTTTTGCAAACATATTTTTTCATTTTTAAATACACACTGTGAAATGTAACAATTTTGCATTTTAAGACTTGCCTGCTGTTGGAACAGTAATGCTTTGTCATCTGAAATGAGCTACCCAAGTCTTTACTGTGGCAGCGCTGCTGGTGGGAGTAAGAGAAATCTGGAGAAATGTGTGACTCATTTTGGCAGGGGCTTCATAATTAAGGGCAATTAACAAATAAGGTGTAGTACACAAAAAACAAGCCTATTCAACCAGTCTATTCACAAAATTAATGTGAGTGAAGCAGATAAGACCTTATGGGCCCTCACCTGCAATTTCACTGAAAATGGGGTTATTTGCTATTGCTCCATTGTCTGAGACCAATAGTGAAAATGCTTTTCATTTTCATTTTTTAAATCATATCAGCAAACAATAAAAAAAGCAAATCATAAAAAAAAAAAATCATACATTTTTTTGGATACATTTCAAAGTTTGTCTTCCCTTATATAGTATATAGTAATGTGAGCTTGAGCTGGCATTGACTGCTCTGATGAGTAGGTCTTGGTACACCTGAGACTGGTTCTTATCCAATTGATAAATATGCAAAATCTGACCTGTTTGAACACAGGCCTCAACATGGTCAATGTCAAAAGTTCAAAAGGACAACTTGCCTTTTAAGTTGCTGTTTATTTGTGGTGCTTAAAATAGGCCAAAGGTTCAGGTAGAGCTACTCTTAAAAATGGGTTAAAAGTGTATAAGTAGCAGAATAAAAGTCCCAAAAAAGTAAAAAAAAAAAAACCCCAAAAAGATGTTGAGGAATGCTTTAAGGCCCACCTGCCCACCGTTTATGCCACCTCACTCATTCCACAGTTCATCAGGAGGGGCTAAAACAGTAACTGGCTCCACCGCTTGTGTTGTTATATATAAATATTAGTTTATGTTTATAAGATATAAACGAGCTAATCAGTCGGATTACACAACATGACTCAGAGGTGCCTTTATGATGCCCAAGCTGAGAGTTGGTGTATGTGTATGTATGCCTGTGCCCTCGCCTTGTCTGCCGCTGAAAGTCGTCCTTTGTGCAAGTTTCGGAGGTTCTGCGGGGTCGCCCTGTACAGAATTCCCGCCTGCTGAAGTAATGGCAGCATCGGAAAAGCCTCTATTGTGGTTCTGACAATGAAACGCCTCTGTCGAGCTGTATTGCGAGAAAAATGTCCCCGGTTTGTTTTTTACCCCTCTCGATTTCTCACTTCTTCTGTCACATTCCCAAACGCATGCCCAAACATTCCTCCAATCTGCCCTCTCACTTGGCCCGGGCCCTGCCTTTTTCTTCTCTCCTCGCCTTTTCTCGACCCTCCTGTTCTTTCTCTCTCACTGCCTCTCAATGGCTTCCATATATACACGAATCCAGGACACTAGATTTCCCACGAAAGGCCACGCTTTTTTTTTTTTTAACATATACTGCATTATCTGTGGAGCTGAGAAGCAAACCACAGTTCGTGCATCCTGTAGAATAGATGGCAGCTGGTACAGATACTGTAAAAACAAAGCAATTCAACAGGCTATGTATGAAAAAGATTGTGTGAAAAAAGTTACTTATCTTGTGGGAAAATAAAATGACCTTGGATTTACTCTCTTACATAGCTGAAATGGCCAAAGAATGCTGGAGATTAGTTACAGTAGCTTTGTTCAGTGTGCAAGGCATTTTTGGGAGAGGGGGGGTTGGAGATGGCCTTTATCAGAGCTGAATGTACAGACAAAAATTTGCTGGTGTCAAGCAGTAAGGCCAAAACATAACACAATGAGGTGGTGTTTAGTCTTCGTTCATTTAAAGCATGTCTGTGAATGGAGGCTGAAGGTAAAATCACCCATCTCATGAACCAGGGCTTTTTATTCAAATGGACTCTTCTACCAAAGGAGTTACAATTAGGGCAGATACTATTTTTTTAATGAAATCTAGACAATTCTACAGATTATTTTGATTATGAATCTAGTTTTGAGAAAATGGTCCAACATAAAAAGGAACAGTTCAGTACATAAAGAAATCCAACAATAATAAACCATGCACTTGCAAATTACTTAAAATACCTTGTGAATATGCATAAATGGGTTTCTCCATCTGCTCTGTTTAACTGTAAATATGCACCATCATGCAAATATCTTTTTATTGCTGATTCATGTAAATTGTTTTTGGTTTTAATCAAGTTACCATGAGAGTCCTAGCTTTTCTATACCTTAACTTTGATTCAGCCTGATTCTCTACACAGTTTTGTTCTTTCTCTTTCTCTGGCAGCGCTGTAAGGATTGCCTAAATAAACTGGCCATTGCAGTCATAAACCAATGGCCAGGCATTCGGCTTCGAGTGACCGAGGCATGGGACGAAGACGATAATCACCCACCCGGCTCTCTGCATTATGAGGGGCGCGCTGTTGACATAACCACCTCAGATAGGGATATAAAGAAGTACGGCCTTCTTGCCCAGCTGGCCGTGGAAGCTGGGTTTGACTGGGTGCACTATGAGTCCAAGTATCATGTGCACTGTTCTGTCAAAGCTGGTAAATATCATTTGACCTCCAACCTATTACTTGAATGAGATTGGTCCCCAGCCACAGTCTGATCTTATACATTTTTCCTCATTGTTTTCTGTTTACTTGTTAAACACTATTCAAGCTGGATCAGTTTCACCAGAGGTAGATCTGTCTGGGTTTGACTGGTTGATTAATATGGCGTAAGGAATATGTGTAATTTCCCCAAATTCCCCACAGGCCTTGGCCAATTACATCAAGCCACCCACTCTGCAAGTATTCCAGACTTGTTCATTACAGATTACTGTCGTTAGTTGTGAAAACTACTGACATCATTTAGATTATGCCACAAGAACTGATTCCAAAAAAAAAAAAAAAAGACATTTCGTTCATTTGTATGGCTCACATTAAGTCATGATGTGCCCTAAATCCCACTGACAAGTCTCTGCCACCTCAGCGAAGAGCTAGATATGGTTTGAGTTGGTTGTTAGCAACGTTAGCCTTGTAGTTCCAGTTATAAACCGGACAACGCAATAATTTAGACACCAGACACCATGTCTTGTCTGATTGACTACATCTGGGGTAAGTGGAAAATAAAATGTGTAAATGTGATATTTTGCTGAATCCCTTTAAAATCACAGATCTCTTCAGTAATTTCATGACTCTTATTTAATAAAAAGCAAGGAAAATTAGGTCCAGTTTCCATGATGTGGGCCCTTTGAATCATATTTTCAATCGGGAATAAAGAGCCATTTGAGGTTCAGCCATTGAACATTCCCTGATAAAACTGGTCCAGCTTGAATAGGGCTAATTTGTGAATCTGAATGAGACTTTTTTTTTTCAATTTTTCAGATCACTCTGTCACTGTGGAGAAAGGCGGCTGCTTCTCAGCATCAGGACTGGTGACTGTGGCTGGGGGATTGCAAAAGCCCATGTCATGTCTGCAGCCTGGAGATGCCGTGCTTGCCTTGTCTGAGTCAGGAAATGTGGTTTTCAGTCGCATTCTCCTCTTCCTACACCAGGACACTAACAGTAGGTCCACCTTCTTGATACTCAGGACTGGGGATGGCCAAGAACTTGCACTTACTCCAAACCACCTCATCTTTGTGGATCAAAGCCACAATCTGCACCACCACACTTATCTTGCCCGCTTTGCCAGTCGGGTTAGGAGTGGAGACTATGTGCTTGTTTCTGGCACTAATGGTGGGCTGCATCCATCCAAAATAGTCTCCATCTCAATGGAGGAAAGAACTGGAGTTTATGCACCAATGACAGAACATGGCAACCTGTTTGTGGATGGCGTGCTGGTATCTAGCTATGCATCTGTAGAGGATCACAGACTTGCACACTGGGCTTTTGGGCCTCTTCGGTTCTTCTTTGGACTGGCCCAACTGTTTATGGGTCGCAATCCACAAACAGTAGACAAACAATGTGGGGCTATCATTCCTACAGTCTGTCCAACTTGTCTAACTCCCTCCAAAAGACACATGAATGTGATGCACAACGGTTTGAGTTTAGTTCGCAGCACAACAAGCAGCTCCTGTGTAAATGAGCATACTTTTACACACTGTTTTGATTATGTGGATGGCAAAAAAATCAGGGTTCACTGGTATGCAAGGCTCCTGCGCACTGTTGGTCGCATGATCTTGAATCCTCAGATGTTTTACGAATAAAGTTTCAGGAAAGTAGATAATCATGATCTCTCTCTGCAAGAGCAATTTCTAACCACAATAAACCTAAGGTCATTCACTTGATATTAAAACTGATCAAGCTTATTGTATGTAATATGCTATTCATTTGTTTTGGCCATGCAACACTGATTCAGCTATGGCACATAGGTGTGAGATTAAGGCATTTTTATACAGAAGAGGACCTATTTCATTGAATAAAACTATTTATTTTTATACATCTGGATTTATAATATATAAAACCTTCAGAGTTATGTTAATAATCTGATGCCTTTTATTAAATCTGATCTTCAGACTGGACATGTAACAGTTTTTTGATGATGTTTTACTGAGTTCTAATGAATTACATTTTGTTTTGTATTTGTCCGATACTAACGTATCAGGCTAGAAATGTCACACATTTACATCACCGGTCAAGAATAAGTGGAACTGGCAGGCCAGTTTTTAGTACTGCAACAACAGCAAGAAAACACAGCACTTATTAACTTTTAACATATAAACTCTAATATGCAGAATTCAAAGGGAATTTCTGCCTCATTCACTTGTGAAGTCTGGTGTGAACTCATAAACTCAGATTTCTTTAGAAGGATAGTGATGGGATCCATGTCTACAATGCAAATCTAGCCATGTTATTACTATCAACAGACAGTTTGATAGTAATGCTCATAACCGTAAAACAGAAACAAAAAAACTTTGTGCACCTGCATGTACCTGTCTGCATTTTAGGCCACTATCACAAAAGTGTCCCAGGCACTGTACAACACGTTCCCGACCATTTCATGTAATAGCTGTCTGTGAGTAAGCTTTCAGATACATTAAACACTTTGGACATCTGGCTCCTATCACCACTGTGAACAGTTCTGACTCTGGAAATTTCTGTAGGGCATTTCACATCAAACCTCTCTGAATGACTTCATTTACATCTCGGTTTAATAAGGACACATCTGAATTCCTGTTTAAGCTGAGAGAAATGTGGTCATTCTTTTGGCCATTCTTGATGGTGTAGATGCTAATGTAGACAATGGTGATGAGAAACGTTTTATGCATTTCTTCAGTTTCATCAGAAATGTAAAATTGTTCCATAATCTCATTCTAACATTTAAAACGGACTTATATTTTTCTTGAAAAATGAAAGATTTCCAAATAAAGTGTGGTTTTGTATTTGATGTTTGTTTATCATTTATTTAAGTCCAAAACGTAGTAGGTGTGTGTTTTGCTGCCCATGCAAAATCTCCCCAGGCATGCTCACCTTATTTGCTTTTTGGGCATTTTGAGGTCTTGTTCTTGTAGACTTTTTGTTTCCCTTCTGCATGGCTAGTTTTGCATTTTAAAGAATGAAAAGTGCCAAGTGTCACAATGGAGAAAAATAAATAAATTAATAAAACAGTAGAACAAGCACTTCCTGCAAGGAATGGATTCAGCAGAACCTGAGTTTACAACCTTTTCCAATGTTTAATATCCTCATTTTTCTTCCTCAGTTTGGCACTGCTATGATGCTAATGTAGCTAAGAAACACTAGAAGTCAATAGTCAGCCAAATTATTTAAGTACTACTTCACCAAAACTGCTCTCAAAGCACATCCAGATCTCTGTTATGATGGTACAGACTTGTAGATGGGCTTTAAGACTAAATAAGCAAGCTAGAAACTTCACTGCTACACCACCAGGGCTGTTGTGCACAAAGCAATCACTGATCTTAGATCAGATTCCTCCATATTTACAACTCAGTCCTACTCCTGAAATGATTTATGGAAACAGATCCTGTTGCCCACGGCTTTTGACAAGTGTTCCTTTTTTATAGCTCAAAATAAATCATAATGCATCCTGAACCATATCGATAAGTCTGTGCCACCTTGCTGGGCGCAATTTGAGCAAACGGTTTGGTGATTTCTTTATAGAAAATATTAAGGTGACTGTTTACTTCAACTGTTAGCAATGGTAGCCTCATAGCTCCAGCATCAAAGAAGCTAAATTTCGACAACAAATGTCTTGGTTAACCTAATACATTTGGGTTAAGTAGAAAAGCGTAGAAAAGTATGAATCAAAGCTGCTTTAAAAAAATCCTGACTGATTTTTAGTTGCAGCTGGATGCCAAGCAAAGTTTAGAATTTTACACCCCCCTTGTGGACAAAGACATGCTGTACAAAGCATGGTTACATTATACTAAAATGTCAAATCCGAATAAATCCAGCATGGTTACAGTTTATATATGAGGAAAATGGAAGCTCTGTTATCTACTAACTAGTCTGTTCCTAATGTTTAAACAGTTCTTTATGCAGTTATATTGAGTTTGATAAACAAATGCCAAAGGTGATTACTATCGCAATCTGGCCTTTTTTGGATTTAATATTCATAATATTTTTCTGCATTTGACAAACAATTGGAGGACAGCCTTTTTAAAAGCTTTTAAAACCTTTTTAACTATAAACAACCTTTACATTTGAAATTAAAAGACAGTATTAATTAAGACAGATGTCTTGTGCTCTTTCTGTGCCCTATAAGCAATCTTGAGAGTTTGACATATCATGTCAATATGGGAAATGGACATAAAATACGTTAGGAAATATGAGTCTTAAGAAATCTGGAAAAAAGCAAAGTCATTAGGTTGCAGTGCATAAAGTATTCCAACAGGACACATGAACACACATGGAAATGCGTTTCTTTTTCTATTATTTTTGACAGCTGTGAAGGTATTCAAGCGGATTATCCTGGTGGTAAAGGAGGCAGATGGGCACATCCCCCCTCCACAAAGGAGGTGATGTTCTGTCATCCATTTGGACTAGGCCAATGGCAGATGCCGCATGACATAGCCCTGCCTCTCAATTATCTTTGCTTAACCAATCGGATTGCACAGATCCCAGATTCCACGCTCCTTCCCAAACCTCTCCAGTTTAAAATAATCCTGGCGAAAGCTGTATGGCAGTTTGCTAATCTGGTCAGTGGGGTAGCATGGTCACCTGCTGCATTTAGAAAAATCCTTCATGTCACACGAGTACGGGCACCAAAACAAATTCATCTATAAAATCTTTAGCAGAAAGCACAATAGAGTGGACAATAAATGACTATATAACTTGCTCCATGGGTGAACATTAATATAGAAATACTGTATAGAATAAAAATGACATAAAATTAATGTAAAAACACACTGGAGGGATTTATAGTACAATTTAAAATACCTACAGATTCACTCGAGATATAAATTAATAAACTGTCTGTTGTACCTACTGTAGAAATATCAGTGCATTCATAGAGATGCACTAGACTCTGCCATTTATAGAAAACTACATACACCAAAGTTTGTCTAATTAGTGAATTCACCTACTGTTCTCTCATCGCTGACACAGGTGCTTGTATAATCTCTACAGAAAGGTGCCGCAGATAAAACGAAGCAACCAAATTAACACCTCAGCACTTCTCACTATGCACAATATACATCACTGTATTCATTTTTTCAGGTTTGATAACTAAAGCAAACTAATAAAGATCCCAACAGAAATACGATCAAAAACTACAAGCACGATGATTGTTAGTGCACAATTTCTATTCCTCTCCCACACTGCACTAAAGCCAGCTAATCAGAACCAAACTGTCCTCTCTTTGTAAGGAATCATGCTGGTGGTCCTGAAAGCATTTCGTGATGTGACCTAATTTATCCCGATGACCATACATATCACCATATTGCCCACTCCTAGTCACACATGTGGTCAACATGCCTAAAACATGAGCCAGAGTGCCAGAGTGGTATAACCCCCCCCAGCACAGCACAGATTTATCACAGCATTGTTGTTGGTCCCCCCATGTACATGTAGCCTATAGGGGTTTTGGATTCTACTAAAGAATCATTGTGATTGATGGTCTTACACTAGGGGTGTAACGGTACAGAAAGGTCACGGTTCGGTTCACACTATGGTTCTGACATCACGGTTCGGTACGGTTCTGATACAGCGAAGTTAAGTAACAAAAAATTCTAAAGCATGAGGCTTGGTTTGTTTTCATTTATTTTAA
>JBBIGA010000132.1:27900210-27935164 GCA_037576975.1 Alestes dentex | reverse complement strand
AGATTGTTTTATTTCTGTCTTTTGTGGTTAAATCCTGATTGACACATGTTTCTTAACAAGTATTAATCATGTGCTTTACAGCTGATGATGGTGCCTCTTCAAAGAAGCCTGTCCCTTCTCCAAGGCGATCGAATACCCCTCATGCTGCAGAGGACATCTCAGGCACTACTGTGGACACTTCCAGTGCACCAGCGTAAAGCCTTTAATACATCTTCTGTTCTGCGTTTAATTTTATTACATATTTGGGCCTTTTTAAAAAGTTCTCAACTTCAGAAGGAAGGCTTATTTTTAAATCTTCTGTATATCCAACTTTATATTGCAAATGTATTGAGCATCAGGATATCACAAATAAGTCACAGGATCTGAAAGTCTTTATCTTGTAAACATATTTTGTCTTGGTCATTTTTATTTTATTCATTTTGCTGTGAAAGATGCTGATTATATTGTTTTGGGCATGAATGTTTAGGGAGATTGTCAGGGCCTGTGCGCTCTGTAACTGTGTGGAGAGAAGTCTTCATGGGCAACGGGAGCTCCGGTGTTTTGGGCCCTCTTCCCTCTGGCCCCGTCCGGAGGCCTCTACCTCCTCACTGCCATTGCCTGGAAATGATGATCTGTCTTCCATTGGCTTCTCTGAGTCCACCAGTCTTGTGTTTCTCGTTGATGACACAGGTATTTTTAATGCAGTTATATTTCGGGATCAGTTAAAAGAAAAAAGTAAGATGTGCTTTTAAGAGTATTCATTGCTGATACAGGGTGCTGCTGGGTTCATCACTGGTGTGCAGTGTGGTCAGAGGGCGTGCGACAGGGTGAGGGTGACGAGTTGATGGATGTGGAAAAGGCAGTCATCTCAGGGATACAGCAGGTATGTTAAGCAGATCGTTTGTATCAGAGATTCCCAAGGGTAACATGAAAAGTCCTCCTGAGCTCTGTGTGTTGTTTGTTTCAGCTGTGTGATTATTGTAAAAGGATGGGTGCAACCATCAGGTGTCGTGCTGAGGGCTGCTCACGGTTCTACCACTTCCCTTGCTCGGCTGCAAGTGGATCGTTTCAGTCCATGAAGCAGTTGGCTCTCCTTTGTCCTGAGCACATACACAAGGCAGAGGAGATAGGTGAGGAGTACTGCCAAAAAAACGAAAGCTTAGTGCAAATAAGTGCTTTTTAATGACTTTGGGTTTGTGGTCTGTCTCAGCTGGAGAGGAGGCACGCTGTGCGGTGTGTGACTCTTCAGGGGAGCTCTCGGGGTTGTTGTACTGTACAGGCTGTGGGCAACACTACCATGATGCCTGCCTGGAGATCAGTGCTACACCTCTCCAGCGCTCTGGCTGGCAGTGCCCAGAGTGCAAGGTGTGCCAAACCTGCAGGTAAGCTAGAGAGATCCCTGAGTTTTGTTTTATAGTTTCACAATTGGAAGATCTGTCTCTTTGGATAGCTTGGAACATTATTCGAATAAAAATGTGTTTTTAATTTGTAGGCAACCAGGGGAAGACTCAAAGATGCTGGTCTGTGACGCATGTGACAAGGGCTATCATACCTTTTGTCTGCAGCCAGCTATGGACTCTGTACCCCCTGACTCTTGGAAATGCAAAGTAAGTTCTACTGTCATCTTTACAGAGTAGATGGATTTTTAATTTAATTAATTAATTAATTTAGTTATTTATTTTTATTTATTTATTTTACATTTTTAGTCGGACGAGTCTATTCCTTGGCACAAGTGATTCAAATGGTTTCATGAACAGTTTAATGGTTATATAAAAGATTTCATTTCTTCATTCAAGGATATGGATTTCTACACTTAAATTAGTACCAACTTTTCACTCTGCTCATAGGTGGTCAAACAATCAGTTGCTAATATAGATTGTGTGATTGCTGAGATGTATGTCTGTCACTCTTTTTATTTTAAGCGATGTCGTGTCTGTACTGACTGTGGGGCTCGAGGACTTACCCTGCCTGGCTCGGAGCAGTGGTTTGAGAGTTATTCAGTGTGTGAAAGCTGTCAGCGGCAGCGCAGATCTGTTTGTGGGGTCTGCAGTAAAGTCACAGAGGCCTTGGTTCCTTTACAGCACCGCTGCACAGTCTGCCACAGGTGAGTTTGTGACTTCCCTCACATGGGGAAAAAGCATAGGCATGACTGACTTTTGCATTTTTGCGTAGGACTGAAGTATACTCAGACTCATTTCTCTGTCCTGAATGTTCCTGTCTTTAGTATTACTTCTGTATAGTCATCTATTTCTATCTTCAGTCTTTTCATGCTTTACATCATTTTAGCTGTTCTTTTAAATGTTTCAGGCCTCAAACAAAACCAAAATGACATTCATTTGGTTCCCTAAGGTGAAACAAGTGTTATATATCTTATGTCCAATGGTGATAACACCGATGGCACAGGCCTGTCAGAAGAATGTTTTTTATATTTTGCATTGCTCACCCCAAAGTTAAAGGTAATATCCTGTGCATGACTTCCCAAGTAGAAGACCAAGTAACGCATGGCAACATCAAAACAGGAGAATTTTAAAGCAGTTTCTCTACCTTTGTTTAAAATAACTTAAATTACCTTATCTAAATAAACAACTTCTGCTCTCGTCCGCTTAGGCTGATGTAAATGAACATAAGTTTCTCTTTAAAATGCCGCTTTCATGATTTTGTTTCCACATGATATTCGTGGTTTTGAGTGGGCGTTACAAATACCGTATATATCAATGCTATATTACAATTAAACAAATTGGACAATACAAATATGTGACAGGGTTGTGTTGGATATTATTCTGTTGAAATCTCTTTAAATCCAAAAGTATCAGAAATGGATATGCTGCATTTTAGAATATAACTCTTAAATGTTATAAATATTTTTTCCACCTCCACAGATGGGTACACAGTGAGTGTGCTCCTCTCTCTGAGCCTCCAGAAGAGAAATACATCTGTTTGATCTGCAGAGAAACACCTACCGATGTCACAGAGACAGAAGTGTCATCCACACAAGTGGATGAAAAAGCGGAACTTGAAGAGCCCATGGAGTTGGGTATGCCCTTTTTTTTTTTTTTTTTGTTTTGTTTTTGTTTTTGTTTTTTTTTTTTTATACATAAGAATAAACAAATCAACTGTGAAGAACACACACCACCAGTTTACTCTTACATTTAATGGGAAATATCAGCAGTTCTAGTTTTGAATCTCTATGGGTGTGAATTAATGTGTGTTTCTTTTGAAGCAGAAGCAGAAGTTGTTGAGACAACAGTAGTAGACGAAAGCATTATGGGGCAGCAGCAAGAGATGGGTGTGGACCATACTGCTGTAACCCTGGATAATGATGACCCTACAGAGCAGCAGACTCCTGGAGCAGATGCTGCAGGTAATCACAAAAACCATATAGCACATGTTTTTCACATTTCACTCTGCTGAAATAGTCTGAAGGGAGGTTTAATACATGTACATTTTGATAACAAAAAGGGTCTTATTTTATAGATGCTGAAGATGGAGTCACAGTGGCCGGTAATAAATCTAATGCTGATGGTGCTGTTAGTGCAGAGGAAAAACCTGAGGACACTCGGCAACATACGGGCAGCCTTTCTAGCCCTGTCACCGACACTATGGTCGAAGCCCAACCTGATGTAGCGGAGACCCAAGCAGAAAGTCATGTTCAGTCACAAGAGGAAGACAGTTCTCAAGAGGCGAAGGAGTTGAGCAGTAGTGCCGCTGTTACTATAATGGAGCCCCTTTCACTCTCCTCCACCCCTTCTCCTCAAACCCATCCTCAAACTGTTTTTGAAGAGGTGGAACCTGTTGTTGCAATGGACACAGAGGACGCAGAGCCAGAGGTGCAGACTGAGGAGACATCAGACAGGACTCCTCCTCCTGCTCCTCAAGCGGACCTGCCTTCCGTCTCAGACACAGATGACAGAGCAGGGCAGTCTGATGATGAAGAGGAGGATGAGGAAGAACATGGTGGAGAGGAGCTGTTGGAAGAGTCTCTCTCTAAAGATGACAGTCAGGCAGAGGGTGATCAGAAGCAAGAAGCTGAGGTTGAGGCTTCAGAAGCAGGCGTCAAGTCAGAACTGCTGCTGGATGAGATGTCCAACATGAGCCATGGCGATGAGAGCAGCAGCGGCTTCTTAGGCTCACCAGCAGAGGGTGACTCTCAGATGCTGTCTGCTGACCTCGGCCTCATGCCAGCTTGCCGGCCGCGCTCTGATTCCTTGCTTACTGAGACCGATGACTCCTTACCTTTTGACCCCCTCAAATGTGATGGAGAGAAACTAAAGCGGAGGGGGTCTCCAGGTCGCTCCAGAGTGAAACAGGTAGATTTGTCACAAGATATTTTTGTCATGAATAACATGACTAATATGTATGTTATTTAACTGATAAATGATACACACAAGAAAACAGATGGATATAAGTAACTTAATGCTTGGCTTTGCAATGCATCAGGGAAGGGGCGGTGGTTTCCCAGGAAGGCGACGGCCACGAGGTGGGGGAGGCGGAAGAGGACGAGGTCGATCACGTCTTAAAGCCATGGCTTCTTGTATTGATGCCTTCTTGGTGAGGTTTTTTTTTTTTTTTTTTTTTTTTTTTTGCTTTAAAATTTATGCTAATGCTGAATCATTACATGCACGCGGAGCTTTACTAAGTCTAAATACTATAAGCGTAGTAGGAGTGGGTAATGAGAAACATTTGTCCAGTAGAGACAACCATGATATGCTCAGAAAAGCTTATGGCGATAATAAGCTTGTGGCACAATATGAACTAATTAATCATTATAGCATTATGCCGTACAATGAGGGTAGTGTTGCAGTACAGCCTTTTGAGCCATATGCATACAGCTGTCACAAGTCCCTGCTCTGTCCATTTAACTTGCTTTCTGATCATTTTAGGTGTTTTTAGTCATGTACATGATCAAAAAAACATCATGTTTTAAAAATTTGTAGACGCTTTCACTGAAATCTGATTTTTTTTTTTTTCCTTAAATCAAGGATATTAATAGGGAGTGTGGTCATGCCTTTTATACTGTAACATCCTTTTCTCTTCTGGAAATGCTTTACACTAGATTGTGCTTGATGATGATTGACGTTAATGAGGTACTGGATGGCGCTCCATCACTGTAGAGAATGTAGTTTCGCTGCTCCGCAGCCCAGTGTTGGCCGGCTTTGTACTCTACCTGACGCTTAGCATTGGATGTGGTGACTTTAGGCTCGTGTTCAGCTGCTCAAGCACGTTGTATTGGCAATGGAAATTATACAACCTATGTGTTTGCAAAAGCTTTTGTCAGACTGATTTTACCTTGAAGTTCAGTTATTTGAAGGGGTGTTTACAAATCTTTGAACGTACATAGGTTTAAATCCAATTAGATTAGTAGGACAGTGTGTGTTGATTGTACCTAACCTGTGTACATTTACTTTTGGGGCTGGAAAAATACAATGCTGATTACCCTTTTAGATACTGTATTTGAGTATACCATACTGATCTGATGTAATATGTTTCTTCATAGAAGTTTATGTTTTCTTTGAAGTATTTTAGTGTAGAAGTGGACACAAAAAGCTCTTGTTATTTAAACTGACTGCACTGGGAAAGTGCATGAAGGTACTGAGACATTTTGCTGGACTAAATGTTTTTGTCATTGTTATAGCAAACCATGACTGCAGACACTGGATTAAACAAAGAGGAAGATGAGGAAGAAGACGACACAATGCAGAATACAGTGGTGCTCTTCTCTAACACTGATAAATTTGTCTTGTTGCAGGTAAAAAAAAAAAAAAAAAAAAAGCTGCCTTTCAGTCTTTGGTTAAGTCTATTGTCATCATTTGCAAGATCTGAATGCTGTCTTTCTATGCGTCCTAGGACATGTGTGTAGTGTGTGGCAGTTTTGGACGAGGTGTAGAGGGGCAGCTGCTAGCTTGTGCTCAGTGTGCGCAGTGTTACCATCCGTACTGCGTAAACAGCAAGGTAAGCTCTGTCCTTGCCGTTCGCTGCAGTTGCTGTTCTGAGTATAGACAAAGAACAAATACGTCCTGGTTGTGAAAAAAAAAAAGTCTTTTCTTTCAATTCCCTGTGTAGATCACCAAGATGATGTTGAGAAAAGGATGGCGTTGTCTAGAGTGTATTGTGTGTGAAGTATGTGGGAAGGCGTCTGACCCTTCCCGGTTGCTGCTGTGTGACGACTGTGACGTGAGCTATCACACCTACTGCTTGGATCCACCCTTACACACTGTACCCAAAGGAGGCTGGAAGTGCAAATGGTATCTCACATCTTTCACAATGGGTTCTTTGTACTCTTTGAAATCCTACATGTCCATAACGTGGCATTAATCTTTGTGTGTGTGTGCATGTGTATAGTGGAATTGGGCATTTTGTAATCATTGTTTTGTAGGGTACCTACAATTGAATAAGCTCCATTAGTCTGTTTCATTACTGCTTGCTATAGTTATAAAGCTCCTCTGTCTGCTGCAGGTGTGTGTGCTGCATGCACTGTGGGGCCAGCTCACCAGGGTTTCACTGCGAATGGCAGAATAACTACAATCATTGTGGTCCCTGTGCCAGCCTGGTCACATGCCCTGTGTGTCGTGAGAACTTCATGGAAGAAGAGCTGCTTCTGCAGTGTCAGCATTGTGACCGGTAAGTGCCACTGCTTGCAGGTCTGAAATTTGGACTGTGATTTTAGGAAGTTGTTGATTTGATCATACTGCCAAAGGTAATTAGACCGTAGAACATGTTTTTTGTGTTTGTTGTTCCACTGCAGATGGGTCCATGCTGTATGTGAAAGTCTCTATACAGAAGATGAGGTTGAACAAGCATCTGATGAAGGTTTTGCCTGTACAGCTTGTACTCCATTTGTTCCTAGACCTATTGGTGAGTGTTTTAAATATAGGAGACCTACTTGTTTCTGCTAATTCCTCCTCTTTCCTGATTTTTACCATATTTATTTATTTATTCATTTATTTACTTGCAGTGGAGTCTCCAATGATTTCAGCCTTCAAGATAAAAGAACCTGGTACATCTTGTTTCTTAGATAAAATTTAAAAAGTCAAATTTGTTCCAGTTGAATATAATACCATATGAAAATAGTGTATATGGTATAAATGTCTTTGACCTGTCTTGATATTTCTTTTCCAGAGCCACAGTTCTACCGTCTAGAAGGTGTCTGGCTTACTGAGACAGGCATGTCTTTACTTCGAAGCATCTCCATGTCTCCCCTTCATAAGCGAAGACAACGCCGCTCCCGATTGGGAATGCTTTGCATTGAAGGTGCCCCTGATGGCCTGGAGCTCAAAGATGGCGAGGGTGAAGGAGAGGAAGGGAAAGGTCAGGCAAAGATAGAAAAAAAGATCCCACTTATAAAAACACCTACATTAGAGACCCACGTTATAAAAGTTTATAAAATATATGATGACAATCATTTTTTATTTGATTGTCAGTGACTTGGCTGGCTTTTTGGTTGATCCATAAACTGATCATATTAGCAGATTACTGAAATAATAGTGTGTTTTAAAATTAGACAGTTTGCTATATTTATATATTCAAGTGTCCTTAGATTGATTGGTATGCATATTGCATGGCCAGTTTTATTTAGTAACAAGTTAAGTACAGGAAGTGCGAAATCATCAATGGCTTTATACTCAGGCCCTGCTGAATCAATGGAGTGTGAACCTAAACTGGAGGCTCCTGGAAGTCCAGACCGTGATGGAGGTGTGGACAAAGAGCCTGGGGCAGACAGAGCTACAGAGGGAATGGCTGATTGTGAAGTTCTTAAAGGAGGAACAGAGGAAACAGATGATGGAAAGAAGAGGAAACGAAAACCATACAGGCCAGGTAAGTACTTCAGGTCAGCACTTTTTTGTTTTTTTGGGTTTTTTTTTTCTTACTAAAAGTTACGGAGGAGCTCTTTTGTTCATTTGTAGGAATTGGCGGGTTCATGGTTCGGCAGAGAAAGTGTCACACACGGATGAGAAAGAGTCTGAATCTCACTGGATCTGGTGAAGGGGTGTCTGAAGGACAGGCAGCAGAGTCAAAACTTGAGGAAGGCAAGTGGAACCAGCATTGAACTGCTTATAGTGTAAAAACCCCACCAAGGCTATGACTAAACATGTATATTTCTCCCTGCTAAGGTCCTCATCCTGACATGGATCCACCTGATATTAAGGCTACCGAGGGAGAGGGTGAGCAAGCCAAAAAACGGAGAGGGAGAAAGAAAAGCAAGTTGGAGGACATGTTTCCTGCATACCTACAGGAAGCTTTCTTTGGAAAGACATTACTTGACCTGAGTAAAAGAGCTGTTCTTGCCCCTCTGACACAGAGACCTTCTCAGGGCTCTCTGAGACCTCCATTATCTGCTCCTGGGGCTAGACCTGCAGCTCCCGAATCAGGTTAGTCAAGCCTCTGTGTATCTGAAAGTTAATCCATTAAAATGTATATATTACCTGATGTTCTTTCATCACATTCGTCCTATTGTAGTGGAAGTTGGAGACCAAGCATCTGGAGTCTCGCTGCAGCTTAAGCAAGAGGCTGATGGCGCAAAGCCTCCAGGAGAGATAAAAAGTAGGTTGCTTAAATCTGTTTTCTGAGGATTGGATTTTAAGCTCTGAAGGAAATCTTACATTATTGCTTTTGTATTTCAGCAATCCCTGGAACAGGTGATCAACCCTCTTTTAAAGATCAAAGTCAAGGTGATGACCCTGGCTCTGGCATTCAAAAGAAAGAAGGTAAATAACTTCTAAGAAGTTATTACTTAAGTTACCTGTAAGTCATAACTAATTAGTTTTGATTTACTTTTTTTGTCCAGGTCTTCCACAGGGGTCAGAAAATCAGGATTCCGAGCAGTTCTTTCTGAAGGTACTTGGACCCTCAGAGGGGAGTTCTCTAAGTGGGACAGTTCAGGCTACCACAAAGCCTGTTTTAGAAGGGGAGTCAAATCGCAGTGGTTTGCCCCAAAGAAACCTTCCAGGTATGAGTAGACTGGATACACATGGCCAGTTGTTTATTACTGACATGCAAGTTTACCCTAAGTATAAATAGATTATTCTTTTACAGGTGCTTCCTTGTCGGTCACATTGCCGTCAGCTAATATGATGGAATCCTTTCAAGGACTTTCTCAGTCTCCGTTTTTTGATCTACGGTAAGACCAGGCAAAGTTAATTTCAACCTTTACAAATGATTTAGTTGATTTCTTTATTAATTTGACTTGTAACATTCTGTTTCCCCAAGTGACCGAGGTGGACTTTTCAGTCCAGAACAGGATGAGGAAAGCCCTTGGGCAACACCATCTACTCCAGCTACTCCCTCCACTCCCCCAACTCCAACTGAACAGGAAGGTGATGGTCTCTCATACAATCAGCGGAGTCTACAGCGCTGGGAAAAAGATGAAGAGCTTGGAAATCTGTCCACAATTTCACCTGTTCTCTATGCTAACATCAATTTCCCTAACCTTAAGCAAGACTACCCTGGTTAGTATTCAACTCATTCCTTTTAAATTTGCTGAAATAGGTATATACATAATTAAAAAATGGCCATTGCCATTTCCTGGAATATTACTGAATTTGAGGAATCCTTTGTTTGTTAGACTGGGCCAGCCGCTGCAAGCAGATAATGAAAATCTGGAGGAAAGTATCAGCTGCTGACAAGGTTCCCTTTCTGGTAAGAGAGAGATATTAACATCCTTAAACATTGTAAATTAAATAATGAAACATACACATTTCCTTATTTTGTGTTCTTTTATGTAGCAAAAGGCCAAAGATAACAGAGCAGCTCAAAGGATCAGCAAGGCACAGAAGGTAATTTAATTGTAATTTTGTGATTGTGATTGTGTGTGTGTGTGTGTGTGTGTGTGTGTGTGTGTGTGTGTGTGTGTGAGAGAGAGAGATTTTAAAATATAAAAGGCCCATGTAGTACGTTCTATATGTTACTTAAGTTCTTCAATTCTCTCTACAGCAGGCAGAGAGTCAGGTGTTGAGACCAGTCAAGACTGAGACAGTTCGGGTAAAAGGAGAGCGCCCCAGTTTGCACCTTCAGATTCCTCCACCATCCGGATCTCTTTCCACCCCCTCTCAGCCTAGTTCTGCTGAGAGCCCTTTTCCTTTTACCCCAGATACAGCCTCTTC
This sequence comes from Alestes dentex, assembly GCA_037576975.1. Classification (NCBI taxonomy): domain Eukaryota; kingdom Metazoa; phylum Chordata; class Actinopteri; order Characiformes; family Alestidae; genus Alestes; species Alestes dentex. Next base: position 27,925,088 of record JBBIGA010000132.1, on the reverse strand, counting down.
AGCCTTTTTCCCAGATGGGTCTGTGAAGGTTTCAGGCTCTGCAAATGTTCAGATAGACCCTTTTTCCAAGCCTCCATCTCAGTCCCCACAAGCTCAGTCTCAGCCATCCACTCCTTACTCACAGCCTTCCTCCAGCCCCCTGCAGGCCTCCTCAGGTTTCCCCTTACCTGGCCCACAGGGTGCACCTCAGGGACGGCCAGCTAGTCTTGGCTCCCTTGATATACAGACAGGGATGCCTCGCAAGGCGCAGCACGTAGACCCATTCTTTAAACCTCAACTGCAGGGTCTTCCATCTCAGCCCCAGCAGGTTTCTCAGGAACCTGTAGGCCTACCTGAGAGTCCACAACCCAAAGGTAGTGGGACAGGAGACTCCCCTTTGTTCTCCCCACCCCACACTACTCATTATGGAGACCCATTTCGTGGCCAACAGGGAATTAGCCGGCAAGAGTATACTTCATCTGCATGTCCATCTCCCTCTGCTTTAGCCTCTTCACCAGCTGGAATGGGCCAAAACAGGACAGATATGAGTGCCCCTTCTCCACGTGCATCTGTTGGTCGACATGAGCTAGGAAATGGTTCTCCTGCAGGGATGTTAGACTCTGGAGATGGCTTTTTCAAAGCTCCTCTGACACCACGCATGCACCAAGGGGATGCTGGAAGCTCATCTACTCTACTTCCTGCTGGTGCCTCTCCCAATCATCCACCTGAGAGTTATCGCCAGTCTCCATCAACATTTTCTGATTCCTGTAACCAGGCACCTCTCACACCTCGGCCACCATCAGGAGACAGTTCCTCTCCCTTGCCCCAGAGACTGCCTGTATCCCAGCAAGAATGTTACACGAAAGTGGCCTCTAGCCCTCAGTCACAAGGCAGTTCTCAGTCCCCTCTAACTCCAGGAGCCCTCTCTAATGATGGACACTCTGTACAGTCACCAGCTACCCCACGCTTTCAGTCTCCAGACCCTTACTCTCGACCACCCTCACGGCCTCAATCTAGAGATGCTTTTACCTCACAGCACAAACCTCCTCGCCCAACCTCAACAGCCGCGGAGATTTCCTTCAGAGGCTCACCTCACCCTAGCCAACAGCCTCCTTGTTCACCATCTGTGGGGGATCCACTCACTGGAAAATCACCTGGACCTCCTGCTTTTAGTCGCAGCCCCAGTATGGGCACCCTTCCGGTCAGCCAGCAACAGGCGGTGGGCCAACAGCAAGTGGTAACTCCCCAACAAGCTCAGGTTCAACTCCAGCAACCATCATCCCAGCCACAAAGCGTAACTGCAGATTTAAACTCTAGAATAGTGCTACCATCTGGAACTCAAGACAGCACTTCTGTGAGACAGCCGGATGCACCACATCTACAAGGAATGCCAAGTGCCCAAGAACTGCCTGACCTTTCAGCTGGTCAGGATCCATCTCTTACTGGCCTTAGCCAGTCAGAGCTTGAAAAGCACAGACAGGTATAGGAACAACTTACCATGATACAAAGCGCTTAGTGACATGTAGTAGTTTGATTAACAGTGCTTTTTCTTGTTTTTGTTTTTTTTTTTTTTACTGCAGCGACAGAGACTTAGGGAATTTTTGATCAGACAGAAAATGCAGAGGAACTCACTTCGTCAAGAGAAAGAGGCAACTGCAGCCAGTAATAATCCTCCAAACTGGCAGGAAGAAGTCCTAGTCTATCAACAAGACAAATCCCAGCGAGCACCACCTCCTTATCCACAGGTATTCATTTAATGACATACAGACATGAAATAGATACAGATTAAACATTCTATCAAATATTTGTTTCCCAAATCTGAATAAATAAGGGATGTGATGCTGCTTGTATATTATTGTTTACTGATTGCCCCATCACTATAATATGTCAATCAATCAGGATAGAACAGCTATTGCTCCGGTAGCATTGGCTGGCAAGCTGCCTCTGTCTATGGGAACAGTAGATGAGAAGTTGTGTCGGCCGCCTCCTCCTGGAACTCCTGGTATCATGGACCCTAATATATTAAGGTACATCTGATTGTGATTAATTTATTTCGTGTTGCATGTGCATACAGTACTTGTTTTTAATGAGTAATAGAATCCATTTTAATTGACTGAAGACTTTGTGTTAAATTTTTGTCTATAGGCAAGCGGTCCCTAATATCCCTCAAGGGATGTATCCTCGCCCACCGTTTCCTACACAGTGGCAAGGCCAGGCAGCCGGTCCTCGGAGGTTCCCGCAACCATCCTTGTTGGAAGTTGGGTCCAGACACCATCTCAACGCTCCAATAAACAACCCTCTTAGTATGCAGGGGATGCAAGGCATGCCTAATCCCCTGGCCGTGGCACAGGCTGCCGGGGCAGATACAATGCAGCCCCCACCACAGTTCATAGAATTGAAGCATAATGCGAGACCAGTAGCACCGCAGTTTCTGCCAAGAGCACCTCAGCCCCGCCCACGTATGTTCATACCACAGCAGGAAGTGCCCTCTTCATTTGTACAACATCCTCTTGATACACAGACAGAAAGTGGTCAAGATCCCAGACTTGGATTGCCGCAGCCCAGCCTAGATATGGTAATCTCTCAGCAAAGCAGCAACCCACAACCTCAGTCCCAACTGCAGCCTCAGCCGATTCCAGCTACGCCATCGAACACACCTAGTTCCTCCCACTCAACCACTCAGCAACAGGGTTCTCAGACTAATACTGTGGGAGTGCAGCGGCCCACAGGACATAATGTTGGCCTAACAGAGCCTGACCTTGAAGATCCTTTTGCTACCAAAGACTTGGGAGATGCAGGAGCTGAAGCTGGAGTGGAGGATGAAGATGACCTTGCACTTGATTTGGATCCTGACAAAGGAGATGATGATTTGGGAAATCTTGACAACCTCGAAACAAATGATCCCCACTTGGATGATCTGCTAAATAGTGATGAATTTGACTTGCTTGCATATACTGATCCTGAACTTGATCAGGGTGATCCCAAGGATGTTTTTTCTGACCAGTTGCGACTTGTTGAAGCAGAAGGTGAAAGTTCAGGCCCACCTGTCACCACAGGTGTTAAGCTAGAAGAGAAACCAAAAGTTAGTTTAGTTGCCAAGGGCTCTCTTGCAGCTTCCACACAGCCACCTTTAAAAACTGAGAGCAAAACATGTTCCAGTGTTCCCCGGCCTCTCAAGACAGAGTCCTCAGAGGCAAGTGGGCTCTCTTCTGTAAAACTTGAAGAGAAAGACCTGGTTGAGCAGCAACAGTCAGCACAGGCTGTGGTTAAAGATGAGATGCGAGAAGCTGTCTCCTTACTACTTAGTGGAACATCATCCAAGACCTCAGCTCAGCCAGAGAATTCATCTGCTTCACTGAACACTGTCCGCTTAGGGGGTGTACCATTTCCTCTTCCCGCCCAAACAGATCCTCTGTCTTTTCCACCGCCTACATCACATTCAGATCTGGGTGAAGATCCCCTTGGACTACCAGATGGTGGAGGCCAGCACTCCCCTGCAGTTGATCTTGACAAAGTTGAAAGCTCCTTGGAGGCAAGTGAACTGCCTTTATTGATTCAGGACCTCCTGGAGCATGAAAAGAAAGAACTCCAGAAGCAGCAGCAACAGCAGCAGCAGTTGAATGCTCTGCAAGGAGGTTTGGGCAGTCATCTTCATAATCTTCAGAATCAGCAACAACCTCCTAGTGGAACAAACCAGATTTTACTACCACATCATCGTCCTCCTCAGGGTCTTGTGGGTCAACCTGCAATGGTGCCCAGGCCACCTAACATGCTGTCACCACAGCAACAGAGATTGCTCGGTGCAGCAATGCCTCCACCTCCACATGTAGCAATGGGTCAGCCACAGGGCATGATGCGAGGAGGACAACCAAGCAGCATTCACCCTGCTCTTAATCCACAACAGCAAGCAGTGCCACCTCAACATCTTGCAAAACAGCCACCGATACCTAGCAACTTCTTTCCAGATAAAGGTATGTTTACATGTATATTGGCTTGCGTATGTGTCAAATTGCATTTCATCTTTGCTTAGAAATATTGCATATTTTTACAGATCTGGATAAGTTTATGACTGATGACATTATGGACCCAATTGCCAAGGCGAAAATGGTGGCCCTTAAAGGCATTAAAAGGGTGTTGACTCAAGACCCCATGGGTGTACCTCCTGGGATCAACAGGTACTGTGTTTTATCAGGAAACTGAGTGCTTTGTGTAAAGAAAATAAACATTTGCTTCATGAAGTTTTTTTCCCCCACTTCCAGGCAACAAGTATCTCTTTTGGCTCAGAGACTGGCTTCAGCCCCAGGAAGTTCAGACTCTCAAGCTCACCTTGGACCTGGATCGTCTAAGGTCATTAGCTTTTGCGTCTTATTCAGTTTCCAAAGATTTTAATAGTGGTTTTTAATGATGAATGAAAATTAAAACGTTTTCTTGGCTATTTTTTAGGAGGGAGAAGGCAGTGACCCGGCTCAAACACGACCAAATCCTCCCCAGTTTGTCCAAGGCATTATCAGTAAGCTTTGGGGTTTTTTGGGGGTTTTTTTTTGTGCTCTGTTTTTGTGATGGGATCTTTTTGTGTTTATTGTGCCTATGTCATTGTGTGATTTCTGTCTTCTTCTATTTTAATTTTAGCAAATTATATCAATAGTAATCAATAGTCAGTAGTTTTCTGTATAATTGTATATTGCTCTCCATCTGCATTATAGATGATGCAGAGCAGCATCAATATGAAGAGTGGCTTGTGCACACCCAGCAGTTACTACAGATGCAACTAAAGTTCCTAGAAGAGCAGATAGGAGCACATCGCAAATCCCGCAAAGCTCTATGTGCTAAGCAGCGCACTGCTAAGAAAGCAGGACGTGAATTTGCAGAAGCAGATGCTGAAAAGTTGAAGTTGGTCACTGAAGAGCAAAGTAAAATCCAGAAACAGCTGGATCAGGTGAGACATAATCTATAACAAAGTCAAACTGGTTCCTAGGAACCCCAAGATGGTCTTCATTTTTATGTTCTCCCTATATGTATGTTAGGTTGGATCAAAAATGTATGCCATCTGGCTCTCTGAGGACCAGTTTGGGAACCAATGGTTTTTACCATGGTTATATGTGCACCCAACACAGTTCTCAAAGGTCTGTGTTTTTATTCTCTAGGTACGCAAGCAGCAGAAGGAGCACACTAATCTGATTGCTGAGTACAGAAGTAAGCAGCAGCAGCATCAGCAAGGCTCCTCAATGTTGGCTCCTGGTCCTTCCAACCAGGGACCCAACATACTTTCTAAAATGCCTGGCCAGATTATGATGGGCCAACAAGGGGGACCGATGATGGGCATTCCTCCAGGTGGAATGCCAGTTAGAATGCCACAAGTGCATCCATTTCCTGCAGCTCAGACTCCTCATCCTGGGGCAGTTGGTACTGGGGCAGTTGGTGCTGGACCACCTGGTGGATTCTTCCCACAAGGCACTGGGGCACAAGGACCAGACCCAAGACTTCTTCAAGAACGACAGTTACAACAAAGGATGCAAATGGTTCAGAAACTGCAGCAGCAGCAGCAGCAGCAGCAGCAGTTTATGATGGGTCAACAGCCCATGCCACATCAGGGCCAGCAGTCAAGTGTTATGAGTCAGCAGGCAGGGGCTATGGGTGGTCAACCATCCCAGTCTTTGATGAGCAACACGTTAATGGGGCAACAGCAGTCAAATTTACAGCCAGGATTGATATCTAACCAACATCAGCAGAACCTAATGCAGGTTCCCCAGAGTATGATGGGAAACCAGGCAGTTGGGCAGGCACAGCCAAATCTCATAGCTCAGTCAATGACTCCGAGTCAAAATATGATGGCAGGTCAGCAAGGCATTGCTGGAAATCAAGCTTTGCAGCAACTTCAGAGGCCTGAGGGTTTGATGAGTCAACAGGGGCCTGGTGGACCACATATTCTTAGAGGGCCACAAACCCAGCTTACTCCTCAGCAGCAGAGCATTTTGGCACAGCGTATGCTTCTTTCTCAGCAACAGCAGAATACAGCAAAGAACCTTGCTCAGCTCCAACAGCAGCAAGGGCCACAGCAGAGACAACCAACACAAGTAGGTCCTCCAGAGTCACAAAGACCACTGGGAACTTCTTTGAACAACATTCCAGGCACTGTTGAGAATTTGCAACAGGGAGTTCCAGGCCTCTGTCAAGATGTCCAGAACCCTGTTCCTAAAGATGGAGGAATCCTCAGCCCTAAAACCCCACCCCAGCAGGGTGGTGGACCCTCTGCTCAAATCCAAATGCAGCAACAAGGACCAAGCGGAGATCTGCAGGCAGCAGGTGGACAGCAGCAACCATCAATTGCTTATATGGCTCAGCAGCAAGCATCACAGCAGCCGTCAGGACAAACTCCTGGCCCTGTGCAGCAACATGGCTATGTAAACAACCAACAGGCTGGAATACAACCTCAAGTACAACAAATGCAACTTACTCTTCAGAGGCAGAACTCTCTTAGTACAGAACAAGTGAAACAGGAGAGTCAACAGATGTGTTATGTGGCCCAGCAGCAACAACAGATGGGTCAGAGTGTTGGACAAGAAATGCAGGGCATGATAGGACAGCAGGCTGGCCAGACCCAGTCCATAATGCCTGGCAATCCAAACCAGCAACAAGATCTAATGAGCCAGCAGCAGAAGCAAGCCATCATGGAGCAGATGAATAGAGGTCAACAAGTAATGATGACTCCAAGACCAGGTGCTCCTCCTGGGCAAATACGAGCTCCTATCAACATTCAGGCCATCATTGCACAGAATCCTCAGCTGCGTCACCTTACTCCTAATCAGCAGATACAGCAAATTCAGGCAATGATTGCTCAGCGGCAGGCTCAGCAGCAGGGCCACATGCTGAGATTACAGGGACAAGCACAGGCCCAAATGCGTCCTCAGGGTCCACAAGGGCAACTTGTTGGCCCAAGGTTGCAAGGAGTTGAAGCACAGCAACAGCACCCTTATACATTTGCTGGAAAACAGGGTCCAGTAGGATCTCCACAACAACAAGGAGTAATGGGACAGTCTTCACTCATGGCTCCACAATATCAAGAGACTGGATCACTGCAGCAACACCAGACACCACAAGGAGCTTCACCTCAGTTTGTCAGTAATACCCACCAACAGCAGCAAATGATACAACAGCAGCAGCAGCAGCACCAAATGATTAGAGGTCAGATGCCTTTGACACGACCAGCAATGGGTCCAGTTCGGGTACCCCATGGTCACATTGCTCGACCAATGTCTCCTCGGCAACTTATGAATCAGGGTTCACCTGGAAGCCCTCTCTCGAGTCAACAAAGACAAATAATGGCTATGCGTCAGACTCCACCAGGCCAGCAACAGTCTCATGGAGTGACAGCACTTAGTCCCTTTCAGGCCTCTCCTTCTCATGTAGGTTCTCCTACTGCCCCTACTGTTCAAGAAGCCGGATCAAGTCCAGCATCTTTTAATAAACGTGATTCAGGCACTCCTTCACTGCCTTCCCACATGTCACCTGGAAAAAGTGGTGCAGGGAAAGGTAGTCCTTTTAGCAGTTTTGGAGCATCAGCAGGCTCACCACTAAGATCTCCAGTAGCTAAGACTCCACATGATTTATCAAGTCTCAAGTCAGAACCACAGGTCCCAGGTGCTGAAGCTCCAACAATTGTTATTCCGCCTAATGGTCCCTCTCCTAAGTCAGTACAGAACCTGACACAGCCATCAACTTCAGTATCAGTGAGTGAAGCATCTCATTTAACATCAGTGAGTAGTGAAGAGGGTCTGTGCAAGATCACACTGCAAAACATAAAACAGGAACCTCGAGAGGTTCAGTGTGACTCAGGAGAAGGTGGAGAGCCCCCTTCTGCTCCTATTAAGAGAGAAATTACTGGTGAGACAGCTATTAACAGTAATGCCAGTGGTTTTGTCAATTCTGTCTCTGGAAATCCACCTGGAGACACTGCATCACAAACTCACAGAACAGAGACAGGCCAACAGCTTTTACAGAAGCTCCTTCGAACTAAAAACCTTCAGTTGGCATCCCAGAGGCCATCTGATGGTATCCACAATGAAATAAATGGTCATATAAACAGCAAGCTGGCAATGTTGGAACAAAAACTTCAGGGGACACCACGTAACATGGAGGTAAATTAAGCATTAAAAAAAAATGGGTTATATGATGTGGTGGTAGCTTTGAATATACATTTTAATACAAAGTATTCATTCTTTTAGGATCTCCAGTCCATCACTAAAAGGCCACCAGTAACAAAGGCCAAGCGCACTCCAAAGGCTGGAGAGCGTGGGCCAAATTCAAGGAAGAAGACTAAAAAAGATGAAGTTGGAAAAACTGAAGCGATAATGAAACAGCTTAAACAAGTAAGGGTCCATTTGTTCTCATTACCTGATTTAATATTAGCACATTTGTGATACTCGTCATACCAGAGGTCTGCAAATATGGAGCTTGAATCCTGTTTCTGGTTTGCAATCACTCATAGTTTAATCAACACTTGATTAATCATTTGGATGACAATCAGGTGCAAGTGTGGTAACGCTGCTCGTTTTCTAAAACATCTTGAGTGTTCACTATGAATGTCATGTGAAATGATGAAGTGAAATGAAGCAACTTTAAGGCTGAAATGGAAAGCAATATGTTTGGCAAAAACCATACACTTAATTCCATTAAAATTACTCTTGGGCCTTTGCTGCCCTTCTATTAGGATAGTCTGCCCTCATTTACTGAGCTAAGAATACTTGAAGGTGGGTCTTGTAGCAAGACCCAGTGCTATGAACTTCAGCAAAATGTTGTGGTAGGACCTGAAGTGGAGTTTATGAACGCTGAGTTGAGCTGTTTTATTTGATCTGATATGGCTTATATATACTCAGCAGAACCACAGCACTCAAAATGTTTTGCAGCATTCTAATATCTTACATTTCAGCAGAATGTATTAATTGTTTTACCCTCAATTTTACCCTCAGGGACTCTCTCTTCTTCCTTTGATGGAGCCCTCCATAACTGCTAGCCTGGATTTGTTTGCACCTTTTGGTAGTAGCCCAGCTAATGGCAAGACCCAATTGAAGGGCTCTTTTGGAAATGCTGTGATAGACAATATTCCAGACTACTATTCCCAACTCCTCACTAAGGTATGCATTATTTCTTGTTTGTAATACTGTGAATACTGTGTTTCACTTCCAACATTTTGTCTTGTTAACAAAACTGTCCCTTCACAACCTCACCCTTCTGTAGGTTTATAAGTTAAACAAGATCTGAATTTATCATTAGCAGTCTTAGTTCTTGGTTCTGTGATGTGCTGAAAAGATGCTTTTCTTCCTTCCCTTAGAATAACCTCAGCAATCCTCCAACACCACCTTCATCTCTCCCACCAACTCCACCCCCTTCAGTGCAGCACAAGCTTCTGAATGGTGTGACTGCAGTAGAGGAGCTGTCAGATGGTCGGAAAGACAGAGATACATCTGAGGATACCACTGGTAACAGTGTTAACACATCAACATAGTGTTAAACATTTTGGCTTAAATGTACTTAATTGTGCCTAACAGCACATTTATTGATTTTAGACCCTGTCCCAGAGGAGGTGAAGAGTGTGGACATATTAGCAGCACTTCCCACTCCTCCACATAACCAGAATGAAGATGTGAGGTACGCTACAGAGTTTAGCTATTTTTGCCGCAAACCTATGAAGATGTCAATAGGATTAATATGGAAGTGAACTATATAAATTTGTTCATAGGATGGAAAGTGATGATGACAGTGAAGCCCCAGACAGCATTGTGCCTGCATCATCTCCTGAGAGCCATTTGGGAGACGACACATTGCGTTTCCCTCATCTACTGGAGCCTAAAGAAGAAGAAGAAGAAAGAGCCATTTCTCCTGTTATTCCTATTATCCCTAGTTCTGCTATCCCCAGTATGTTCTTCAATCATATTTCTGTGCTATTATTTTTTTTAATGTCTTTTCTGACCTTTCTCATCTGCTGTATTTTACCAATGTTCAGCTTTTCCAGAGACAAAACCCTTTGAGGAAGTAGAAGGGAAGGCAGGCTCGTCTTTGGTTCCCTGGGACAAAGCCAAGAGCAACGAAGTGTCTGTTACCTTCACCCTCTCGACAGCTGCAGCCAAGGTATTTATACTTCAAACTGCCTGAATCTGCTAAACAGTTTCATTAACGTCTTATGTTCACTAAAGCACAAATGTTCTTCCAACAGAATCTGAACTCTGTGATGGTAGCAGTTGCTCAACTACTGCATATGCGTATGCCAGGATCATACGAGGTGGCTTTCCCCCAAAGTCCTGGTCGAACAGGTGGTGTTGGCCCTGGGAAAGCACCTGACTCCTCCAGCCCAAGTAACTGTTGTTTAGTAAATTAAGAATTATGAATAGGATATTGTCAATATTATTATTAATGAGTGTGATTGTTACATATAACTTGTACCGAACAGACATAAATTATATTTGTTCAAATATGTACGTTTGTATTATTTCAAAAATTATTTGTTTTCCTCTGATATTATTGTATGATCTTTTTTTGCGAACTTTCAGATGGCCCAGGACAAACATTTTATCCATTGTTGGTAGGCTTTCTCCTAACAATTCTCTGCCACTTTTCTGTTTTAATGTCCTCATAATTTTAATTGTAGGTTCCTTATGTGTAAAGACTGATCAGTCTGCAAGCCAAGATGAAGAATGGCTCAGGCAGTTTGATGTCACCTTGCCAGGCTGTACACTGAAGAAGCAAGTTGACATTTTGTCCCTCATAAAACAAGTCAGTTTTGCTTTTTTTTGTTCATTTCATAAATTGATATATATGAAGAAAAGTTTTTATTCATTTTTAATCATTTTAACAAATTTTCCCCAGGAATACCCAGAGCATGAGGAAAGACCAACTCAACATTGTTACATGACCAATGTGTCAGACCTTGATGTACGCCATCTTCCCATTATTCTTGTTGAGGCATCGCCACCCCCTTCACCTTCACCTCCACCACCTCCTGTTCCTGATGAACTTGTTGCTCCGACTGACACTGTCCTTCAACCAGAGCCTGAACCCGAGCCTTCTGCTCAGCCCAAGTCACCCTCCAGTTCTAGCTTATGTGCTTCTGTGAAGACGGAGCCTCCAGGTGAGCCTTGTTTGAAAACAGTGTCTGAGAGCTGTACTGTTAAGACTGAACCTGAGTCTGAGGAAGTCCTAATGCTTCCTCCGGCTGCTCCGCCTGAGGAAGAAATTCCTGTTGCTGCTACTTCCGCCTCAGTGTCCCAGGACTCCCTCACAATAGAGATCTGTTCCAAGTCTATCAAGCAGCGCAGCAGATCTCTGGCAGAGGATGAAGAGATACGTCCCAAAGTGAAGAAGTGGAAAGGTGTACGCTGGAAACGCCTCCATCTAGTCATCACAATCCGCAAGGGCAGTTCTAAGAAGGAAAACAGCCGGGAGGTGTCTGAGCTCATGGAGCGCCTGCGTATCACACTTAGACCAGACAAGCTGCCACGAGACAAGCGCAAGTGCTGCTTCTGCCATGAAGAGGGTGACGGAGCTACTGATGGCCCAGCTCGTCTTCTGAACATTGATGTAGACTTGTGGGTGCATCTCAACTGTGCCCTGTGGTCTACTGAGGTCTACGAGACACAAGGTGGTGCTCTTATCAATGTGGAAGTGGCCCTTCGGCGGGGCCTGCGCACGCGCTGCGCTTACTGCCAGAAGACTGGTGCCACCAACAGCTGCAACCGCCTGCGCTGCCCCAATGTCTACCACTTTGCCTGCGCCATTAGAGCACGCTGCATGTTCTTCAAAGATAAAACCATGCTTTGCACTCAGCACAAACTGAAAGGCCCCAGTGAGGAGGAGCTCAGCAGCTTTGCTGTCTTCCGGAGAGTCTACATTGAGCGTGATGAAGTGAAACAGATTGCCAGCATTTTGCAGCGCGGAGACCGTATACATCTGTTCAGAGTTGGCGGGCTCATCTTCCATGCTGTGGGTCAACTCCTTCCTTCTCAGATGGCTGCCTTCCACTCACCCACTGCCATCTACCCTGTGGGTTATGAGGCCACACGCATCTACTGGAGCACTCGTGTGCCAAACCGGCGATGCCGGTACCGCTGTCGCATTAGTGAGCAAGATGGCAAACCCTTGTTTGAAGTACGTGTGCTGGAGCCTGGACAGGAAGACCTGCACTTCCGGGACTCTAGTCCAGATGGTATTTAGCTTTAATTATGTTCCTGAATCGTTAATATTGTATTTGATATGGGGTGTTCTGTAGTTATTCCTTAGATTATCTGTTAAGGAAACAATTCAGCTAGCTAGTGCAAAAAATGAAAATAGAATTAAAAAAAATCAGTCTGCCCCAGTCACCACCCCAAAACACTTGTTGAGTCACAAAACGGTTACAAAAGACACATCACCTGAAATATTTTCTGTTCTTTAAAGTGTAAACCTGGGGATTTTTAAACATACATAACACACTGCTTCTTAAGGCACGAAGGCACGTTTACATTGCACTTTAGCTGGAGTGTTCCTTTCAGTTAACAGTTTGGCAAAATGAGTAGTGGAAGCTTATACCTCTCCAGTTAGCGTCAGGTAGACTGCACACTTACTGTGATGCATGCTTGCTTCAAGTTGTGTTGAGTTAAGCTTTGTTTAAGTACTTTCTAACACCGTATGACATTTAACATCCTTCTGCTCAATTTTTTTAACATCAGGAATCTGGGACAAGATTGTGCAGAAAGTTGCTAAGCTGCGTGAGGATGCGGCCATGCTGAAACTGTTTACTGATCATGTAAAGGGAGAGGAGATGTACGGGCTCACTGTCCATGCTGTGATGCGCATCACAGAATCAGTAAGTCATTTTAGATATTGTCCTACAGCCGACAAACAAATGTCAACAAACCAAAATATCTCAACAAAAATGTAACAAATTTATTTACTAATAGCTTCCAGGAGTGGAGAGTTGTCAGAACTACTCATTTAGATATGGCCGCCATCCTCTTATGGAGCTTCCGCTCATGATTAATCCCACTGGTTGTGCACGCTCTGAGCCCAAGATCCTTACACACTGCAAACGGTAAGGCTTACAGTATTAATGTTCTTTAACATACACTGGTGATCCATTGTTATTACTCTATATTGTACTATATACATTGATATACTGTCAGCTAAATGTCTAGCATGTTATGTGAGTATTATTTCACATATTGACTGTGTTTGACTATCAGGAAAATAAAATAAAACCTGTGTCTCTGTAGGCCCCATACACTCAACAGCACAAGTATGTCCAAAGCCTACCAAAGCACGTTCACAGGGGAAATCAACACGCCCTACAGCAAGCAGTTTGTTCACTCCAAGTCATCTCAATACCGTCGACTAAAGACTGAGTGGAAGAACAATGTGTATCTTGCTCGTTCCCGCATCCAGGGGCTGGGCTTGTATGCAGCTAAAGACCTTGAAAAACATACAATGGTTATTGAGTACATTGGCACCATCATTCGTAACGAGGTGGCAAACCGACGGGAAAAAATCTATGAGGAGCAGGTATGTAAAGTTAACAAGTGTGTTCATGAGTTTTAAACACATTGTAAAGAACCCATGTCATGGAAAACCAAATCTTTATGAATTTGGTGTAGTATGTAATAGAGGTCGACCAATTATCGGTCTGGCCGATTTGGCAATTTTTACTCAATCAGCATCGGCCGATGTCGGTGCATATTAAGACCGATTAATAGATATGCGCATTTATGGGCAGCCCCATGTTGCTGCTGTGGAACATGCATGACACGCTCCTCTACTGGCACCTGCAGTGTTGGTGGCGAACACCAGAATGTTGCCTTCCTGAGAGAAAGCTCTTAAGTTTTAGTTTTTATGTTACCAATCTTATCGATTCTTAAATTGGTTTGCTATGGAATGTTGCATTAAACTTGGAGAACATGGGAGTACATAGCCTAATTCAATTTTATTTATATAGCCTCAATTATTAATATACATGATCACGTTATACCAACTTTGAGGTACTGCTAGTGAAGTAGCCTGCAGTTAGCTTACTGTTAGCTAAGTAGCCTCCAGTTAGCCTACCGCTAGCGAAGTAGCTGTCAGTTAGCTTTGGGTCCGGCTTTCACAACGTAATCGCTAGTGACTTGTGTAGTACTTGAATAGCAGGCTGTGCGAAGTTAGCAGTCATTAGATTGTGACCATTTGGCATGAAACTGTCAAGAAACTATTATTATTATTATTATTATTATTATTATTATTGTTAATGATAAATACTCCCACTCCCCCCAAATATAGCAATATTATGTGAAGGTTTTGCATCTCATTGCCTGATAGCTTGAGATTCTTTTATTGTTCCAAATTAGAATCGTGGAATCTACATGTTCCGCATCAATAATGAACACGTAATAGATGCAACCCTCACTGGCGGCCCTGCCCGGTAAGATGCTCTTTGATTCTCTTCTTTTCTCTGTGCTATTCTCTGCGCTGCATCATCATCATTTACGTGACATTTATAGTATGTGTTTGATGGCTCTAAATAAAAGTAAAAAAGAAACCAACTGTTTTGAATTTAGATGAAGTCTCACTGAATGTTTATCATACTTGCATGCTTCAGAATTACATAACAGCAACCAAGAGCTGTGACATGCAGACTTAATCAGTTCAGTAATTGAAAAAAGTCACCCTTATGTTAGGAAAACAATCTTCATGGTGAATTTCCCACAACAGTTGGTGTTTTGCTCTTCTCTATGACTTGGGACTCACTCAGCCTGTACTGTGTCATTGACAGCTATGTCAATCATTCCTGTGCACCCAACTGTGTTGCGGAGGTTGTGACGTTTGACAAGGAGGACAAAATCATTATCATTTCCAGCCGCAGAATCCCCAAGGGCGAGGAGGTAAGGACCGTTTATTCTTCTCTAAACAAACTTTCCTCAATTATTAATGCTTCTCTTACTGAACCTCCTGTGTCTTCCTCTCTATTCCTTCCCTGATGGATCATAAGCTGACGTATGACTATCAGTTTGATTTCGAGGACGATCAGCACAAGATCCCCTGCCATTGTGGAGCCTGGAATTGCCGAAAATGGATGAACTAACGGGGACAGAGAACGCGTGAGACACGCCTTTTGCGCCCTGGTGCCAGATAATGTCTGCGCCAAAACCTCGTTTAACCTTATTACCCAGATCATAAGCTGTTCTGAAACAGGAGGAGGGAAAACCCTTTACTCTCCATCGTAGGAAAGAAAAGACTTCTTCACATCAGGAGCCAAAGCTTTGAAGAGAGTAAAAACTGAAGCCACAACCTTTTCAGATGAGCTCAAAAGTGTGCTTGAATAGTCCTGTTAAACACGCCTCTGCCAAAAGCACCTCCTTCCTACGTCCTCTACTGTTCCCCTCCAATAAGCTGACTCTGGCTGGAATCAATCCTCTCAACGTCTACCAAAATGTCTGATTCTATATCATATCAATACACTTAGGGTAGAGCTCAGTGAAAAGTTTGATTAAAGCCATTTAAGTACTCAGAAATGAACTAATAAACTTTAGCTTTGGACCTATCCTTTTTCCCCCCCCCTTTTTTTTTCCTCCTACCACCCTGTCACCCCAGAACAACACTCTCCCATCAAGTCATCAGTGAAGATTGACAACATGGATATTGGCAAGACAATCCTGGAGTGGCTCAGATCACATCTATGTATCTATGGTGGACAAGATGTAAGATAATATAAAGTTTAAATACTATTTGACCTGTGGCTCAGAAGGCACCAGATGTTTTTATTATATTGAGTTTAAAGGTGGGTTCCGTTGACCCAGTCTACCTCATTTTGTGGGAAGTGACTGCTTCGTATTAAACTGTTAAGTGCTACTGTGGAAAGGAGAAGGTAGAATGTTGTCATGGCAGTTGCCTTCTCGGTTAAGCAGGGAAACTTAAGCAGCCGGTTTGCTCCTCTCTCTCTTTTGCTTATTATTTACAGTAGTGAGCCATTGCAACTCATCAATATACAAACTGCAGAGCCGATACTATAATGCATTATTTAGAGCAATCAAGAAAAACCAAATGGGTGTGCAAGTCTAGGAAGCCGCCTAGTTTGAATGACTGTAGATCTCATGTAGCCATTTTTCCTTCGTGTCTGCCTTAGTGCATCTCGATCATGCTTTGTTTTTTTTTGTTTTGTTTTTGTTTTTGTTTTTTTTTTTTTTGGGAAGCGCACAACCAAATTCACTTTTATGTTGCTAAGGACAGTGAATTTCACAAATAACGTTTCATAGCTTAAACTTTGAAGTGAAGCAGAATCATGGGGGACAGTCGGAGGTATCTGTAAGATGATCATGTACCGAAATGGCGGTCGACGGTTTGGGGCTCTTCAATAAACGGTAACTTGTGATGCAAGACTACTATTATGTTTTGACATGCTTTCCATCTTTAATTTTGAATAACCCATGTTCATTAGATCTTCATTTGAGCTCATCACGTACGAACATCACACCAGAACTGTTCGTATGCCTCTTCCTCTCCGTAATACTTAGTGGACTGTTGTAAACTTTTACTGTAGTGAACCTTTCTCTGCCTAACCACAGTCAGTGTATGGAATCCCTGTATTGTGGCATGATTATTGTTGGCACTGTTATCTGGAGGCTTGAAGCAATGGCAGAGAAAGACTTTAAAAGGGCATTTGTTCTTTTTTTTTCCTTTGATATTAAAGTAATTAAAAAAAAAAAAACCAGTTACAAAAAAATTAATCTTCAGAGAAGGGAGCTGATCAAAGTCTCCACAAACCGCATACTACTTTGTTCGTTCCTCCCCAGACGTATGACCTCACAGTAAAAAGAAATGCAAGATGTACAAACTGTATATAATAGGGGTTGGGGGGTGCAAAAGCTCTTTATCTGACTCCTTTTTAATCCATAAAATCAGAACTGTAGAGAAATAAAATTGATGGAATTAAAAAAGAAAAAAAAAAACCACTGGATATCATTTTATCAGAAAGATTAAATGTGTATATATCTATAAATATATGTAAAATGGCAAACGAAGTAATATCTTGATATGTAAATGAATCAGAGTGTTTTTTGCATTTACCTGTTTTTTCTATTAGCGTTCTTTTGCTATAAGACCATATACAGTTTAACAGAAGTGTGCTGGTTCTCTTGTGTTCACCAATGATATGGATGAGTGGTTGAGGTGAATGAGACAACATTTAAGATGGGATTGATGTTGGAATTAGTCCTGATATTTCTCTTCATGCAATTTGATCGTTTTTGAGGAAAAAAAATTTAAGGAGTAGAATGGTGCATAGCGTTTATGTATTTATGTAATATTGTTCACGTATATTTCTTCTTTTACTATTATTTATGCTACTGCTTGTGAAATACCTGAGATGGAAACCTGTCCTTAAATTGGTTACTATTTGATAAATACATTCTCTAAATAGAAATTCTGAAAGGTCCTGAAATGATACTGTTTTTGAAATTAGTGTCATGTTTTGGTTTTTTTTTTTTTTTTTTTTTTTTTTCCCCCTACCCTGTAGAAGTGAACGTGTTTATATAACTTGTGAAATGGCAGTATAGCCAGTGTATGCTATGACTTGGATGTCCCCGTACTTACCCGAGAGAGATTTGCACTCTGAAGTGTTTTTGCTTAGAAGACTTTTCCCGAAGACCGCTCGAGACTAATAGCAGAATCGGTGAACTTTAGCTGTTGTGTGTGTGTGTCTTGTCAAGGGAAGCTGATTATAAAACTCGCAGGCGCTCACTGGATTTTAGCCTAACTCCTACCTTCTGATTGGTTGGAATATCTTAATTTAAGGTCTCTCTGCATATCCTTTAATTTAATAAAGAATAGATTGCTGATTTTTTTTTTTTTTTTTTTAAACAACCTACTTTTTAAAAAAAGATGCTGCATCTGTACAGCAGAGCTACTTTTAGGAAGATAAATGATCATTTTTATTGTATGTGGCATGTTTTGTATGGATATAATTTTGAATTGTACATATTTTTGATGATGACAGAGGTTGCATCACTTTATATACAGCTGCCCCCTTCCCTTCCCTCTTCCATTTTATGTCTCTGCTTTATTTCTTGTAAAGGAAAATAAAATGCATTTTAAATATAATCTCTGCTTTTGTTGTTTTTGTTTCAGAGAAATGTAACGTCTGCTGGTGTGGCCTGATTCAGTTTGGAAACAGTATTTTTAATTTTGTTTCATCCAGGAAACGTGTCAGACCTTGGCATAGATTCTAAAAGGCACTGGAACTACTGGAGGGTCATTATTCAAAACAGTTTTCCCTGAGTTGGTGTTTTGAATCGTAGCGGGGAGAACAGTACTCCACACGCAGGTCCAACTGGGTTGTTGTGGCCAATTCTGCAAACTCCATTTAGTGACCCTATGTAAGCACTGATGTACGTAGCTCTGGATAAGGACGTCTGCTAAATGCTGTAAATGTAACCCCCTCATGCCCTGTGGGTGGGAGAATTTCCATCCTGGAAGAGCCCATTGCCCTCAGGATAGATATGTTGTCTCATTGGAGTA
This sequence comes from Alestes dentex, assembly GCA_037576975.1. NCBI lineage: Eukaryota > Metazoa > Chordata > Actinopteri > Characiformes > Alestidae > Alestes > Alestes dentex. The sequence goes on along the minus strand of JBBIGA010000132.1, from coordinate 27,906,599 downwards.
TAGGAATTATAAGTATGGTTAGTCCCAAGTAAATTTCTCCTGATTTAGATTAACCCTTCTAAGGGCATCCAGCCGTGCCAACCTCACCGCATAATAGCCACCAGGCCCCCCCTCTCTGTATGAGTGAAGAATTTAGACCTATATTCAGGTGTTGGCCAGATGTGCACATGCCTACTTGTGGAGCATGTGAAGGAAACTCACATGTTCCCTTATTTCTGAAGATGAACATGGACTCTCAAGTGTGGTTTTGTCTTTATAACGATGGGGTTTATATTCTTGCCACCCTGCCATACTATCCCTCTGCATGCAGTCGTGTCTTTCTTGCAGATCAAAATACAGATCTCTTTAGTCACTGTTCCTTTTGAAACACTGGCCATTCTTTGGGAGTGAAGCTTCCCGTCATTCCTTCCCCAAAAATGACCCCATTAATCATTACTTAGGCTTGTATTTTCAATTCATTCTTTTAAGGTCAAATCCATGCATCCAAATGTTTATAACAGAGGTCCCTGGACTAAAGAAACAACCACAGAGATGGAGATAAGAAAACAGAATGTATTATGTACAATTTCAATGAACCCCCCCCCCCACACACACACCAAAAAAATGCATTTAACATGGTTAGAAATGCAGACTGGTTGAACAGCAGGAAGTTATAACATGGCAAACGCAGGCCATCATTGGTCTTCTGCTTTACATGCCATTGTGGTTCTTCCAGTAGGTGGCCTAACATCTAACATCAGCTTGGATACTCCGTCCCACTGTATTGTGTTAGTCATGAGTATGCAGTATGATACACACACACAAAAAAGCAAATTACAAGTTGTGAAAAGAAACACACGAGGTATAAATAAAAATTGAGCAGACCAGTCTGTCATTCTCTGCTGTCTATCCTCACATGAATCAGGACTGAATCCCAGTGTTGAACCTTATCGCAAAATGGACGGTAAGATTATTCGAGCTCTAAGCAGTGTTGCTGCAGAAATCGACACCCATGCTGACAAGTCATCCACATTTTCAGCTAAGCAGCAGAGTTTCCAGGAGATTCACGTCCTTTACGTAAATGCACACATGCTGAATAACACCCGTACAGTAACACTTTCTCTGGCTCACGCTGCATGTGTGCACATGCTGACTTTATCATTACATAAATTCCTTTGGGTGCCAGAGCAGATTTCTGATTTTGGCTATAGGAGTGGCGCCAGACACTGGAGTGAGAAGTTATTTGGGTCAGACTAAGTCTGATGGGGTAGGTAACGAGAATAAACTCTTAAAGGCTCTGCAGAGATGCTGTTCATGCACTCAAATATTCAGTAGTACCTTCTAGTTGGCTTGAATAAAAACTACAAAACCTATGAAGAAAAGAGATCATAGAAAGTGATGGATTATAAAGGCTACATTATAAATAAGCAAACAAAAGATTTTACTATTTTACATGAACCATTTACAGGATGCTAACTGACTGGTCACAAACAGCAGTCTTCCGCTACTCCCCCTCGAGGAACCAGACCATTAAAGCAACGTTCAAAGTCATAGTGCAGTTCATAGTCAGAACATCCCATCGTTTGGATATAGTAGAGGCTAACTTCTCCCAGCTACATGTAAAACTCTCAGCGCTGCTGGAAGAAGGAGGAAAAACAAACAACCCCCCCAAAAAAAACCCCAAAAAAACAGAACATACATGCAATAATGCTACATTGCTTGCCATGATCCTGGTCTTCACACAGCCCTGGGTGATGAGTGAGGCCACTGCTGTGTGCTCACAATCCTCAAATTAGACATAACCTGAACGAGCTCATCTTAGTGTCCAACAGCTTTTCCTGATAAAATTCAAACCTAAATAAATACAATGGGGAGGTGGTACACTGTCTGTAAAACAACTATACTGAGCTTAATTCTTAGAAGAAACATGCCGTTTTGTACAGTAACATAATTTGGTGCATACTGAATCGGCTAAATAAATGATATTATTAAACACTATTAAAACAAGTTGTTTCTCTCCTACCAAGGAATTCACATTATCTCCTAAACAGCACTGATCCAACTGAATTTTGAATGCGTGTGCAACCATGCTCTCTTGAACAGTCACACAGCCTCGTCCATTATGGGCAACATATCAATGCAGTCAAATAAACCAAAAACAAACCCCCCAAAAAACATCAAAGTTCATTAACAATTCCTGCCCTAAAAAAAGTCAGACGTCTGCGGAGTGTGGGAGAGATGTGTTTAGACTGGATGGTGGAAGCTAGACCCCACAGATGAGGCTGAAAAGTTGGACCCAGCTGGACTGGAGGGCTTCAGGTCAGGGGCTGGCAGAGGGAACGTAGGGCGGCTGAAGTGCCTTTTGTTTCTCAGTAGTTTTGGCTAAAAAGGTGAGGTAGTCCTCGTCATAACTTTAAAAACGTTCAAACTGTGGCTGAAACTGGCAGGTGGCTTTTTCATCAAGTCTTTTTCTCTTGAGCTCTCCGATTGTGCGTCTCTATAGGGGGGGGGGCGCTACAGTCCCCTGTGAGCGCCTCACATCTTTACATCCTCCTCCACGCTCAGCTGGGACAGAGTCTTCTTAATTCGCAGGGCCGTCAGTCTGGCTGCTCCGTTCGCGTACCAGCACTCGCGCATGATCTTCCCCATCACCCGCAGCGCCTGAACACACGTGGAAACAAATACATAAGACTAACCACCTTCTCATCCTTTTTCACATTTTAAAAACGCAAATGTTTCAACACAGACGTTACACATTTTGTTGATTTTCAGGGTGAAAAAAATCACAGATGTATTTGTTCGTACCTCATAGCTCTGCCACCAGTTGGGCACGTTGGGCCGCAGCTTCTGGTCACACACCACCTTCCTCATCTCCTCTATGGAGGGGTCAGAAGGCACCAGGTCATAGTACGGCAGCTGGTACTCCTCATGGATGCCTATGAGAAAGAAATAATGGAAGAAACAAAATTTGGTCATGACCAAATTTTAATCAGTCATTTGCAGCCTTTAGTAAATGTATCAGTGTTCATTGTCTGAAACTTGCCATTCCTAAAATGAACATTCTAGAACTTAAGAGAGTTTTTGTGCCTTACCTCCAGCATTACATCGTCTTGCTATCTCCCAGTAGACCAGTCCTAAAGCATAGATATCAGCGCACTTAAATGAATCAAAATGCTTCATGTTGATAGTTTCATCCAGCACCTCTGGGGCCATGTATCTGTAAAACAGTGAGAGAATAATATTTTGTATATATATATTTAATATATTTTGTGTTGTATGCGTGTTTTGTCTACATATATATTGTATACAAATAAGATAAGATAAAGGTAAGATAAACATTTATTAGACCCACAAGTGGGAATTTTCAAAATAAAAGTACTGTCAGAATATTCCATGACAAATTGAATTTAAAAGTTCAGCTCACAGTTGGGGTGGGTGATATGGCAAACACAGAACAAAATACTATTACAACATCAGCACGACACAATTTGAATAATCGTACATTTTGTTTTTGAGGTTTAATAAATGGGAACAGACAAAAAAAGCCCGTGTAGTGACACATTCATTGGATTTAGTGCAGTACACAAGGCTGTATTCTTATTTTTTCTAAACTGAGCTAATTATACTCTCTGAGTAATGAAACCTACAGCTGGTCAGAATTCCACTACAGATGATATTCACAACATTCAGGCGCACTGTGACAAATGTAATGTAATTCATGATGATGATGATGACCAATATCCTTTTTTTCCAGCCTACTTGACTGACAAGTAATCAGGGAAAGCATAACCATTAGATGAGTGCTTGGGATTATGTGGAGCTGCAGTTGCTGGTACCTTTTAGTCCCCACCCTCTGATTAGGGGCAATGTCTATAGTATCAGTGACAGACTCGTGCCGCACAGCCAGACCTAGGTCAGCTATAGCGCAGGTGCCATTCTTCTTTACCAGGATGTTTTTAGATTTTAGGTCACGGTGTGCAATGCCTGGCTTCCCTGTGGAAAAAGTCGTTTGAATCAGTATATTGCATAATTACTAAAAGAGTGCTCAGTGTTTCCAAATAATTCAGAAACGATGAATGACATTGCTACGCAAACAAAAGGTAGTTGCCTATAAAGGTATACTGTTGCTGATCTGTGTTTACCCTGGGTGCCGAGAATTTCCATGTGCAGGTGTGCGAGTCCGCTGGCGGCTGACAGTGCTAATTTGATCATGCCTTCGATGGTGACAGAATAGTGGTTCAGATAGTCAAACAAAGAGCCGTGCTCATGATAGTCTGACACCAGCCACAGCTGAGTCCATGTGCCATTGTCTAAAAGAGGAAAGAGAAAAATCAGTGCAATTCAGTTTAGCTGGGGATAATCTGTCTCAATATGATTTAATCCTTGAAAGAGATGAAAGTGTGCTGGCGCAACACATTAAGTGATTAAACTGGCAGGTAGCCGGCGATACTCACCTTTGTTGTCTGCGGCAATGAAGCCCAAGATGTTCTCGTGCCGGAGCATGATGGTCTGGTAGATTTCTGCCTCGCGGAACCATGAGCGTTCTTCTCTGGAGGAGAAGATCTTCACAGCCACATCCCCTCCTCTCCACTTTCCTCTCCATACCTCGCCAAAACGGCCTTTTCCAATGATCTCCTGCAGCACGATGGTCCTGGCTACTGTCCTCTGTACAAACAGGGGCAGACCTGCAAGACATGCATCAAAAATTACCCCAAAGTATATAAGAGCTCAAAAATGATCTGTTAAAGGAAAAAAATACAAAACTATTTATCATAAGTGCCGATGGGACGCTTATCCAGCACCTGCCCATTGGCTTCTATAGTAAACATCTGCGTGTTTTGAATGGATTTTGTGTTCTTTTACTAAATACAGGGGAACACAGAAATAATTGTCAACCACACAATGAAGTTTCACCAACACTCCACTCCTTTTGTGAGGTCACTCTTTTTAAAAGGTTATAAGTGTTTTGTCTCAGGCCACAGAACAACAATCTCCGAGATCGACTGTATTAAAAATGTGACCGCGCTGCCTGTGCAGATAATACAGTGGTTGTGTTAAAACCAAACCCTAAGTGTAGAGAACACAAGATGTGTCAAAACAAATTACATATTTAAAAAAAGAAAAAACAAGAGCATATCCTCTGGCCATTTGGAATGAGGATGAGGGTTGGACCAACCAGAGCCAGAGCCAGAGGTGGACAGGTCAAAGATGAGGTCCTGCAGGGTTTTGTCCTTGGCCAAGTACAGGTGGTCGCAGGACGGATCCTCCACGTCCAGCCGCTGCCGGTGGTTGTAGGCCCGCTGGTGGTGTTGGAATAGGAACACACCCACGATCAACAACAGACAGACGAGAAAGACTGGACCTGCTATTACCGCCACCAGCTCCACTGGACCCCAGTTTTTCGGCTCAGGAACTCCTGCAAGAGAGAGAGAGAGAAAATATATTGTTACATATAGTATTACATATCAGCTGAAACAGCATTTAAAATAATGGCACCCTATAGGCAATATGGAAACATTCCATATTTGAATTGATAACTTAGGCAGCTAATGTTTTCAAATGCAGTTTTTTCTGCATTTGAAAACATTCGTCTGTTTTTAGAATTTTGATGCATTCTTATTTATAATGGGATCGTCATACAGCTGCTACTGAAGTGGAGCCAACACTGAATTACTTTTACTGTAGAGGATGAGAAGAGCCAGATTTACCATCTCAGACTTGACACTGATTTACACTGGTCACATTCGCCTGCTCAGCACAGCATGGAAATCTGACACAAGCTGTGTCGAACAAGATTAAATGCATCCATAAAAGCGCATGACGAATCATTACTAGCAGGGCACGTAATTAAAAAGCTCCTAAACCTCTTGCCTGGTACAAGAGAAATTTTTGTGTAACCTTGAGAAACCTCAGCCTGTTAAACTGGTACTTCAGAGACGCACTACTTTTGTTTCTTGAAAAAGCTCTAGGTTGTCTTCGATGTATGTTTTGAATTATTGTCTTGTAATATCCAACCTTTTTTCTTCTTCAGTTTCCTCACTGACTAAAATATTAACTTCAAGTGTCTGTTGATATTAGCAGAATCCTTTCTTCTTTACCCCTCACAACACTTCCAGTGCCATTCACTGCCATACAACTCCAAAGCATGGCAGATCCACCCCTATTCCGTCATTCCACTTTTCCTCCAAACATATCTTTAGTGATTGCTTCACTTAACCATAGAACTTGATTCCAAAATGCCTCTACGTTTATCTAAGTGTTGTGCTTTATACCTTATATGTTGAGTTACATTCTGAAGTCCCTTCCAGTGGGATTTCATACAAACCAAAAATTTCCTGTAGGTCCTTGCAGTGATGTGGAGGTTTTGCTTTGCATACCTGATCAGTCACTGAGGATTTTTCAGTGATTTT
>JBBIGA010000132.1:27874559-27891303 GCA_037576975.1 Alestes dentex | reverse complement strand
AATATAGTATAAGTACCTAGTAGAATAGACAACATCTAAATTTTCTTTCAGTCAAACCTATTTCACAATTCAAACAAAGTTATCTTATTATATTATTGTTACCTTATAGACTGTGTCCATTCCAGACACGGAAGACACTCTGATTTGAATTTATTTGTTTTGCTAACCAACCATGTAAGAACTTAGAAGTAGGCTACACACACATCTTCACCTTCAGTGTGTTGGCCTGAACTGACCTGAATATTTTTTTTTTATTCCTGAACAAATATAGTGTACGCGAGAGAAAGAGAGAGAGAGAGAGAGAGAGAGAGAGAGAGAGAGAGAGAGACTCTCTTTGGGTGTGTGTCATTTCTCTCTCTCTGGCACTTTAATGGCTCTGCGTCCCAATACTTTTGTCCACTCTAGATAGATTTAACTCACAGTGCCGCTCAATAAACAAAAGTGTTGGGACGGAACACCGTTCAACTCTAAGGCCGAGCATCCCGATACTTTTTTCTCCGCTCCCTATCGTACAGGAAATAACGTCTCGTCTCATTTTAGTCAACGAAAATGAAGACACATTTTAGCATAGTTTTTATTTTGTAAACCACATTTCGTCTCGTTCTTATTCGTCAACTATATTATATTATATATTTCGTTTCGTTATCGTCACATGATCAGCATTTACGTTGCGTGTCGTCTCGTTTTTGTCACGTGATAAATGTTCGTTGACGACGATATTTAGTCATAATTTTCGTTGACGAAAACAACACTACTAGGTAGGTGGTATGCCTCAAAGTAACATCCACATGAACGGCAGCAGAGCATTGCCTAGAACATCTCACTGCCTCCACTGGCTTGCCTTCTTTTCATAGTGCGTCCCAGTGCCACTGGTTTCTGTTTCTTGACCACTTTTGGTTGGTACTAACCACTGCTTTTGGATGTCAGTAACTTAATTTGAACACCTGAATCAGTGATATTATGAACTCGACCAATCGCTGGTGCCTCAGCCAAGATGTTCAGATAATAAGTCATGCAACAAGGACTTTTTGAAAAAACACTGAAAGAATAGACTTGTCTTCCGCTTCATCACATACTGTGCTAGCATCCTCAGAAGTAGCTCACGATAAAGTGAAACGCTGTGCTCGTTTGGCTTTTACTGTTAGGCCTCTGAACGTCACTGTTTGCCTCGTTTATGTGGACGTCTTTCAGCAATTGGTGATTCTACAGATTTGTGAACACAAAAATAAAATATTAGCATTTGTAATATTACAATACTCAGAATGTTGCAATATGTAGATATATTCCATTGCAAGTAATTTAATTCCATTGCAAAATAATGTAAACACTTTATTGTAAGTAATTTGGGAGCTATTCCTCTGATGTGTCACTGATTTTTCGTAACTGCGTGCCGTGAGCATTCTGACTAATCGCGGTCCTAGGTGAGTGTGTGTTTTGATAAATCAAGGTGTTCATGTAATACAACAGAAGTATGTTATTTTAGTCAAAATGCTGCAAGTTGATCAATCATTGATCATTAATGTCTCATTGATTTAAATTAAGGGTTTACTAGTGCAGGGTTTCAGGTTGTCTTAAAGGAACGAAATACATAAAAGAAAATAAATATTATGTTTCTATTCTGCAAATTCATTTGGTTAGTATAAACATGTGAACCCTCATATCTCCCTGTAGTTCCAGACTCTGAGTTCCTGAACAAGCACACACATGCAAAATATACTGCAGCTTAATGCGCTCCCACATTTTATTTCCATAACTTCACTCTGACATCAGAGTGCCTTTACCTTTATGTCTTAATTACACTGCAAATTGGAGGGTTCATATGTGCAATCTTCTGATGCTTTACCCCAGTTGCCCGTGGCCACCTCATAAAATACTTATCATCCAATCTGGAATATTACAGCAATGATCACATCTACAGTTCTAACAGTCTGTTAAAAGTTGGAATATCTACAATTAACAGACATTAACAGCATCAGAGAGAGGAGAGAGAGAGATCAAAAGAGTGAGATAAAGAGAAAGAAAGATGGTGAAAGAAATAATTACAGAGACAGGTTGAGAAACAAATCAAGGGAGAGAAAGAAACAGATAGAGACACACACAGAGACAGAGAGAGTGAGAGACACACAGAGACAAAGACAGCAAGAGAGACACACAGAGGTAGAGAGAGCGAGAGAGACAGAGACAGAACCAGAAACAGAGAGAGACAGAGACAGAAAGAGAGAGAGAGAGAGAGCGAGAGACGCCCTGCCTTGCGGCTGTTTGCCCTCGCCTGGCTCACTGTTCCTGTATCACATTGATGCTGTTTTCTCACACGGGGCTGTGAGAAGCGTCACACGCTCATGTAAACGCTCCAGCCCTCATGACAGGGCGGTTTCAGGCCCATCAGCCTGATTATGCTGTTATGCTGTAATTGAGTCAGCACAGCTGCTGAGAAAACCAGAAACATTCCAGCCCGGTCCAGTTCCGTGCGGGCGCCCACTCTGTAGCCTTGGTTGCTTAAGTTTCAACAGGGGGACGCTGTTGCTCCGGGCGTATTCACCCCTCAGTCGGGACAAAAACACAACAGCTGCGCAAACTCGCTCACTGGCAGCTGGTGCTGGCCACTGCTGATAAAAATCAATATCACAGTAATTCTCTGAATAGGTCACTGTGTCAGGGTATCAGACGATACTCAAGTTCTCACCAATAAAACAAAAAAAAAAAAAAATCACCTAACTGGAAATCACTTTTTGTTACTCATCAACTTCACTAAAAGTAAAAATATACGTTGTGTGACACCAATCTCTATATGCTAACGCGTCATCCAGCATTGGGCAAGCAAAGTATCTGGATGTTCCCTGTCTGGCCCCTACAGAACATCCAGATACTGACACAGCTACAGGTCATCCTTTAGCGTTCAAGGTTGTATCAGAGCATGTGACAGAGCATTAAACATCACGACCTGGGGTCAACTAAGGGAGGAAAGCTTCTTGGAAATCAGATGAGTCATCCGTAAAAAAATGTACAATGTGAAAAAGTTGATCTGCAATTCTTACCGAAAGCTGAAAATGACAGGAACTGTGGGCTAATCTGTTACACTGCCTTATGTGGTGCGACTTAGCGACTTCAGGAAACATTTAGAATTTGTCATTTAAATGAGGAAACCCACCCAAAAAGAGGGGGAGTACTTTTAAAACCTAGCTTCTCGGCTGCGAACATTCTACATCTGGGCAAAAACGGGGAAGGTTTCTCCCCCCCCCCCCCCCCCCCCCCCCCCAAAAAAAAAAAAGACTACAGACAAACAGTCCTCGGAGAGAACCCCTCACCTTCTGGCAAGCAACAGAACATCAGGCCACATTGCTCTGCCATACGTCAGCCATGTTTCTGTATGCAGTGAATGTAATCAACATCAGCTCGGCCATACAAAAGAGAGGCAGGCTCCTTTGACAGGCCACTGAATGGGACTCATTGCCTACATTTCCATCACAAAAGGCCAGACTTCAACTCTGACTTCTGTCTGGGTTTGTTGAATGAACACTCCGCAACAGCCTCCCTACAAGTGCATGGACCTCGTTTTCACAGAGACGACCAGACATTTTCTACTTAACACAACATAACGCTAAACACAGACATGCATGTTTATAAGGGCACTCGTGGTTTCCCCGCAGGTCAGGGATATGAATACAGTGCACATATCAGCAGAAGCCTGGAGCATTAATACACTCCTGAATGTAGCTGCTTGTATTGTAAACACATGCTCAGACAGTAGGGCTGAGCACGTCGGCAACGGTGTACTGGAAACAACACGCATGTGCTGTGGAGGCCAACCAGGTCCCGGCCCTGGTCATACATGATTAGAGATGCTGCGTGTCCGAATCAGGCCAATCTTGGAATGAAATACTGGACTGAAAATTATTGAAACATGTCTATGTGCTTTCTTTTTATATCATTTCACATCTTGTGCTCTGAGCAAAAATAACTCAGCAGTTTTTTTTTTAAGTCGCAATCTAGGAACTCTACACTATTTTTCCACACACACATATCCACCGAGGAAGACACAAAGTTATAAAAAGCAAAAATGATGACTAAAGTCACCTGGATTAGTGTAGCAGCAGAGTAACATTACTGTATGAGCAGAGGAGAAATCATTCGTATTTCAAATCTGTCTAAATGCTGACAGTAATCATGTGCTGATATTCCAATTTCTCTGTGCGATCCCTAGAAATATCAGTATGGGAAAATATAAAAGCAGTATTGGGCCATCACTGTAAATAACATTCATCTCGTGTGGATCCTAGTTTCTAAACTCTTGGTCCCATAGTCTCCAGTCTCCCAGTGGCATGGAATGGAATAGTAAACTCATGCTTTGGTTCAAAACACAATATATTCAACCAGTAAGACTGTTCAAAATCCTTTAATATTTAGAATGAAATTTGAATGTAAATGCGATTCTGTACAGCAGAATGTGTGTTATGAATGATCTGGACTGGGTTTTGATCGGCACTGGCTGAACACCACAACCATGCAAATACAGTATCATCGTTACTAAGGCTTACTCTCTATGATGGTCAAATGTTCATGTTCTGCTGTCACGATACTCGATGCATTGTAACACTCCTAGTGGTCAACCCCTCTGAGGTCACTCAGCAGGTCTGATTTCAGAGAGAAACTGATGAGACGTACAGTCTGATCACTAAGCACCAGTGTGCACCACAGCACAGCATGTGCACTGCTACTGCACGAGGCAGATAAACAGGGCTTAGTGGACAAACTGCCTGCGCCTCAACCACAGTGTCTGGAGTGGGTTTACTCTGTGGTTTCACCACGGTGGCTAATGATATATCAGCATTAGACTCTTCAACGCGTTTTCTGCGTAAGTACAAGCTCCTGGGCTGAATTGCAGAGAGAAAAACAGTCTGACGGGACACAATACTGACTCCTGTTGGTTTTTTTTTTTTTTTGCTGTGGTCAGAGTGATCACAAAAGCTGAAGCGAGCCTGGCACATTCCCACCACACACATTTCAACCGGAAACGTTTGGAGAAAAAAAGTAGGGCAGACGAAACGAACCAAAAATGATCCAAACAAGCAGAGAAAGCACGATTTTGGGTGTACGAAGACACTCTCAGGCTCCCTAACGCCATGACTATAAGCCTCGTGTAGTGCCGCCAGCACACACACACTGCTCAATAAATAAATAGAGAGAGAGAGTGTGTGTGTGCTACTCACCATCAGACAATGTGATGAATCCAGCCAGGGCAAGCAAAGCCGAGATGCTTCGTGGCAAAGACATGACTGCGAGATTCCCATCGCTCCACATTAATGCACTCAGGGTGAAATGTTGACAAGAGAGCTAGAGTGAACAGGAGCACACGCCATAGTCCGGCAGCCTGTTAAAGGGGTGTGTGTGAGTGTGAGTGAGTGTGTGCAGTGTTAAAGGGGAAGGGCTCCACGCCTCGGCTCCTTTGTTGTGGCCACATCTCACTAAGTAGTCACTAGTGAGGGGGCATTAAAATGGGATTAGTAACCCCCCCCCCTACACTGTAGTAGTTGTAAGCGTGTGCACTCAGTTCCATGCACTTAAGCACATGCGCATGAAAACTTGTGCATGTTTGTAGTGCACGCGATTGCTTTGTCTAAACATAGGGATATTAGAGACTTCATATGTGCATTAGTATTATTGTTTTTATCTTCAGCTGCAACTTTGAGGGTTCTATATGTTCTATAATTATATAATTTAAAAGACTCATATTTTCATATGAAATGTTTTGCTCCTGAGATCTTTTTAATGCTTGGGTGAATTTATATTCCAAAACAATCCATCTTTATATATCTATCCACTATATACATGTCTACACACATACCCAATGCGTACATACATACATATATATTCTCACTTGTGGGACTAATAAAGGGTTATATTATCTTCTCTAACAAGACAATGTTATGGTTTAGTCTATTTTTGTTATTTTGGCTTTAAGAATAATAATTAGCTCTGTTCTGATTGGCTCCCCTGTGTTGGGCCTCGTTCATAAAGTAGTCCAAGCTGAAACTCTCCTTATAACTTCAGGATTAATGGGTGAGGTTAAACTACTGATCTGATACCAGACTGATCCTCTCACTCTTTTTGGTAGCTACTATTCCTTGAGTCTTTATTTCACCGAAGTAGTAAAGCATTCAATTCAAGGTGGGTTTAACACTACATGATTTCAGGCCAGATACTACTTTTTGATTCTAAGATCAAGATTTGATTTTAATATACTATGTGTTAAACCAACATTTGTAATATAACCTCTTTACTGCCTGTCATACCAGGCCTCAATATAAATAAAACAACATAATTCTTCCGGACAAACTTTTGTCTCTGGGCCTTGGCAAATAACGAAAGTGAGTAGGTTTTGGAGTGAGTTTTTAAAAATATACTTTTTTTATTATATATGTTGTATGGTTTGATCTCTTACTGGATGGTATTGATCTCTTACTGCCTAGTTGTGATAACTGATAATGTTTAGAAACTCAGCATATGAGAGATCCCTTGGATGAGGCAGAGGGGCAATACAGTTTAAAATTCATATACACTGCATATAACATTCTTCTATCCAGTTTTTCAAGAGTGTGTTAAAATCGTCACACCTTTGCCTACCCTTGACAATGAAACATGAGTAAATGTGGTGGCATTCAGACCCATGTTAGTAGTCAAAGTGGGATTTGTTTGTCTGTGTTTATGTATATTTCTGTGTCTGCGTCTATAGTTTGTTTCTACAGCTGATAACCTCCTTTAACTGCTTTATCTCCACCACAAAGCTGGCCTCTAAGAAACCCTTTGGATCTGGCATGTTCCTCCATGAACTGGTCTTAGAATAAAAGCTCTAGACAAAGTACTGCAGAGAAGAGAAGCAGCATTGCCTGTGATGAGGTCCAGCAGATGATGCTTTGTCAGTTTATCCTTTTCTGTGCACTGCCAGAGGCCACAATCTATGGCTCTGGCGCCAGTGTTGTCTTAGCGAGAAAAAACCCTTTTTTTGTGCGGAGCATGAGACTGAAATGAGCTTAGAGAGCCCCTGCGAGCAGTCTGGAGAGCAGGCAGGACACCCAAAGAGAGCCATAAGCTTTTCAATGGGAGGAATAGAGCTAGACTTCCAGTCCTCCATAGCAAAAGATTAATTACGACATATGGCAGAAACAAAGAGCTGCTTATTTTCTGCCTTTGCAGTCAAAAGCTTAGCACTGAGGAGCGAAAACCCCTCACATTAGGGGTATTCTGAACATATCCATCTAGACGTCGTTGTTGTTCATTGCTCATCTGTAGATGGCAGGCCAGAGGAGAACCTCGTGATGTCCATTTTGTGCAATAAAAGAGGTATTTGATATCGTTCCTCATGTCCTTTCATTAGCCACATGACGCTAGTGGACCCTCCACTATGTAGATAGAGCCTCTACTGCTCTTAATGCACGCAAAAAAACCCTTCAAACAAAATCTATAATCTAATTATACTAAGATTCCTTTCAAGTTGCTCTCAGAGTAAAGGGTTATTCATGGCATGTGTAGAGGATATTGGGTTCTTGGTCCTGGTCCATTGTTATCATTAGGCTCCTGACTCTGAAGTAATCTAGTCCCAGCATTGTCTCTAAAGTGGGGTCATATCTTGCTATTATCAACTTGTCAAATTTATCTGCATATTTCAGCTGCACATTTGTGTCTGAAATAGGAAAAATGCTATTCTGAATCCAAATGTCACAGCACTGTGTTGTGGGCCAGCACAATGGAATCGAGATCGCATGAAATGAGTCTGTCTAGCACGGCAGGGTATAGATACTCTACATAGCCCCCTACACAGAGTTAAAAATATCCCCCCACTCCATCTGACCCAGCAGACTGACTGGGCTTTCGGAGGAGAATTATCTCCCCAAAGTCTGCACGAGCACCACCGCAGACGGATGGATATACTGAGAACAGACACATGCAAGCACAGATATAGATAAAGCGGCAGACAGAAATCAATGCCCATCCCTTTACTGACTCATACAGTGGTACTCTTTCACCATCAATGGGAACTGGACACTTGACTAATGGAACTGATTGGGGGATGTCACTAATGGGACTTTATTGTTTTTTTCCCCCAGTGATGATTCTATTCTGTCTGGAAAAAGTACATTTATTCCAAAAATCAGATTCTCAGCATGTGCGTCTACCCACTTAGGGTGCAATACTTTCAACACCAGAAGCACATTCAAAACATAGTATAAACATTTTCCTGACTCCTGATGAGCTGTCCTCATTCTCTTTTTAGCATCGTGCCCATATTAGGAGTTTTGAAAACACAATTTTTCCCATAGAGAAAAATAGCTCAGATCCGGAGCTCCTAATATTGACATGATGGTGATTACAGAATAATGCTACAATGTCTGAGGTCTTAATGCCCTTCAATCTCTTCTGTTTGGTCTCTAGAAGCCACAGATGGGCATCTGGGTGCTTCCTATCCGAGAAAAAACTGGCTGTTATGGTATGCACCCACACTCAAATGGCAAACCAGTCTCCATTGTCTAAAACAGTTCTGTAGAATAAAGACATGTTTAACACATCAAACAATGAGAATTTAACCTTGGCCTTTGAATCCTAATCATATCAAAACAAAAAAAAAAGAGTGCTGACACATTCCTACTGCTCATACTGAAGTGATTTGTTTATCTAAACTACTGCAAATGTGTGAAGAAAAGAGCACAGTCTTGTGGGCTTGTATATATGTGTCAGTACTTGCGGGCAGAGATTTATACTACAGATCCTCTCGTTTGCCATTCACATTTCCATGAATAAGAGATGTGAGACAGGGTAAATATAGGTCTGAGCGAAACTCTATCAGGGAGGATGCATTCAGCATTGTATCCATGAATACTACAGCACTGGGGAGTGTCTTGGTTACCCCCTTGGGACATCAGGTCCTTCAGTGCCTTTCCTATTGTTTCGAACAATAACATGATGCACAAACGCTGGATGTACAATGAAAGACAAATGGATCATATTGAAACGTAATGGATTCTTGATCATCATAACAAGCCCGTTGAGACTAAATTACACTCACAAAGAAGACGACACCAGTAGCTGCTGAGACCTACTGACAAACCATGAGGCTTCTGATGCCTCCTTGTGTTCAAAAGAAGCAACTACACTTGTAATGTTCGGTTTCTATGCTCAGACATGAGTTAAATTCAGTCTTGTACTGAACTGCATTACCCATTCTAATTTATCAAAATTTAGCATCCACTTGTGCTTATTTTGGGAAACCAGCCTGTAGTTTTTCATTTGTTGCCTCAACATTGCGGAGTAAGACCACTTTTGTTTGAACAATAACATGCTCAATGGATGCAAGAACATTTTATGGGTGTAAAGAAAATGGTCGAGTAGTTCCTTAACCCCAAGCCCCCCCTACCAGATTTTGGTTTGTTGCCTCAGGGCACAAGTACAAGGTTACTAAAATGCCAAGGTTTTTTTTAAATATTATACAATAAGTGGAATGAGCAATAAACAAGCAATACATACATTAGAAAAAGTTTTATTGCAACAACAACAACAATTTCACTAAGTTTTATTTGAATAAACCTCAGTGGAGAAGAGGACCTCATACACTCATTCCAGTCCCTGATGTGCGTCTGGATGCCACAGCCCACTGGAGGGCCGTGGATGAACAGAAAGGAAGATGCAAGGTACCAGGATGCAAAGATACGCCTAAAGTTAAGTGCCAAAAATGTGACGTCCACCTGTGTTTCACGTCCACCAGCAACTGCTTCCTCAAGTTCTTTACAGAATAATACAGACTGTGCTTTGTAAAAAAGAGACACACCAATTCAATTGGTACCCCACAGACACATTCAGAAACACAAACACACAGTGCAGCTAATCTCCAACCCATGGATTGATAAAACATTTGTGAGTGGTGTTTGTTGAAATAAAACTCATTGAAATTGTTGTTGTTGTTGCAATAAAACTTCTTCTAATGTATTTATTGCTTGTTTGCTCCTCATCCCACTTGTTATATAATATAAAAACCTTGGCATTTTAGTACCCTTGTAGCACCTTGTTGCCCTGAGGCAACAAACCAAACTCTGGTAGAGGGCTTGGGGGAGGACACATTTTATGATTGACATATTATCAAGGACCCCCAAGCTCCCAAAAACTAGGGTGAAATTTCTTTTCCTCTTAAAATAAAAAGTTTATTTATAGCATTTATAGAAGCTGTACAGTTTTTTTGGCAGGGACAATATTAGAGTTTTTTTTACTGACATTAATGTCATGTGAAGCACATGCTTAGCAACAGTTATGTGTGAAATCACACAGTTCAGCAAATACAATACTTTATGAGAGTAACTTCACGAGTAACTTAAGTAACTTACATAGTAGGTTGTTTTATTTAGCCTTTAAATACTATTCTTTGGAATGTGAGTAACATTTATGTTCTGTGAAAAAATTGTGAATAATTCTTTTAAAATAATTGTACAAAATATTAAAAACAAAAACAAATAAAAGACATGAAATTTATACTACAGAAAAATACAGCTGCAGTTATATTTATCAATAACATACTATCATATTTCCTCAGTTTGAAGGAATATTGCATTGTAATTGTTTACTCATGGTTATGTGTTTAAAATGTCGTCATTTCAAAGGCTTTCAGCTGAACTATGAACTGATTAAAAAAAGCATGTTGAACATGATGTGGAAAAAAGTGAGAGTATGTACAGCGTGGCCTGTTGTAAGACATTCAGTATTTCAGCGGAGGAGGACAACTTCCTTGAAACTCATGAAGGAATTTCAGGAAACTCCTCCATTGGGAAGTCCAGTATGGCTCATATCCTGGCAAACACATTCATAAAAAATACTGACAGAAAAACACTTGCAATTTCCTCGACCCTAGAGACACTCAACATTTGGCTCATGGCTCAGTTTAGAGGCCATTCTTTAAAGGCACATATAGTAAAGATGGGATTCCAAACAGTTCGACACTAGGATCCATCTTAAGGTGCGGTGAATCAGAAACCGAGTTCTAGACGTCCAGTTTGAGTTTGTCTGTGCTGTTAAACTGGTCCTGGTCCAGCTTCGCCAGGGTCTTGCGCACGCGTAGGGCAGTGAGACGTGCTGAGGGGCTCTGGAACCAGCACTCCTTCATAATTTTAGCAATGGTAGACAGGATCTGGACACAAGACATTGGAGCAATGAGACACATTCGTCACAAGTTTATTGGCTAGACATGAAATCCGGTTATATGTGTAATGGCTATGACCTAATAAGTGGATTGTGTCCCTCTGCTCTGTTTGGATATGTGTGTATCACAGTGCACCGTATTGTTCACAGTTAATGGCAAAACAACCACAGCAGCAGTATAAAGCTAAATTGTTTTTGTCCCCCCTTAGAATGGTTGAACAATTTTAATGTGAGCAGTTATGGGAAAATTTTCACTATGAACTGTATTAGCAAGTAAACTTTTTTTTTTTAAAACAGAGCTACCAGAAGTGGTATGTGGATAAATTGCAGTTAAATTAAATTATTATTGTGTTAACAGTTTATAATCTCTCTCATGACAGTCCTTATTCATCAAAGTTGTGTGAGTGCAAACTGGAGGGCATGGAATGACTTATAAACTATCATAAATTAATCAGTTTCAGGTAAGTTAAGCGAATTCCCAAACAGAAGTTAAAATATTCGAAAATGACATTCCCCAATTTACCCTCATATAGTTCATGCGTATGTTACAAAAGTGAATAAATAAAAGAAATACAGGGTCATTTAGCTGGCTCAAGAGTCAGTGGCTGTACTTGTGGTTATTACAATTGATATATAAGTAAAGAAACTTTAAAATGTCTCATAATGAAATGTTAATAGACTCAAACATAAATGAACATTTGATGCACAACATTTGATCCAGCCAGTCAAATAATAGACTATTTATTCACAAACAATCCAGCCTAGTGGTCTTCCGGACTGCTAAATATGCCAAGACTGCATGTTATTTCATCAAGTGTTTGTCTGTTTATACTTACTATTCAAATAAAGGACTAATGCACTAATAAAGAAAAATCTGCAAATTCTAATTCATATTTACAAATGACATGCTGACAGCAGAAAAACGCTTTCTCTGCAATTTTATCACAAGAATTCCTGGGTGTGCATTGATTATAATCATCTTTATGTTCAGTGCTTATTATTGGTGACACTTTTAATGATTTGATGATTTCAATGTACAATTACATTCTAAACTCACTTCCTGACATGAGTACACTAGAATTAATAATAAATAAGTAATCAAATGATAAAACTGCAATAAACTGTACAATTTTGCAATAAGATGTTATCTTACTTTAATGAATAAGGACTGTGTCTTGCCCTGTGTTTTACAGCACTGCATATAATGCTTGGTTTTGAGACTACTTTTGTATTTATGGACTTTTTTATGGACTCTATTTATGACTCTGCCTTGAGTATTTATTTTTATTGAAAGTAAATATTGTAGTTCACTTGTTGCTTTACTGCACAATATGTAGTCTATGTCACTTGTGCTGGATCTTGAACTACTTACTGGATGGGAGTGCAGCCTGTTGTGAAGGCAAGGTCTGTACTGGTCCACACACACCACCTTTTTCATCTCCTCAAAGCTGGGGTCAGAGTGAACCACGTCAAAGAAGGGCAGGCGATACTCTTCCACGATTCCTGAACAAAATATGGAATTTTGCAGGGCATTTAAACAATGTGTGCAGTCACACTCAGTCAGTCCCTGACAAAAGAGCAGGTATTTGCTTAGACTGAAAGTCTGTTCAAACCATATCTATAAAACAGTGGTTTGGATTTTAGGGAACAACTAATGGTTTTGTGGGAGGCAGGCTGGTCAGTGTCCAGAAAGGTTACGCACATGTGGCAGCTGGCATTATGAGGAAAAGAGCAGACAGCGGAATTTGGTATCAGTAAGTGGGAGTGTGGCTATAATTGTGTATCCTGTAGTGCATGACATTGAAAGAATGAAAGACATATGCTTTTCAATGGAGTCTGCCAGAAAATGTACTTTAAAGTGTGATAAGAGGTTGCAAAAAAGCTAAAAGATTACAGGAGTACATATTGTTTTTCAGCAGAATCACTCATCAAGAACCGCCCAGAACATGTTGTGAATTTGTATGTGTGCATTTTTGAAAGACTGAGAGAGAGAGAGACAGAAAGCATCTGGATTCAATGAGGGAAAGTGCTGACACTAGATAAGACTGTTTATAATTGCTGGACTGCTAATCGTGGGTGGATAGTGGAGACAGACACAGACAGAGAAAAAAAAAGAGAGCACGGGTTGGCAAGACAGCAGGACAAGAGAACTTTGTGGAGTGTTGTTAGATATTTCCCATTTACAGTTATCACAATGGAACGATAACTGCTCACTTAGCAAAAGAACAAAGGATGTTATTCATAAACTTGTGAAAACTTGGCATCAATAATATGAAAGCAAAATACAAAATATATGCCAAAATACAGCAGGTACAGCATGATACTCATCCTCTGAGGACTGGGTTAGACAGTTAATTCTGGTACAGGACCAGTACCTACATACAAATAACAAAGTTATTTCCAATTCATTCATAGAAGCCTCCACAAATAGCACAGTTCAAGGCGGCTAGTAAAGTCCACTCTTTGGACTTGCTTTTGTAGTTCTGGACTAAAGCACACTTTCAGAGGGGTCTCTGCTAGTCCAGAATTGGGCATAGACCTCAAAATCCAGTCCAGTACTAACCATTTACGATGGTGCGGCGGGAGATCTCCCACATGACGAGTCCCAGAGCCCAGATATCAGTTTGTCTGTATGATTCAAAGATGTCCACACGGATGCTCTCGTCCAGGACCTCGGGAGCCATGTAGCGCTTGGTGCCCACTCTTGGGTTGTTCCCTACATCCAAGTAGTCGTTGGACTGAGAGTGAATAACTGCCAGGCCTATAGAATCAGAAAGGGAATTGCACATCAGCGAGGAGTTCATATTCTTTGCACTTGCTTTTGTTTCCACTGCAGAATGACAAAGTTAAGCTGTTCTAAAAGCTGTGGAAAATATCATGTACCGCAAACAGCTTGAATAAGACTTTTTAATATATGCTAGTACACTTAAACACATACTTAAAAATGGCACCAACAAATGCATCTTTGAACTCCTCACTCACCCAGGTCAGCGATGCAGCACTGGCCATTCCTCTTCACTAGAATGTTGCGGCTCTTGAGGTCACGATGGGCGATAGCAGGCTTGCCCTGGGTGCTGGTGATCTCCGTGTGCAGGTGTACTAGTCCGCTGGCCACCGACAGGCACATGCGTAAACAGCCCTCAGGATCTAAGGTGCTGTACTGCAAGAAGTCGTACAGGGAGCCCAGCTCGTGGAAATGAGTGACCAGCCAAAGCTGTGTGCTAGAGTTCTTGGACGTCATGTCGGAAGCAATGAAACCTGAAAGAAAGAGGACAACACTCCAACTCAGAATAACTTATCTTAGTTGTGCCTGGTCCTGGTGATCTCTGAACTTGGAGCGTTTAATCTAACGCGCCTTATCCAGTCAACTGAGGCCTTTCGGAGTATGAGAAAAGTGGAGCAAGGTGTTTTAAAACGACACATTCCAGCAATAAAAAAAACAGTAGCCAGTCATTTTTGTCAACAGGGCCTGTTTCTACAAAGTGTCTTAGGAGCAGGAGTGCTTATCTAGTTTCTGTGACATCACATTTAGATCCAAGACCAGTCCTCCTTACACCTGCTTCAAATACTAGCCCTGGTATTGCCTGAAAAGGCTGGATGTGATTTGAGCAGGCTGAGAGAATATTTGCTGATAAATATTTTCTGAAACTATTTGTATGACTAATGACTTCAAGTGTTTGTTAGCTACATTAGCATCTTAGATCCAGTGCTGAAATGTAGAATCAAAATCTGGACACCAAACATCAACTACACTGGGGTATGCGGAAAATTGTTAAAATAACACAGCACACCCTCCCACTTGAAGGTAAAAGAAATAAAAACTCACCTAAGATGTTTTCATGCCGTAGCTGGACAGTGTTGTAGATCTCGGTCTCTCTAAACCAGGACTGTTCATCTCGAGATGAGAAAATTTTCACAGCCACGCTCTCACCCATCCAAGTGCCCCTCCACACCTCTCCATATCGGCCCTTACCTATCGCAAAACACACAAGAAAGCAGGTACTGATCCCTTTAACCTGATAGAAAAGACAATCCACAGTGACTGTTAAATGAGAAATGATGCATTTCACTCACCAACACATTCCACCAAAGAGATTTGTCGAGCCATGGTCCTCTGCACGAGGTAAGGCAGTCCGGTCCCACTGCCTGACGTACAAAACTCATCAAAGATGTCCTAGAGACAAAATGATATGCTGTGCATTAACAATCTCACATAGGTAAGTAACGTTATCACTATCAAACCTAAAGAACCAAATTAATAAAATATTACCAAATACTATAGTGGTTTCAGTCTTGGTTTTGGAGTGCATCTAGTCTGTACACCTTATTGTCAATCCCCTTGACTCCAGAAGGTCTTGTTAACTAGCTGAACAGGTGTGTCAGAACAAAGACAACATCAATGTTCAGAGCAGGCTTGTATGCCATGATGCATATGTGTGACGTATAGAAGGAGGCAATCCTAAAAAAGGGCAGGATCACTCCAGAACCAGAACTAAGAACTACTGAAGTGCCTCAAGTGTCTTTAATATTTTTCTTGCTCCTTTTATCATGAAATTTGAACACAATGTAAAGGATAGTTTGCCTTCTCAAACAGTGTAAAAATGGTAAAAAAAAAATAAACAAGGGTCTGATGTGACACAAACGATATTTAACAAAGCAGGTTTCTGTGCATGCTGAATGTCTGCGTAGAGAAGCTCATACCCCATAGACGGGGTCTCCCCCACTGGGCACTTTGAGCATGGGGGGTTCATGCTCCTGGAGATGTTGGTGCTGCTGCCGAGGGCGCAGCCACAGCACCAGTCCACACACTCCTGTAGACAACAGCAGCACCACCAACAGGGGCACAACCACCAGTACAATCACACTATTTGGCTCTGGCTCTGGCTCTGGCTCTGGAGAGAGAGAGAGAGAGAGAGAGAGAGAGAGAGAGAGAGAGAGAGAGAGAGAGAAGATTGATGTGAATTATGAAAGGTTACAGTGCATTTGGTTGGTTTAATACAGAAGTATTAAGATACTAATACGTATACGTATATACCCATTACAGTATGTGGAGATTGCATTAACAATATTGTTGAACCATACTTCTTCATATTGGTGCTGTGTGCCAAAAGAATGTCTACAAACCTGACAAAGCTTGTTTAATTGGACTGAGTGTTGTGTTCTATTCTGCTCCTCTTAAACATGTGCTAAAAAGAACTTTACATAGTATTACAAAAGTTAATTAGACAGAATATTACCCGAAGGGAAGCTTTAGAGCATTTGGAACTGTTCTTTCAAAATTCTTATAAGCGCCAATCAAATGACACACACTGCAGATAGGAAACTACTGTGAGCTGGTAGGCTAGTTTCAGGCTAGTTTCATTGCAACTAGGAGACTGGTATCAGTGAAGCCTGAAGGTAATTGGTAGGAGGGGCTTCTGCTCTCCCTGAAGCTTAAAAGGGCTAACAGTCTACACCTTCAAGAAGGACTCCTCCTCCAGCCATCTACACTTGGCTAAGTATCCTTTCATTTCTTCCTTTCCTACTTTATCTACTTCAAACAATGTGCATCAAACCTATTCCTGTTCTT
>JBBIGA010000132.1:27834403-27863829 GCA_037576975.1 Alestes dentex | reverse complement strand
CAGCACGCGGCCCACCCCTCATTGTCTGGCACTGGAGTGATCTCTCTCTCTCTCTCTCTCTCTCTCTCTCTCTCTCTCTCTCTCTCTCTCTCATATTGCTCTTTTCCTGCCTCTGACAATCCTTTCATTTTTTCCCTCTCACGCTTTTTCCTCTTCATGGCCTGCCCTTTGTTGCACTTAAAATGCTTTATTTTTCTTATCTAAAGATATTCTTTATACTATTTTATAATAACATACATAATACACAGTTTTTTTGCAAAGCCAAGTGTCTAGTTATTGTTTTTTAAGCTAATATTTAGCACAGGTTAGACGAAAGCTTGTGTGCTGAGTTCCATGTAGCTACTTAAGTACACTTTTGTTGAAAATTGTCAAGGACTCCGTCTGTGTATGTTATGTTTGTGAGAAAATGGGTGGCACTTGTTTAATTAGTCATTTTCAGTTTCAGTCAGTTTTTGTATTCAACATTATGTTTTGTTGACACTGGAAGGTGCTGGGGGATGCTAAACATCTTAAAAGTCAGAGTCTTGTATTATGACCTGGTCTTTTATAACTTCTTACTGTTTTACTCTTCTTTGGAAAAGCATGTGCCATTATTTTACTCATGTAATAACACATTTCCCGGACTCTAAAGGGTGACTTCTCATCTCTGGCTCTAATTGGTGTCTGCTGAGGGCCACTGAATATTTTTCAGAACCTGAAACATCTGTAGTGGACTTCTCACAAGTGGTTAGTGAACTTACCATTTTGTTTTTTTTTTAAGGGCAGAGGAAATTCTAAGCTGGAGACAGTCTGGGAGACTGGATTGTACGCCAATGCCCCGAGGGAGCAAGGCTGAGGAGCAGCCTCCTAAACAGCCTCTTATGGATGAAGTCCAAAGAAACACAAGGATCTGAGTCACCAAAGACACATAGCTCAGACTCATTCAGAAAAACTGGCTGCATTGTGAATGCAGTACTTTGTCAGGAGATAAGACAGGGGTAAGTCCTTGTTGCAGTAGGGTAGACCACACCAATAGGGGATGCTGGTGGAGAAAAGGGTACTCTTATCTCTCCTCATCAGGAGAAATATATGAGGTAAAACGTTTTAAAGCAAGAAATGTGCCCAACAGGACTCCCCTCCTTTCCCAGGCTTTGTAATCTGTGCACTTGGCGCATGTGTGTGTGTGTGTGTGTGTGTGTGTGTGTGTGTGTGCAGGCCCAGCTGGAACTGCTCAGATCAGTAGGATGAGGGAGGGGGGTGATTATTTGATCAGTATTTATTTTTTTACTATTCCCATGAGTGAGTGTGATGCTGAGTTCCATTTTTTTAGTATCCAAAGTCTTTCAACACATACTAGCACATATTTCCTTGTGGCTGACACAAACTGCCCTCTTTTATTATGTGTTGAGGAGCAGTCTCAAGGATGAGACAACCCTTAATAGTCATTAGATGCCTTAATCTCCTGACTGCATGTATAAAACTGTTAAAAATAAGCTACTATATTAAAAAAAGCCAACAGAGGAACAGTATGAAGAACTACTTTTTTGTTCCCTAAAGAACTGCATTGGAAATGGCAATTTGTGAGTACAAAGAACCATTTAAAGGTTTAAAGATGCTTTATCTATGTTTACCTATGTTTAAATGAACATTACCTAGGTTCTATGTCAGTTTAAGGGTTCTTGCTAGAAGTTTAATGTTATATCTAGCTTCTTTAATGTTAACGGGGTTATTAAAACTCATCTTATTTACAAAAAACAAATCTCTATAGAATCGTAGGAAGGTTCTTCAGGGCAGTGGTTCTCAAAACAGACCAAATTGAGAACTAATACTTAAGGAACCAAAAATAGCATCGTGCAAAGAACTCTTTTTGGCAGAGTGTTGACCAGTCACTTAAGAGATGTTTCACAGGCTCATCCAAATTATATGATGGGTTTGTGTTCACAACTTTAATAAGTGCTGTACAGCATATTTCTGTGTGTTTCTGTTTCTGAAAACAGCAGAAGAACGGATTTTTCTATTATTTAAGAGACCCTTTCTGATACTGCATTTCATTCAAAAAGAAGTCACAGAATGTTGCAATGTCCACCTCATGTTGATACCAGCTCATGCCATTATGTTTCAGTTCATCTAAGGACAAGACTAAGATGAAGTAACTTACATAAGCTTGGCACACTGAGTGGATTAGAGACCACTGACTTTTTTAGTGTTTCTATTATAGTCTCTCTTTAACAGGCTCATGACTTATTTACCAACCAGCGGGTATCATGAAACCTTTTAATGAGATCCTTCAGTGCGGAGGAAAGTTTTTAACGATTTTTTCACTTTTGGTAAATGCTTTCTGGCTTTCTTTAATCTACAGGATGTTCTAAAGAACCTACAAAATATAACTGAAAACACACACACACACACACACACACACACACACACACACACTTGGCTTTGTCTGAAGTAGTATTATTTGCATAGACAGGGTTCTGTAGGTTTTTTAGTTAGGAATCTAGTTATTTTAAAGGCTGTTTTATGATTTTCCCCCTGTATTTATAATTAACAAGTAGTGTTAGTTTTGCTTAATCTCGACTCTGTGTTAAGTTTAAACTACAGGGAAAATGTATTTTTGTCATTTGTGTCACATGTTGTATACAGCATCACACAATATTTTTTTTTTTAGAATCTTTTGGTTCATTAAAAAATTTAATGGAGAACTCTTGCCACAGAGCTTGGAAGATAATATACTATAACAGGTGTCCAAACACAAAGTAAAGCATTACACAATTAAAAAATTGTAAAAATAAAGGTAAACATGGTAAACTAATGGTAAACATGTGCATATATTTAATGTGTAAATCTCTACTTTACAAGAAGGCTTTTTGTCCGAACACCACTGCTACACTTTGTAACTTTCATTGGTGTCATAATAAAGTTATTCTTTTGTTTGGGCCAAGTTAACAATACTGTACCTTGACTTATTCAAATATATAGTTTGAACAATTCTAGGATCAACAGGGAAATTAGAAGCTTAAGTAACATCTTTAACTTAAAGGGGACATATTTATGCAAAACTCACTTTAGTTATAACAGGTCTATGGGCTATGCAAAACATGTTCATGAAGTTCTTTGCACAAAATCACTCTCACTTAAAGAGATCTCACCAGCTTTATTCTTCACAGTTTCAAGCCAAAATGAGCCATTTGGACGGAGCCAATTTGCCTAGAACCGTCCCTCACCTGTCGAGACCCCACCCACTAGATTAGTTGAAGATCCACCATTTTGTCTGCTAGATTTATGAGCACATATAAGACACCGAGCGCTACGTTCACAGGCAAGTCACACATGAAGTGTTGTGTTCCCTACACTTTCTCCCAGACAAAGAAAACCAAAGAACTGCGTGGCTCCATCTTCTTTTCAATGGCCATGTGCCAGCAACAATGGGTATCGTTCCACCTTAAAAAGTTCCACCAACGGAAAATTGGAATAAGGAGCTGTGAATAAGGAGCTAACTTCAGCGTCGTGGGGGGGATCTGTACCGACTATCCGTGACAAGTCAGCAGATGAGGCAGTAACGACTTTTGTGTTTCTATTGCAGTTAAGTATGAACTAGCTTGTTCGTTTAGTTTCGTTTTGTAAGCATGGGATGGGTGGGGCGTGGCCAGCAACAGCTTTTTTGCATGAAAGGGACAGAGCCCAGAAACTGCTCGTTTTGAAAGGGACCAAAACTGTGAAGAATAAAGCTGGTGATATCTCTTTATGTGAGAGTGATTTTGTGCAAAATCATGTTTTGTATAGCCCAAAGACCTATTATAACTTGTTTTTCAAAAAAAGTGAGTTTTGCATAATATGTCCCCTTTAAGGTATGAAAGTCACAGTTAGGCGAGTTTGGAGAGTCCTGATGTGCTGCTGTTTTGGAGGGAACATATTACATAACAAACAGCTAACAGTTATGTTATGTTACTTGCATTTTTTGCGACTGTGAGTTAAATTATATTGACCAAGAAGCAGTTCCTCCATTAAAAAAAAAAAAAAAAATCTTCTGTTGCCTCACATTTCTGAGGTTCCTGAATTTGTGGTTTCCCACAGAGAAAGTTGTTTTTCTGGTACCTCTTTTCTTCTCATTCCTCTGAATTGGATTTTTCCCAGGGTAATTTTGACTATGACTGTTCTCAAAAAATAACTGGATTATCCAATTAGTCTTACATAGGGTCATGTTTTCTAAAGTTTTTGGCCTTTTGTTTCAGTTATATGAAAAGACCAATTTGTGACTATAAAAAAAACTATAAAAAATAAAAATTCATCCCAATTCGTGGATTGCTTCAGAACCTTTCAAGAGAGAATTGTGTGATGCACACTATATGGACAAAAGTATTGGGACGCCTGACCTTTACACCAATGACGTTACAGGGCTTTAATGATGTTGCATTCAACTACATAGACTTTAATATGGAGTTGGTCCCCAATTTGCAGCAATAACAGCTTCCACTCTTCTTGGAAGGCTTTCCACAAGGTGTTGGCGTTTCTGTGGGAATTTGTGCCCAGTCATTCTGTAGAGCATTTATAAGGTCGGACACTGATGTTGGATGAGAAGGCCTGGCTCTCAATCTCCATTCCAGTTCATCTCAAAAGTTCTTCTACTCCGAACTCATCCAACCACGTCCTCATGGACCTTGCTTTGTGCACAGGGGCACAGTTGTGCAGGAATAGAAAAGGGCTTCGTCAAACTGTGTCCTCAAAGTTTGCAATCATCAAAATGTCTTGATATGATGAAGCATTAACATTGCCCTTCTCTGGAAATAAGGAGCCTAGCCCAAACCCAGTTCTGTTTGTGCACTTTATAGCAATGAACTTTGAAACACATACTGCAACAAATTAACAATATATCCCTGAGTCCAACAGGAAGACAGCTGTATGAAAAATGAAATGGAGGCAGAGAGCAGTCCATAGTTTTTCTGAATGAAAGTAGAGTCACTGATGATCCTAAATATGAAGCACTCTCTGTAGGCCATGGAGTCATGAAGTAGTGCTGTAATTCCTGAGACTGCTATAGTTCCTCTGCACTCGGCTGTTCCACACAGCAAGGCCAAAAATAAAGTCATCTTACAGATGCCAACTGCTTGAGTTCAGCATCACATTTAAACTTCCCTGTTTTACATCTTTCTTTCAATAGTAAGATGTTATCAACATGTTTTACATGTTCACTCTTCATCACTTGACTTCTTCTGGACAAATTATACATGTAATATCAACAGGATCCATGACATGCTTTCACAGCACATGTTACAGATCTGTTTACTGTAGGCTTAGAGAAAAGGATAACTTGGAAGGAAATAAAAGGTAAAACACAAACGCGAGGTTAATATGGTTTTTGACACAAAACTACTTTCTGTAGGGGACTTTGATCATGTAAGTGAGCAAACATCCATGAGAAGCCAAAACATCTGATGTGAAGTTTTTCAAAACGTTTTTGACTTTTCACTGAACGACAATATGCACAAAGCTACAAGACATATACTTAAACAGACATAAACCAGCATAAACATTTATAAAGGCTTTAACCAATACTTTTTCTGATGTGAAATTACAGAAACACCTAAAGCAGCCTCTCTAACAACTGACATGTGTTGGAAGTTTTTGTGATTATTTATGTAGGCTTATGTCAAAACACAGATGTCATGAAGCCTTATGTACACTGGCCTGCACTGTGCTTCCAGCAACCTTAAAGTAGAGCAGTTACACTTAATCAAACTGCTGTCTGTCCTTTTTGAACTGCAGCTATTTAGAAGCTGAAATGCTTGTACACTTTTTTGAAATGCTTGTTCACTTTTTCCCCTTCTTCTTAGTGTCTTTGTCAGCCTTCTCCTTATCAGCTTTCTCCTTCTCCAGCCGTTTCTTCTCTTTCTTCTTTTCCTCTTTTGCCTCCTTGTACTTCCACATCGGTGGCTCCAGGTGACCTTTAGTCATCTTCCTCTTCTTTTCCTTCTTGGGTGTGGGCTCGTTTGACTTGGTGACTTTGATTTGAGGGACACAGCCGGCAGGGAAGACGCTGTTCCGGCGGGCCATGCTGCGCGGGACAAACCTTCGGACACCGTTGGAGGCCATGGAGAGCACACTGCCCCTCCGCTCTGTGTCCGAGCAGCAGGAGACCAGGGACGCTGAGGAGGCCGAGGTGGTGGAGGGAGATGCTGAAGATATGGAGCCGTTGCTGTGGCGTACTGCACACTCCTCTAGCTGTTTGTCTGGGTTCTGATGCATCAGGTCAGGCACAGCCAGGCGCCTCTTGCCAATCTCTGGTGGACTCGTGGGACAGAGTGGCCGGCAGCCAATGACAATCAGGGGGCTGTGTATGCTGGTGGTGATTCGCACCATGTTGTCCAAGGCCCCATTGTCCTGGGGGTCATGCGGGAAGTTGAAAGTGAAAGTTGACTTCAGTCGATGAGCAACCTTCTGCCCTGCAGTTTTCGTGGCTGTGGCCTTGGCCACCAGCTCCTTCAGTTCCGGCCACTCTGGGACAAAGCTTTCACAGAATTGTTCCGCACGGGGCCTGCTGGCCAGCTGCCTGAGCCTGCAGAAGGTTTCAAAGTGTCCTGTTTTTATCGCCCATTCCTTCACATCCTTGCCCCGTGTGGCGTCCACTGCATATAAGTCCGCCCCTGAGATCAAAATAGATAAGAAGGATAAGGGTAAGTAAGTTCTGCTATGATTCATCAGTTCAAAAAAAATCTCATTGAAATCAGCAAAATATCAAATTCTGCTACTGGTCTCACTTACACTCAGGCTCCTGGCATTAACCTATATCTCTGGTGATCTGATCATAACTACAGCAGTGAAGGGAGCCCAGTGTTTGTGATCCAGTCAGTCAAACCACTTCCAGTCATGGTCACAGACACAGGTGACCACGTAACTGCATTAGCAATCCATTCCATGTAAATATTTTTACAGCCTGTACAGATGGCAGTAAATGTGCACGGATTTCTTTCATGTAGTTCCCAAAATAGCCATTTTTATAAATGAGATGTGTGAGTGTGAAGAACGCTTTAAAGCTATACACAACCTTCTTATAATGTGAAGGGTTCTTCCACGAAATGTTGCATTATGTCACAGATCTTTTTTTACACTCACAAGTTTCTCAAACATTATTGAAACAGAGACTGACAAGCATTTTTGTTCAGTGATATTTTTTTAATGATTATTAATAATTACATATTTATAAACATGCAGGAAAGAAGGTTTCCAGTTTGTTGTTCCAATGAAGTGTTTTGGAATATTTGAAAAACCATGTTTGGCCAAAGTTAATTATTTAACATTAATATATTCTGTAGTGACAGTCCTAGTTCACAAGCACAGGATATTACAATTATTCTCAAACACAGTTCTGGGAACCTTTGATATTTCTATGCTTTCTGTGTTCTCGCACATATTTCAGCTCATGGAGAATTTGATTAATATGTACTGAGCACAAGTTTATTGTGTGTTAGAGCAAGACAAAAGCTGAAAATAAGCAGTGTGTAGGAATACCAGGAGTGTGGGTGCCCTGTAGGAGATGACTGCATTTAGTTGTACAGTGAATAGGAAAGACAAAAAGTTTTGCTCACCCTAGCGGTCAGTTAAGGAATTGTAGCAAATAAAATATGCACAGTTCATTCTACAGTACCCTTCAGAGTCATGGTCCAGTCTATTCAGTGTACTTAATAAACATAACAGCATGTCATATATTTATAGCATGTCATAACATGTCAGAAACAATCTAGGCATAACATACAATATATACAGAAACAATTTAGGCCTGTTTGAGGCAGGTGATGATGTAAGCATGCAGTTCACACAGTGCGTACTGGTAATGTTAGTTACATTAGACTTGTTACTCAAGAGGAAGCAATGTGTAAATACCAAACATGTCTTATGTGTGCTACTCCATTAGCATAAAAGGAAAATGGTGTTGATCTTTATCAAACTGATGTGCAAACAGTAAGCTGTTACACTTTATTTTGTGAAATGAATTTGTATTCTCTCCAGTGTGTCCTTGCTTGATCCTCCTCAAAGGTGTTAAGGGTGACGTAGAGGCCTTTAATTCATGATTACTCAAGTGAAGTCACTGATTACAAGATTAACTGAGCAGCAGCTGTTTGTGAATTTGATCTTTAAGGTGTCACTGGTGAGGCTGCATCAGTACTAGTCCTAACCCCTTAAACTGTAGACCTAATGCTCGGTTATAAATACTAAGGCTTTTTCAGGAACCATGATGGCTCAGTGACGGTTATGCCAAACCACTATTTGTGTGACTAGCTAATTACTTAGCAGTAAGTTATTTATCTATAGTATTTATACTCCAGCATTTACTGTAAATAGCAGAGTGTGTTTCATACAGAGTATTTTTCAGTGTATTTGTGCAGTGTTCTGTGGACTTTTATTTTAGACTTGCTATTTAATATTGCTCTTGTCTCTGCGTGTGTCTGTGCAGTCGTAACTAAAGCAATATCCTCCAGGAGTAATCAAGTTTTCTGGTTCTGATGACACTACTATGTAAGGGCTATACTTATGAGAGTGTGTACAGTGGAGCTGCAGGCGGTCCCTACAGTTTAGGAGACTGTTTACATTGACCTTAATGTTTTTCAGAATCAGAGCTAATGCTGCAAGATTATTCTCTTGTTGCACTGTTTGGGTCTAGCTGGCCAGAAATACTTAGTCTAACTGAACTGACCTTTCCTGCTTTTATTGCACTAGCAATGAGTCCCTCTGAAGAGGGACTTTAAATAAGTCCTGATAAATCCACACACGCCTAATCCAGTGCTCTCTGAGTGGACTCTCAAGTTAGCCAAGGGATCAGAAAGGAAAATGTCCTCAGATTAAACTTTTTAAACCTGCCCATGCTTGTATCATCATCTTGCATCACATGGTCTGAAGACTTGTTTGGCTCTAGATTCACAGGTGGAAATTATTTCAGTTACTTTGCAATAGGGATGTCGTCCAGGTTGTTTCTCGTGTTACTTATGTTGGCAGCTTTTAGGTTCTGTATATTTATTTATGCATGGATTTTCTCCAGATTTGTCAGTGATGTAGACCCAAAATAGAGAATAATGTTCCATTTGGCTGAGAAATCAGCACGATGCTCCCACCAAAAGCCTTCAAAGATTAAACTGAAGCATTTGTATACATTTATATAGAGAAGAGTGCATAATAATAATAGTTCACTACCTGCCATGAGCAGTGAAGCCACACAGTCATTGTTGCCCTGTATGGCTGCTTTAATTAGAGCAGTGAAGCCTCTGTTGTCCCTGAGTTCAGTGTCCACTCCAGAGAAGAAGTTCAGGATGTAGGTTAGGATAGTCACAAAACCTGTGGTGATACAGAACAATAGAAATGTGACTTTGCTATTTTATGTACAGGACTGTGCAACACCTTTTAGGCAGCCATTAAAAGTGGTCAAAACTACTCACAGTGATGAGGTACTTCATTAGGTCCACCTACCTTGTATCTACACTCCATTTCATCAGCTCCACTGACCATATAGGTTCATTTTGTAGTTTATATAACAGGCTGTAGTCCCACTGTTTTTCAGCCTCACACGTTAGTTCCCTTCACCAAGTTCATCAGGGGTCAGTGAGTGTAGACATGTAGATATTCCTAAAAAGATGTTCCTATATGTTCCTATATAACATTACCATTAATAAAATGATCCCAAATAAATAAAATCTTATAATAAGTTGTGGTCTCTAAGTAATGAATATTTTGGTTAGGAGAATAAGGAAGAACACAGTTTTCATTCCTGACTTCTTGCTGCACTCCCACCATCAAATGGTTACATTTTATCAGCAGCACACTTGATTTCATTTAAGGAAAGAATGGATGAAGTAGGTGTTGTATGATAAATGTAAATTACATACACTCATCAAATTGTATTTGATACAAAAAATTGTATTATTATAATGTTGGTGTGTTTTCAAACAAGGAAACTTTTACTGCCCACATAAATGACTTTTCCTCATAAATTCTTTTACACTGTATTTTAATGGGACAATTTTGCACAGTTGAAAAAATTCTAAATAATTTACTAGCACTTACCAGCTTGTGCTGCAATCATGAGTGCTGTGTTGCCATCATTATCTTGGTGGTTTATATCTAAATATGGGCACTTGTTCAGCCCATACACAACATCTACGAATCCTTTGGAAACGGCCAGCATCAGACCATTCTGCCAAAAAAAAAGCAGAGGAAAACCATTTTTGACATGATCTCATGCTGCCAGAGCCTTTCATTATCTTTGAGGCAAGTGCAGGTCTTTAACTGAGATATGAATTGTCAGTATAAAATTTGTTATTACAATTACAAAGATGACTGGACTCAGTGGTGAGTCAACTAATAGCTCAGTCAGTGGAATCACACTTGTGCATGTAATGCAGCGAGGCAGTGAGTATGTGTACAGTTACACAGTGACACTGACACTAATATTGTGTGAAAACCATGGGCACTGGAAGCATTTTTAATGTGGGGGGCTGTTGTCTCGGCTGTTGTCCGGGGTGGGGCGAGTGTGTGTGTGTGTGTGTGGTGGGGGGTGGTTGTGCGCCGAGAGGGAAAAAGTGGGACGGGGCGCTCGCTGCTCTATATGTCTCGACTGTTGTCCGGGAGGGGAAAATTGAGGGGGGATGAAACAAATTAATTTGAAAAGTGCTATAATTGTTTCAGCGTCCATGGTGGAAACCCATTGGATAACTGGACACCTACCCTGCCATTAATATCTAGTTCCATGACTTCCTCCTCTGTGACGCCCCGCTCCAGCACTCTGCGGAGGGATGAGGCCTGATTCTTGGCACAGGCCTGATAAAGGGTGTTAGCCGTCCCCTCTGCATTGTCCTCCCGCTCATAATCAGGGAGGACCGAATCATCTGAGAGCAGACTCCCGGAGTCAGAGTCATGTCCAGGAGAACACACCTCAGAATCATCATCTTCCGGACCATGGCCCAGAATGGAGTCCTCCTCCTCGCTGAGTTTACCCTTAGCCATCTGGCTCCCACGAGCCTGAGATCACACACCAGGAAGATTCTCCATCACCGATTGTATTCCAGCCTCTGCCCACCTTGCCCCCTGTGGTGATTTCAAAAGGGGTAAATTGTCAGTCAGTTTGCACTGATCATATCAATACATATGCCTTACTGTGTTAATTCACTTAAAATAAATTAACTTCACTTGATACAAATGTGCACATACTTTCTGAATGAACAAATATTAAATCAACACAGCTAGTATAACTGTAAATGTAAACTGAAGTGTCGACAGGTCCTCAGAATTGCAGGGGTTAAACTTGGAACACTCTTGATGTAGGAGATCACACAAGGTCTTAGTGCAATGAGCCTAAAATAGGATGAATAGCCTCAGTGTGGAGTGAGCATAGCTGTGACTGACAGGTACTAATCTGCTGAAGCTGCATTGTGCAATGTGCTGCAGTGCTGCTGTAACAGGCTGAGAGACGCTAAAACTAAAAATGCTGTGAGGTGTACCGTGCACTCAAAAAAGTATTTTGGAGATTGGTGAAATACTTAAAATGAACTGATTGTGGCATTTATTTTAAATGGAACAGGGTATTCCTTCAAGTTGTTTTATCAAAGTGCAGCTGGTGCATTTTGGATCATCACTGTAAAATGTTCACTTAAAGTGAACATTGTTAGAAAAACAGCTTCTCACATCATTTCCAGATGTGTGCTTTAAAGGATCTTTGACTCAGACTTTTTGGACTGTTCTATGTATAACCAGTTCCTTCCATAAACAACCCTTTTTCAAAGGGGGTACCTTTAGTGCAGTCTACATGAAATTCCTTTACCATCAAGGGTTTACCATCAGTCTGATGCTAAAGGTCTTTATTTTCTGGGAAACAAATATAATTGTGTTAAACACAGCATAAAGAACTTCCAGTGATCTAAGGCTACCAAAGTTTACCAATGATTAAATGGCCAAAGTGTCTGAATAGTGTTTGGGTCCATTGTATCAGGAGCACAGGGTTTGCCGAATATGGGTGTTTAGTGGGAACCACAGGTTACAGCTTCTAGTAGAAGTCAAATCGTTATTGAGGCGTCTCATAAGTACTTGCAGTGCATTCGTGGTTCATTTCTCTAGAACCCAGAATGGAGGTGGGGCTGTGGAAACCAAGTCCTCTAACATCTTTATTGTTACAAAAGGTAGTTTCTACAGCACAACTGAATTGCCTGAGAAAGTTTTTTTTTCACAATACCTCACTCTCCTGAGCACTGGCTGTGATGTACCGACATTTACTTTAATTAAAATAAACTGAATAGATAATGCCTATGAGATAATGTTTCACTTTTGTCACGTGAAATGCTTTAGGGACCGTCTGGAACAAAACCACATTCAGGTTAATCTGAGCTGAACCTGATCTTGTGACGGTTTCACAACTCTATAATGCAAAAAGCTGCTCCTTTTTTGTGAAAGGAAGTGCTGCTTTTAAAGCACATTTGACATGATGTTCGGGCTTTTCTGCTTTAGATTGCATTATTTTACTGAACTATATGTATAAAAGCAGTAAAACAGGTGGGGTTGTGTGTTGGGCATAATAATCAAGATGTTATTCTTGATAAGACACCCTATTCTGTTCTATTAAACGATTCATAACCATCATGCAGGAGTAGCTATAATGTACTTTCATACAGCCATTACATGGACATATCAACAATGCAAACAAGCAAATTATACTTTTTGCAATCGTTGAGGGAACTGTCATATTAATTTTTTATTAAGCAATTAAGTATTTTGTTGTTCAGGGGCCATTAGGTCCTAATTCTCACTAGTATTGAGTATGATGAGGAAAAATATGCTGCAGATGTATGCCTCTCTTAATACATAAAATAGTTTTTTTCAGCTGTGCCTTAAAGTAGTGTGTTTTCTGAATGGCAGCTAAATGGGAGCTTTCTTTGTCTTTGTCTGGAAAATAGGGGGTTCTTCACCTTCAGAACTTTAGAAGTTTCCAGCAGAGAGAATGTTGTGGGGAAAAGATTTGAATGTGAAACAAAAAACCCTAATGGTGCTATACTGAAAAAGTAAGCACACGAGGGCCCAAACATTGGAAGAACTGGGTTACACCATGAGGTAAAGCTCCTAAAAGCCTGTGATGGGGCATGTGTTTCTGGTTGGCACATGAGGTGAAGTCAAATCAGAGCATCTGTTACTCAAGCACTTCCCTAATGCTTACAAACAAAAAGTGCTGACTCATCATTTAACCAACTCACACACAGTGCAATGATCACTCCACATCACTGGACATCGGTGTAACACTGACTAGCAACTTCTTGTCTTGTGAAATCCACTGAGCATTTTCCATATTTCTGTTAGGGTGTAAAGAGTTAAGCTAAAAAAGGAAACATCGCATGAGAGTAACTTTAACAAAGGCTCTCATTTCCTTCCACATTGAGTACACAATGTGTCCACTGAACATTAGAACATTAATCTGCTAGATAAGAGTGAATTATGAATTATGTTAAATGAAAATTGTTGTTAATTCCTGAAGCTGATTCGATGATCTAGCATTTTACTATAACTGCATTACTTCAGACAAATCAGGCTGATGTGTTTAATGTAATCAGATCTCTTACCACAGTATAACCCTGAAAGTGGCGGTGACTTGCTAAAACAATGCATGCACTGTTGAGGACTTCTTCTGAGTAGTTTCTTGCCAGCAGAAAACCATCTTTGCGCGTTCAGCATTTCCTTGTTTGTCCTTACAAGACAAATCAGCTATTATGCTTCACGGACAGGCTATATTTAGCTCTTATTGCTGCTAACATACTGTAACCATTGCGAGCCAACAGAGGGCCACAGTGCAATGCAAGGAGTGAGAGAGGATGGGAAAATGTTGAAGCTACACAAACAATCTGTCCTTGTCTTGGCTCTCTCGGCTACACTGCACAGTTCCAACAACGACATTGTTCAACTGGCTGCTGAAGCACAGCATTGCTCAACCAAAAGTATTTTCTAGTGCTTTGCTGCTAATTAAATGCATTATATTTTTAAAAAGTGTTTGTTTAAAGTGTTTCTTGTTTGAGTGCCTCAGTTTAAGAGTGTAAAAGTAAATACTGGAAGTCAATTTACAGCTAGACATTGTGCTGAATACATCCCAGCAAAGCACACAAAGTACTTGTCATATTGATAAAAATCTGTTCTTATAGATAGAAACCCTATTCTGGATTTTCCCTGTCAAACCCACTCAGAGCAGTGTACTGCCAGCCCTCCTGAAACTGCATCTTCTCAAACAGGCAAAACTTGTCGCTTGTGCCTCACCATGATGTTTTTTTTAGAGGAAAGTGTAATCCTTCTCTTCCTTGTGTGTAGTCACAGCATCCCTCAGATGTTGTCTTCGGTGTCCTCCTGTCGCAGAGTCTTACTGCGGACTGTCTTGTTCCTGCCTGCCCCCTTCTCCTAATGCCCAGTTTGGCCACTCAGGCCACCCGATGGCTGGGGAACCCATCCAGATCTTTACATAGACGCTTTCTTAAGTCAGGCAACATGCTCACGCTCATCCCGATTATAGGAGATTTGGGGATTAGGCGTCAGAAACAGCAACAGGCTTCCACTCTGTAGAGAACGTTGGTCAGAGAGCCCATCCTGTGTTTTTTGCATCATCTTGCCTGATCTCTGTTTTCTTAGTTCCTCTATCTTCATTATTTTGTCTGTCTTTCCCTCCTCCTTTGTTTTTCAGAAAGCTGCAGAGAATAGCAAAAGCTGACCCCAATGACCTGGTCACACATGGTAATTGAATCTTCCTCCCCAGCGGACCATGAGAAAGGAAAGCAAGGCTTCAGTGAAAAACCATGGTCTAAAGACATAAACAAACTATTGCTACACTCACTGCAGCATCACCTTACCAGTAACACATCTTTGATTGCACATGCGCCAACTTAACATAAACAGGCTTACAGTACTTAATGAAAGGAGGACCCCTAAAGTGCCATTTGTACAATAAACAAAACCAAGAGGCACCGTTTACAGACTTTGAGGGAGGAAAAGACATCAGTCAGTTTGATGGTACTGGTCATATTGCCCCCCACTGATTATACACTGACATAGTGCTATAGATGGCTCTTCGCCTATTCATTTTTAACCTGTGTAAAGATAGCCAGGTCTAACCAGTCCATAAATAGATCAAGTAACTGAATATGATGAGACTTTATCCACTCAAATGTAGCTTAAGCATTAGCCTCTGTCCAAGCCCTGTCCCTGTGATGCCCCAGTCACTTAGTGATTGGCCCCCACCTGCTCACCAGGTAAACAAGACTGTGCATGTGACTCAAATCACTCCTCATATAATATATGATCAAATATGAAGATGCCTGCATCTCACATTCTTATAGATTTAGGCAAAATGCACTGTAACAAGCCAAATAGTCAAACGTATACCATAATTGTTATTGTGACCTTTTTGATTTGTTTATTCCCTCGAGGGTAGCAATACAAACTCTAGAGTCTTTGAGGGTTTTCGGTATTACAACTGATATCAAAATGAATGACCTTTAACCTGTTTTTAGGCATGTTTCAGAATATTAAAAATGTAGTGATGTTTCCTCACCTTCAAATACACCTTGATTTTTCACTACATCTCTGTGCACTAGCATGATGAGAAAAAGAATAGTAAAGATAATATATCATGTCTCAGCACTTCCCTTCCTATCAGCGGAGAAAATTCTCAGCTAGTCCAGAGACCCCACATGATACCATTTTTCCCTCAGAAATATGTCGCAGATACAAACATCCATTATGATTTCTGTTGATTTATGTCGTCACTTCTTCTTTTTTTGTTTTATATAGTTCCCAATTCTCTTTAAAATATTACTGTGTATAAAACAAATGAAATATGAATTCAGTCTTTGTATGGTGAGTTTTGCCCTGTCTTTAACTCCCCGTCCTTGATTAGGTCATTTTCTGACAGGTCATTGTGAGAGTTCCTCAGTCTTTTCCTCAGAGCAGACCAGACCAGGTACAGTCACTACACAACAATTTTTGATGCAAAAATTAAAACAATGGTTTAACAATGGAATTAATGAAATAATTCATTTATTTAAAGTTTAATTCAAAAATGAAATGTTCCCATTGTGATGGTAGCTGGCTGCTAAATATAGATTTTTTTCCTTCAGGGCTGTAAAATTACATCAACATTAGGCATTCAATCAGAGCAGAGGTTATTAGTGTGCTTGCTTCTTCGGCTGCTGTGTGCTTGCAGAGCAAGCACACCATTGTTCTTCTTAAGTTTTATTATTCTTCCGTTCACCCGTTTTTTGGCACTCTACTCCTCCTTCATTTTTAACCCCATTGAAATGAATGCAGTTTCAGAAGAAGAAACTTACAGGCTCCATACAGTGACCAAACCTAATGAAACTTCAGATGAGACCTCAGGCCACGCCCCCAAAGACACACCTGTTTAAACTGAACAATATGGCCAAAAGTATTGGGACAGAGCTGTCATAAAAACTATGTGAACAAAAGTATTGGGACACACGCTCACACACACACACACACACACACACGCAAACACTAATGCTATGCTTATGCTAAGCTAATGTTATGTTAATGCTATGCTAATGCTATGCTAATGTTAACGCTAATGCTAACACTGATGCTAATGCTAATACTAATGCTGTGTTCTGCTTTTGAGCAAGCACACTTTAGTTTACATCTATTAGTCTTAAAGGCATGGTGACAAAAAGCCAGTTTGGTCTAAGGGATAAAAGGGAGCTAGAAAATGGCCATGTCGAATGAATTTATTCATGAGATCCAGAAATGTTGGAGGCCCAATACGACACAGGCATCACATGTGTGGCTGTCCTAAGTGTAAAAATATTTATATTATTAAAACAGACATTAAATTAAACTAGTTCTGTTTGGTCATACTTGTGTAAGAACTACAGGGCAAAACACCCAAAAATCAGCAGTGAAAAAAGCATACATCAATACATATTTAGACTCATAGTCAGACTTTCCACCAGGGGACACCGCCAAGACCTCTGTTATAATTTGAACCCAGCTGTAAGCCACGCTGACTCATCCAGAAAAGTCATTTGGAGAGCATGAAGGAAAAAAGTTATACAGAAACTCAAATGAATGATTCTGAAACTGACATCCTTTTCATTACCTCACCGAAAAGTGTAAAAGTGAGAAGTGAGGTTTCAGTTGATATTCCACATACAAAAAACTGTATTCTGTGTGTGTGATCTGATTGGTTCTTGGTGGACTAATCTTCAGGGTTGTTTCCCAGACAGGGATTAAGACTAGTCCTGGACCATACTTCTCCTTCAATGTAAAATCTCCATTCATAATACAGGACTAGGCTTAATCCCTGTCTGTGAAACCACCCCTTTGGCTTCTAGCAGCTTTTAATTTTAAGTCTAGTCTTACTAGTATGAGGGACAGATTTACTTTGCTCTGGATAAGAGCATCTGCCAAATGCTGTAAATGTAAATATAAATTTACGTCATACACGCTGTGTTGGATATTTGCACTCGTTCTGCAGCTTGGGGAAGTACAGCCTGATCAAAGGATGAGATAACTGTGGATTGCATTGAAAATAGTTGTGCATGGGTGTGTGTGTGTGCAGGCACAGCCAAGGTGGAGCAAACCTGGGAGATGATGTTGAGGGAAGGAAGGTGAGCTGAGCAGGCCGGACAACCGTGTTCAGGAGGGCAGGAAGAGAGAGAGGGGCGCTCCTACAGTTTTCCCCCACAGATGTCCTGAGTCTAAAGTGTACTGTAGCAGTGCAGAGCCTCAGGAAATGGCCGAGAGAAAGAGGAAGTTTGTCTGACCTGGCACGTAATGGAGAGGCTGTTTAACAGCGTAACTCTTGCAATGTCAGTGGGTGAGAGAAAAGAGGGAAGATTTTAAAGAGGCCCTCTCAAGGCTACAGCATGTGTGCAGTCGTTTCAACATACGTAAAGTAGAATTATATAGTTACAGCTTTGAAAAAAATAAGAGACCACTGCAATTTATTAAAAAATCTCTAGGACAACCATTCAGGGCTGTGCAGAGATGTTTGAAGGGGCGGGTGCTCGAAGTTAAAAAGGAGCACATAGAACCAAGCTGAATAACAACAACCCACATTATACACAGAATAGGATGTGTATAACCAGTATCATTTGTTACTTGTTTGGACCAAAACATTCTTCACTGTTAAATTCACATGGGAACTTTGCCTATATGCACATTGGCTTATAATATATGGCAACTTCTTGGCAGGAAAGGAATGGGTTCAATGCTTTGGTCCAAGCAAGTAACAAGTGATTCTGGTTATACACATCCTACTTTTACCTGAACAAGTGAGTTTTCAGTGGACCAAAGCATTTAAGGTATTTTCCTGCTTGGAAATTGCTATTCATGTCTTTATGAGCCAGGTTCCTAGGACTTAAAGTTGCAGAATAATTTAAGATTTTGAGTTGAAAAAGATCATTGCCATGTAAAGATTAAAAACGTTTTCATTTCTCTACATGCATTTCTGAAACAGTCCACATAAAAAGGCAACATAATTCTGAATGTAAACCTCAGTGAAGTTTCCCCCTACAGGCGAAATAGTGATATTGCAGCCTGCAGCGCAGTATTTAAGGTGGAACGAAAATTTCGAATAAGGAACTGCGAAAAAGGAGCTAACTTCAGCGTTGTTTAAAAAATGCCTCAAGAAAAGGGCACTTGGGGTACCCAAGGGGAAAGGGGCAGGTGCTCAAGCCCCCTCCGCCCGCCCCTCTGCACGTGCCTGCAACCATTCCATGCCAAATTCCAACACAAGCACACCTCATTCTGTTTCATGAGGTACTGATTGGGTGATCACCTGAATCAAATCTTATTTAATGAGGAAAACTGGAAAAACACTGCTGTAATCAACACTCTTCTCTTGCAATGTGACCAGTTGGTGTGACGTCCCCGGTCAGCAGCCGCTAGAGGCCGCCATTACTTGAACTATGGGGACTCTTTTCCCTGGCTGGCTCATCAGTAAAGTGTTCCCAGCCGGCCGTGGATTTAGTAATGATTGTAGTCTTGTGTCCCCGCCGCTGCAGCACCTGCTCCTGTTCCTGACGCTACAGCCTCTGCCCCTGTTTCTGTCTCTGAAGCTGAGGCCTCTGTTTCTGTCCCTGAAGCTGGGGCCCTAGCCCCTATTTCTGTCCCTGAAGCTGCAGCCGCTGTTTCTGTCCCTGATGCTGCAGCCCCAGCCACTGTTTCTGTCCCTGAAGCTAAGCCCCAGCCCCTGTTTCTGTCCCTGGCCTCCTGGGCCCCTTGGCACTCCAGAGACATGCCGATGGGGGGGGTGCCGTTGGGGGGGGTGCCGTTGGGGCCTTGACTGCGGATCGGGGATTTCCCCCAAATATTTTTTGGGAGGCGCTCTAGGGATCCGAGGGTGCTCCACTCCGGAGGAGACGGAGGGGATCTCTGACGGGGCTCCACCCACGGGCCGCCCTGCCCACAGTAACGGCCAGCACTGAGAGCATCGAAGTCCGCGTTTCCCTCCTCCACCCCTCCTCCACATTTGTGAGCGCCTTTAGCACCCCAGAGTGGCGCAGTTGCGGTGGGGAGTAGTGTGACCAGTTAGCGACCTCTAGAGGCCACGATGACTTGAACTATGGAGACTCTTATTATGACACGGGTGTGTGGGTTTTCCCTGGCCGGCTCATCAGTAAAGGTTCCTAACCGGTGTGTGCACGTTTATGTTCAAAAGGGTCTGTCCACCCTCACGCAACCCTCACAATACCCCTCATCTTGCCCTGGATGTGTTCCTGTTCTTTGTGTTTGTAACTGGTAGAGATTTGGCCATTGAGCCGTTTTGTGTTTGCTTTTGAAAATAAAGCAAAGAGAAATGGAAATCCACGCCTGCACCTCCTTCCCCATGAGTGATGTTACAGTTGGATGGCAAAACACAACTAGAAGTATGTCAAAGACAATTATCGCCATTTTGCTTAAGAGTGAACAAGAGATTTGTTTTCTTTGAATTATTTATGTTCTGTAAACACTGCATCATTTCTCTTGTTTTGTTATTTTGTCATTTCCTTTAAAAGTGTGCTTTAAACAACTATATTTTTATTTGGAAATTAGGAGAAATTTTGTCAGTTCTTAAAAATAAAGGCAAAGACAAATACTTCCACCTATAAAAGATAAAACCTGAGAAACATTTTTGCAGTGGTCTCTTATTTTTTCCAGCGCTGTATTTCAACAGCTCTGCATAATGATGGTCAATTAGGGTGGTTTGATGTGATATACTGCTTTTTAGAGAAACTTATAGAGTTAGAATTGCTTACAGTGGTGGTGATAGGAACCAGATAAAGAGTTTAATGTATCTAAACTCAAAAAAGTTGAATGTATCTAAAAGCTGCGTCATAGAAAGTTATTTCATAAAGTGGTTATGAATGAGACACCTGATGTCTGAGACGGAAGAATATTACCCATGTAAAAATGTGTATATATTTTCCAGATTTTAACATTATCAGCATTATATGGAAACACGTGTAGGTTCAATGGTCGTTCAGAATTGTAAATGAATTGTTTGTATCATAGACGTTGTGAGCCCTGGTTCTTATGACCACCATCTGTGTCTGTATGTTTCTCTACAATAACCTTTTCACATCAAACTTTTCTGAATGACTGTTTCCATCTCAGCAATAGAATAGTGCAGATATTTTGGCAGGGAAAATGGCAAGGGCTGTTACTGAGTTAAAAGTACAATTTTCCTCTTACCCTTAATGATGAGCCAATATCTGATCAGCCAAGACATGTTTGGTGTCCAAAGTGTTTTTCTTTAGTTCTACACTGGAGCTGCAAGACTAATACCAGACTGGCTGCAGGTTATTTACATAATGGATTTGAAAGCATTGCTACT
This sequence comes from Alestes dentex, assembly GCA_037576975.1. Lineage (NCBI taxonomy): Eukaryota > Metazoa > Chordata > Actinopteri > Characiformes > Alestidae > Alestes > Alestes dentex. Next base: position 27,843,014 of record JBBIGA010000132.1, on the reverse strand, counting down.
TGTCTATGAATCACTCAGTGCCTTAAAACCAAAATATAAAGAATATAAACCTGTCAGGCATTTCAGGTCAGCGACTAGTCAGCTAGCAGGGCCTATTTTTAGAGCCAAGCATAGTGAGGTGGTGTTGAGCTCTTATGCTGCTCAAAACTGGAACCAGCTGCCAGAGGAGCTTAGATGTGTCTCAGATTTGATGAGACCAGAGTTCACTTCTAATGACTTTGACACATATCAACTCTCTCTCTCTTGACTTTAAACTTTTAATACTTCTTCAAACTTTTTTAAACTTTAAGATTACTTCTTTATCTAATTTGACTTTTATTTTCTTTTGTTTTTGATCATTGTTTTATTTAGGCAAAATACTTTAAGTTGCCTTTATGTGCTGCAGAAATAAACATGCCAAACATAACTAAGAAGAGATGGAAAGTTGTACCCAATCAACAGTGCAACCTGCCCACCAAAAATCATCACACTCTCATCTCCAACTGTGTCGGGTCATGACTAATCTTACATAGACTTCCTTACAATGTTTCTTAGACTGTATGACATTCTGTATGTATAAAAATGGAGTTTGAATTGGTTGACACTTCTAGCTATGCGGTGTGTATTCAAGTGTTTATTCAAATATTTAAGCCTTTTTAGGAGATCCGTTAACTTGATGCAGGTTGAGGCAAGTATGATGATTTACTCATTAACAACATTATATGTGTTGCTATGTATTATAGTTGTTGCTATACATTAGTACAATTACCTTGGGCTAAAGAGATAACTTTGCACAAAAGGAGAAACTTTTTTTTTGCATTTTTATTGTTATTCACTTATTTATTGTCTTATCTATCTATCTATCTACCTATCTATCTATCTATCTATCTATCTATCTATCTATCTATCTATCTATCTATCTATCTTTCTATCTGTCTCTGTCTTTTATAACAACAAAAACAACAAATAGTAAGTATGAATACATTTTGTGTGTTTTACTGACCTTGCTGTTTCATCTCACTGTTGTGGCAGTATTAAAGGTTATCTTGCTGCTGCTGTCTTTACTGATGCAGCAGAGTTTGCATGTCTGCAAATGGACTCCAGTCCTGTGGGTCACCTGCACTGCACAGTTTTATATGTGGGCCCTACGAATTCAGCTCAAGAAGCCCATAATCATTAGCTAATGGTGTGACTCGAGTCAGGAAAGACAAAATGTTTTACAGGAGTTGGGAAAACAGTAGGGAATTTATTGCGCTCTAAATAACGAGTGTTTTACTCATTGTACCAGAAGGGGGCATTCAAACACAGATAACAGTTAAACCCAGTTAACAGTGACTGAAAACGAGCTCCGACACTGACATAATGTTAAAGGAATGTCATTCCATTATGTAATAGATCATGATAAACCCAAACCCTACAAGCAGTTTGATAGGCCGAGAATGTAGGTCCACAGTTCAGCAACTCACTGTCATACTTAACTGACATATTAGCCTCAAAATAGTAGTTTTAAATATGGATCTATATACATAATCCAGAGTGATTACTGAATCATTTATAGCAGTAAATATAATAAATATGATAAGTCTTAAGATGAACAACTAAAAAAAAGCTCAGGTTTCTGATAAAATGCATGACCATATCTAATTTCACAGGACTACACTATAAAGTCGCTTTAATTTAAAAAGCTAGTAACTTGGCTGCCTTACAATTTAGTCAATTGGACAGTAAGTCTGTTATGTGAAGGTCAGAGACCTTAACAAGTTAAAGTATCCAAATTACACTTAATATAACTGTAATGATGATATAATATCACTAATTATATACAGTAACTAAAAATATAACTAATTTTAGTTTTTTTCAGGATGAAGCCTAAAATGATCTTTACATTGGGTGTCACTGATCTTGTCCACAAAGGGCAGCCGATTTTCATTCCAGCCGAACAGACAGACTTGATTCTGTTTGCTTAGACAGTTGGCCTCAGTCCTCATACAGCTGAGTGTAACTGGTTTTATGAGATGTGCTCCCACACCTGCAGACCCCACAGGACTTTGTGGATAAGACTGGAGACGCCTGCTGTCCATTATGTGAACGTTTTTGTTTTTTTATTACTTTTGAAGTTTTTCAAAAATAATTTTTTATATTAATTTCCAGAAGGGGAAGAAAGAGTGATTCTTCTTTTCTCGAGGAACCTTTTTAGATCCTCCTTACTAACCAACTTGCATGTAAATGGGATTTACTAAACTCAAAGAGGGTGGTACTAGAGTGAGGATGTTGTTGAACCCTTAACTGCAACATTAAATGAAACTTATCATGAGACATTAGGTATGCCAAAGCGCTTGTTCGGAATGGTCCAAAGTGATGACGGTGATACAGTATAGTTAAGGCTCGGCTAAACAACTAACAATAACTGTGTTAAGTCAGAGTCAAAGTAAACTCTTTTGTCAAATGTTTTTAAATGTTTATCACATTTTCATACTTTTGTTCACAATTAAGACATTTCTATGATAAGGGAGTAAACCCACTTTTTATCTATATGGTTTAATCAGTTATTTTTTGTCCCCTGATTTGTGGTCAGGCATGCTCAGAGAACATGTGGTCCAAAGTAAAATGAGATGAATTCAAACACAGACAATAGTGGGTTGAGAAAGAATGGTGGACGTTGATGTCTCAGCCTCAGACTCTGCTGTCTGGAGTGTGATCTGGCTGAGTGGGGGGCTGGACAAAAAGGGGCCGGTGAACTCTAAGTTTAGACACAGTACCAGCTCTAAACACAGCCGTGTGCCTGGCTATTATTAGACTCCTGGCAGTGTTTCCATGAGCCATCTTAACACGTCTCCGTTACAGCTTGGAGGGGCTGGAGCAGATTATTTTCAGCTCTTTTTTTTTTGTTGTTGTTCCTTCTCTTCTTGCAATCACATTTCTACTTAGTGTTCCTGAGAGCACACAAATTGTGCATCATCTTAAGAGAATGTATCTGCAGGCAAAAAAAAATATCAACACCCAATTTGACCATCCTGAGTGAAGTTCTGGCACAGAAGAGAGAGAAAGTAATCACAGTAACATTTTTCTGGATGTGTGTTCTGTCTCTAGGCCAGGCGAGGAGGGAATGAGCAGCAGACTGTAGAATGTATACGTCTGGCACAGGGAAGGACGTATATACAGTCGAGGCCACCCACGAACTGACTGCTATTATGGTCAGAAATACTGTTTTCAGTCCTGATAACAGATCTAAATGGGAGTAAGCAGATACCAGAACACAAGGAAACACATATGTAAACATGTACTGTACTTAGATGCACATGTACAAACCCAGTCATTCAAGCTTGCTTTTCCAGCCAGTGCATTTTTAAAGGAGTAGTTTCAAGGAAAATTGCATTTCTACAAAATGCAGTTGATTGGTAAATACATAAATGGTGTTTGAAATGTACTTGTTTAGTTTTTAAATGGTGCCATGAGGCTAATGTAGCTAAAGCATTATGAAAATGAATGTTAAAGAGTAATGCAGACTACTATATCAGCCTCACAGGTACAGTGTAAAACTAGAGAACATTTAACAATGTTAATTTGTCAGGTATAAATTCCTGTTATTTCCTAACTACATTAGACTGTGGCTCCAGTGCAACAACAAGCAAACTTCAGACAACTGCGACTCCGGAAACTTCCGAAAATTTCGTAAAATTTTTCAGATAAACATCCCTTTAGAAAAGTAGGGTTCCTAAATGGTGGTTGACATGGACATATAGTTCTGGGAGAAATGATTAATTTGTGTGGAGCCTTTATTTTTATGTGATGATGGCTTTGACCTTGGGAAGGGCCAGGCCACTCAGTGGCCAGTGTCCTTTCTTTCAATACTCAAGAGAGGACCAAGGTGCATTCCAGCCATCGCAATATTCCAACATGTAGGGAGTGAAACTTTTCCATTGGAAGGGAGCTCCAAACTGCACAGGTAGTAGTGAACAATCATTTCACAGGAAAATTCAGTCATCAGTCATTGTACGTCTCATGAAGAGAGGGTTTTGCTTCATGTTTGGTGATGATGTAGAGAGTTCTGAATGAAAGTATATAGTCCACAGCATCTCCAGTATTTATGCTGAAAGTGCTCCTCCCCAAACAAGCTCCAGCTGCCTACAATCAGGGAGGGAGCAAAAATCACATGCTATCTGCCTCTGCACCACAACATCCTTCGTTGGATCCTTGATGCTAAAGAGCATGCGCTCTTAAAAATAAGAGTTTTTTGCACGATGAAACACAAGAACCTCCTTAGATTTCCAAAAGAACCTTCCAAGAAATGGTTCCTATAGAACCATTTTTTAGTTTTCACATTCACACATCTCATTTACAAAAAAGGATTAGAGACTCTTTAGAGAGTGGTTTGACTACAGCATCGCTCAAAAATCTATCTTTGTTTTAAATAGGGGGAGTGAGGCATGCAGCCTGCAGTTTTTACGGTAGGTTTAAAACCAGACACAGCGGACACAGTCTATAACCCTTGAAAGTTTTCCTGTAAGCGGAGGGTGCCCCATTCTCTGGTGTCAGGCTTTAGTTTAGCTGCCTTATTTGGGAGCTTACACAAACCATGTGGCACTGAATGGGACTAGGTGGAAAGATAATATGAGAAGAACACTGCAGAGGATGGCAGAAGGGATAGCGAGAAGAAGAAGTGAAGGAGGAAAAGGAGAAAAATAGAAGAAAGTTGCTTTAGGGATCAACGTCTTGTGCAAGAGAGCCCTGAGGAACGAAAGATGGATGGGGGGAGAGAGGGAGGAGAGGATTGTGAAGGGGTGGAAAACACACACAGCCAATGACCGGCCAGAGAAACTGAGCCTTTAGAGTTGTCAGACGGTCAGTTTTCACATTACAAGAAAGGTTCCTTAAAAGCAAAGGATCCTGCATCAAAACTGCGATGGACACAGGGCTTTGCCTCAGGGGAACAACACAGGAATGCACGAAGAATTTTTTTAAAGCATTGTGCACTCTTTCGTGAAGTGACCTCACTCTAAGGGACATGAGTGATTCAAGAAGATTTTTTATGCATTTTTGAATCGTGTTTTTTGGAAAGTAAACAGTGATTTTAAAGGTATTTTTGGTTCAAGATGCATGATGCTTCTCACAGTGACCTCATACTAACAAAACAGCAGTGGTTTGGGACCAGGCCTGACTGAAGTGTGCTGTGCATCTGGCTACTTGGAACCGGCAGCAGAAGAGGAGAGCAGTGTGGGAAAAATAGATAGTCCTGACAAAAGTACCCTCTGCTCATCCACAATCAATTATTTATGCGCAGGAGTGTTCCAGTGGGCCAGGCGAACAGGAGTTGGGCTGCGGCTCAAAGCTTGGCCACGGTGCGCCACAGGAAAGAGAAGGATAATTGGAAAACAGAGGGAACGACAGAGAAGAACAGAGCAAAATGAAAGCGCTACAAAAGAACCAAGGACGCACCGATCAGATTTTGGGCGCTATGGCAGATATGCTGAGCTCACTGGCCATGCCCAATCAACAGTGGGTGAGTGATTTTAGGTCTTGGCTTTATTTAGCCTCCACAGACTCTTGTCAACCAAAGACTCTCAGCGTGTCCAAAAATGTCTCAAGATGGATGTAAATGGGCAGGTGCTGATGACTTTACAATAGTGCTCATTAGTGGGTTTGCTGATGGTAGAGATGACAGTGCATTGTTGGGACTGTAACATTTTCCAGTTCCTTCCTGGTGATGACGGTGACTTAGTTGGAATTAAAAAAACTTTCCAGTCCTTTCCAAATGATGACTGTGATGTGGATCTAAATGATGCATGTGCACCCAATTATCTGTACCATAGACACAGCTCACTCACATCATAGTAAATGGAAGAAGTGACTTGCTGTTTTTTTGTATGGGCATCTTTACTGCATTCACTTTAGAGGAACAATGTTCATTAACCTGTTCTTGAAAACGTCAAATTCCACGTATCTGTTATTTGTTGTGTTTGAAATCTTATAACTTCAGGTACACATGTCACAGTAACATGATTCAAACTTAAATGTACACATCCTTATCCAGGATCTACGTCCAAATTAAGTTTTGTTTTCATCTTGGTTTTGTTGTCATATATTTTTACAAGTGACTTAAAAGCACCTTAAGCCACAGTTCAGAAGATTTATGATTGTGTTCATTAGAATTAGCTGAAAGTGTTGAGACCAAGTTTTTTTGCTGATTGGACCATTGGTTTGGTTTTATGATCACTAAAACAAAGCTGATTGTGTTTAGCACACACCAGCATGTTGGCCACTAGGCGGCTTGAAGCAGAAGGTTACAAAACATTTCCGTAAACATGCTAGTTTAGGCAGCTCTGTAAATTTCCAGCTGTCCCTGGGCAGGTGCAAGAAGACAAAAGCCCTGACTAAGACTGACCAAGTATATAAAGCATGAATAATACAAACAGCAATCATCATTGAAACATCATTAAAAAAAGAGATGAATTCAAGACTCAAGATGTTTATTTGTCACATACGCCATTATACATGTACAATGTGCAATAAAATGTGACCCTGAGTTGCTTCTGAGACAGTGTAGTAACTAGAAAATAGAATATAGAAAATGGAATAACAGAATGAACTGACAAATACACAGAAACGGAAACAGTATAAATATGACAACATATAAAAAAACAGGAGTTGAAATGTATGGAATGGAAAGGAAAATAAATAAGCAGATAAACAATAAGATGAACAACATAATTTTTAACATCTGCAGTAAAGACAAATGAAGACATGTTCTCTGTAAAGGATGTGCACAATTTTTTACTTAGAAAAATCAACAAAACAAACATTTGCACACGCCTGTGATGCTCTCATGAAATAATAACGGTGAACCCTTTATCATCCCAGGCATCTAACTCCAAACTAATGGGTTGGACACTTAGTACTTACAAACACATTCCAGAGATGAGATGAGATTTCATGTTTGTATGCATACACGTGTGTGTGCGTGTGTGTGTGTGTGTGCGCGTGTGTGCGTGAGTTTGTGTGTGTGTGTGTCCGTGTACGTGTGTGGCGGTGTTTGAGGAGATAAGGAGACAGAATTCTAAAACAAACACAGAAATGTGCAACGGATCCTCTGCTTGTTGACCAGGAAAGCAAAGAAAAAAAACAAACAGTTCTGTTGTTTAATGTCCAGCAGAGGAATCATCATCCCTTATTGAACCTTCTAATGTAGTTATAAATAGTCAGTTTAAAATCCAAGAGGAAAATGTATTTATTAGCTGTTTATTCTTATTATTGTTTGCTATGCTACTACAAGGTGATAACATATTACTTACATAGTTACATAGTGAAGTACATCTACAATAGACTTACATTCTATATCAGTGTGCTTATGAGTCACAGACATATTTTGATAATAAAAGAATGCAAAGACTATGTAATAAGCTAGAAAGGAAAATAATTAATGTAGGATTACAGCATGTTAATAATAATGGTAATAGTATACTTATCAAAGAGTCTTTCCAGAGAAGGAGTGTGTTAGAGAAAAAATGGTGAAGTTGGTGGTGGTGGTGGAGAAGGGTGGGGGGGGGGGTGCGACTGGACAGGGACTGGTTACTGTGACAAATTGTGGAGCGTCGCCTCAGGCCTAGAGAAGAATTTTGGATGTCTTACAAGCACAGGAAACAGAGTAGCACTGATGAAGACATCTCCCCATAAACAAACACACCACGCAGGCCCAACTCCTCACCACAGCTGTCATACTAGCGTCCCAGTGCACTCTGACTTTCTGCCTGCCTGACTTTCCTTCCAAGCATTCGGAGGCTTTTGCTGCCTCTGAACCAGTAATAACACCTCAAAACAAACCCAGCCCATATATAATACTAATTTTTCATATTTCAAATTCAAAAAACAAAGATTGGAACATAGTAGTTAATAAAGGAGGAAAAAGAACGGAGAGCAGCAAAGTAATTTGGAGAGATTAGCACAAGTTATGTGGAGCTTTTCCATCTCTGTACAACACACTGCCTGAGGACGTACTTCACAGCGCGCAATAAAAAAGATTTAAAAGACCGCCATTATACACTTACAGTTCCACTCCCACTGCCAGAATAAAGTCTGTTGAGGAAATTATTTGCGTGAGGAATTTTAAGCTGTTGATTTTCAACATTTCAGTAGGAATACGTCTGCTTGAAGGTGATCGTGGTGTTGATGCTCACGGAGTCATAGACTGGACCAGCTACTTGTGGTAATAAATGTCTCATTAGAATTCCAGGAACTAGGATGCCTTATGTCACAACCCTTCCATAGTTGGGTCTGTAATGGATATCCAGGGGATCTATTGGGTCTTTAGGGAGTTATTTGTTAATAGAAAAATTTAGACATCAGTACACATATGTTTCACAATATGTAGTTTTTTTAGAGGTTGGAAGGGTTTAAATTATTCATTTTTTCCCATAATTCAAGCATTTTCTATTCACCTCTTAGCTTTAACTGAGCTTTTTACAATCTGCGCTTTTTACTGCACTGTAAAAAGTAAAAAGCTGCACTGCACCAAATCCAATTAAACAGGACTATTTATGCTCTCTTTCAATCAAACAATTTGCCTGTATTCGCTTTGCCTTTGATGTTTTGATAAATAAATCCAACAAACGTCTAATTTTGGTTCAAATAATTATGT